>JBBBDQ010000501.1:145000-402500 GCA_037127315.1 Ascarosepion bandense | reverse complement strand
ATTAGGATAAGAAGATAGGGGGGGGGTTAAAATACTTTTTTAAGGTTAATATTAATTTAAAATTAAGATTAAAATTTAAATTGAATCTATTAAATTTATATTCTAACATCTAGCAAACGGGGATTTAAATTCTAAATTTAAGTATTCAAAAAGTTTGCCTTGTGGCGGCACTTACTGATAAATTCCCTTCTAAAATTCAGTAACCGGTGTTGGTGGGGGTATTTTAATATTGAATTTTTTTCCAGTAAACATAGACAGCACCTATCACGAAAATTCCTCGGAATACGGGCTGAACCTACTAGTTTCCAGCTAATTTCAGAATGCTCGTGAAAGGGCTGCCTGGTATCTCTGACCGGGGTTCGAAAAAGAGTACCTGTGGTTATACAGGCTTTGTTTGAAAGGACCGGCGGACATACCAATATAGGTCTGGATGTCGTTCTTACTGTTTGATGAAGAAATGCGGGCTTCATAAATCACCTGGGTGGATTTGCATCTTCCCTCCACCGGGCAGGCGTTCACAGAATTACATCTGCATTCGTTTAAAATTCCGGACCTAGATTCAGCATTTCGCAAGTTCACCAGAATACTCCTATTATGGGAACCAATAAGGCTGTCTTTAATATTAATTAGGATCGGGTTCTTGGAATTTACCTTCCTACTCTTCCACTTCGGATTAAAGAAAAAAAAAAAATATATATATATATATATATATATATATATAGATAGATAGATAGATAGATAGATAGATAGATAGATAATAAACAATTGAACAGTTGTTTAAAAATTGCTCAATACATGCTTCATGTGAAGCTATTAAGATATCGAAATGTTTGCACAAATGTAGTGTAATTATATATATATATATATATATATATATATATATATATTTATATATTGTCATCCGCAGACAGATCTGTTTCGCTGTATCACAGCTCATCGGTACGGTTAGACTCCGATTGCTTTTTTACTCAGGATTGAAACCCAACCGAAATGGCGTCAGTCGGCGACTCTACCCCTGGGCTATGGGCGTTATATTCCCTTAGGGATATCTTTAATTACAGCTTTAGGCTGGTTGGATTCAGCATTTACATATTTCAATATGCAGTTGAGTTTCAAATATGGCAGTTACTATTTCTGCACATTCCCCTCTTTCGTGTAATGTCAAATGTTCTCTCACGACCGGGCTGATCACCAATAATATTTTTAGCTGCTCTCTGTCCACAGAAAAAAAAATCTAACTTGCGTTCTGTCTGAAGGCAGAATCACAATTAAGAAATAGTATGCAGTCGCCCATCCAAAGATTAATACTACACTTATGACGTCCACACACAGGCACGATGTGACACAAGTTCAGTTTAATGTTGGGGTTCCTAAGCTCATTCATGTGGACCACATTAAAAAATCACCCAGCCATCCCGCAACATTTTGTATTACTACCGATATATTTTTCTTCCGGGGTTGGGGGATGACTGTGGTACTGCCACGGGTAACTGTTACCCGAGATAAAGCACGTCTTAAAATTTTCAGTTGTTCTCTGTCATTAGATAGAGACACAAATGATAAATGAATTGAGTTTTATCCGCCCGAGGACAGATACTAAACTTTGATCTCAAATTCGATTCGATTTACATATTCAAGGCTAAGACCATGTCTCAAATTTTGCCGACATTTTTAAACATTTTATCTAATTTCGCTTCTACCAATTTAACCAGATTTTGTGGTCAAAACCCTAAATGTTTTTCACTTTCCCATGTTTTTAGTCAAAGATTTAGTATTTTGTACCCTTTTCTCATATTCCGTCGTCATTCTTTTCCCATTCACAGTGAATTGCTCAGCCAATATGCTTACATATTACCGGGTATCAAAAGATACTTATTCGTGTGCTAGAATTAAAATCACATTGCTTTATTTGCTTGTACGGGTTAGAGAAACGCATATCAACCTAAATGCACACTCCCACTCAACTGTTCGTTGTGCGCGCACTTTTTCCGTCATTCTATAGTCTTTCCAGAATTAGATCCAGTATTGCAGTTACTCATTCATTTCTGCATATTTTTTAACCATTTTTATTATTTATTTCAATGAATTTATTTATGAGGCCAAGATTATTAAAATTAGATTAGGCATTCTTTCCAGGCTTTCAATATTTTGTCTTCCATATTATGACTAAATTTAATTATTTATTTTATCTTTCTTTCTTTCTTTCTTTCTTTCTTTCTTTCTTTCTTTCTTTCTTTCTTTCTTTGTCTTTTCTTCTTTGCTTGTTCTTTTTCTTTCTTTTTCTTTTTCCATCCTTTCTTTTTTTCTTTGTTTTCTCTCTTTCCTTTTCTCTTTTATCCTTCATTACAAACAATATATATATATATATATATATATATATATATATATATATACGCTCAGCTATTGGGAAAGTATAATGATAATATACACGCTAAAATGTCTACATCCTTCTACCGAGAACGCGTAGCTCAGATGTAGAATCGCCGACTAACGCCAATTCTGTCGGGTTTCAATCCTGCGCAAAAGACAATCGGCTGTCTAACAGTACTGTTGAGCTGTGATACACCGAAACAGATCTGTCTGCGGATGACTATATATATATATATATATATATATATATAAATTTGAAATCATAGGTATAAAAGTAACCGTCTTTCTAATTATGCACAGAATGTGATGAAGATGTGTAATATTAACTTTTATTGAAAAATTTCAGAAATATATTTTAATGAAAAGCATTTCCCTCGTCCCACGTGTCTTGATTTATAGACTAATCGATCTCATTCGATTTTCATACTTTTTTTCTTTAGCTACTTACATTTTTGTTCAGTCATTATTTCCTCCTTTTTAGTGATGTTTTTGTTTTCATTCAGTTGGTCTTTTTCTGGACTACATTTTAGAAAATATCAAAGCTTGTTTGTTTTTATGCTAAACACTTTATTATTCATTATTTATTTATATTTATGTTAATGTTTTTTCTTTCATTTTTTTTTCTTTTTCCGTTTTTTTTTTTTTCGTTTTTTCTTTTTCTGTTCAATATGCATTTTCCACTTTCTGTTCTATTCTCAATCCTTTCGATTTTTTTCCTTCGATGTTAATTAATAATGTATTTCTCATTTTTTATTCAGATTTTCTTTTCATTCAGTTTCTCTTCATCTTTATAGCATTTTCTACAAGTTAAATAATTTAGACCATATTTTTCATTATCTGTGTCTTTATTTTAGAACAATTTCACAATGATTAATTCTTATATCTTTCCTCCTTTAATTTGTTCGTTTAATTTATACATTCCTGTCTGATACACATTTTATACGTTTTAAATTTCTTTATTTTCATTTATTTCATTATTCTAACATTTTACATCTTTCTTATTTTCTATTTGATTTCTTTATTTGTCGTACTTTTTTATTGTTTTAGCATTCTTTCCAGTTAATTTCATCTTCTTGATCGTTTTTTTTTTGTTAATTTATTTCTATTTGAATTCCTCAGTTTAATACTTGTTTTAGAGTTTTCTTGTTTTACAGATGAAATCGAATTAAATCTGAGACACACTACCTCTGCCAACGGGTTAACCATAGAATTAAGACGAATGAAATAAGTTTTTCCCAAACATCTGATGCCCAGTTATTTTTTATATTATTTACATATCGTATTAATGTCATTTTCTGTTGTTGTCATTACAACGTTTCATTCGTTGTGCATTACAAACTTCTTCAGATGCCTATAGAATTGGTAATCTTCTAAAGAATTTCGAGCATATTTTTTAAAATCATCTCACCCCAAGCAAAGCATTCTATTGCCACTGTTGCGCAAGGAGTTACATAGGAGTAAGTGATGCAAAAGAAGGTTTAGTTATAAGAAATGTCAGAAGGAGGGTACTCGACGGATGAGGATACCGATGATGTGGGTGAAGTAGGTGGAAAAAGACCTTGTGTGAATGGATGCGAGTTAGTGTGATAAGAGATGTCTGTTGACCTTACATTTAAATTCATGGAGATTATAACTGTCGAGGAAGCAAGTATATGAATGGGAATTCCACAGGTGTGAAGTGCGTGAAAAGAAGCTGTTAGAGTAGAAGTTGTGGTTAAACTTTATCGGTTTCATTGTAAAAGGGCGGGACCTAGTTGTTAATCTACTAGCTCGTGTAAATTCATACACAGGGGGCATCAGTGATCTAAGTTCATTGGAGCAGAAGCCGTGAAAGTATATATAGAAGATGCACAGAGAAGCCACGTCACCGCGTTGAGGAAACGACTGCAGCCGAGCCGCCAAGTCGGTATCGATTACATAGCAGTTTCTCCGTTGGATTTTGTCAAGAACCCAGACCAGATGTGGTAGCAGTATTTAATACACGGGTGAATGGTAGATTTATATATGTGCAGGATGGAATCAGACGGGAAAAATTTTCCTTTGCCCAGCACAGTGAACCGACCTTCTTATCAGTGGATTTAGCAATGGATTCGATGTAGTCATTCCATTTGAGGTCCGTCGAGAGTGTGAAACCAACGAGCCGTAGTGTTTTACTCTCAGGGAGGCTATCCTTTTCTATGCTAATTGGGGGTAGGAGCGATTTTCTATGATTTCCTCATTTATGCAAAGATTATAAGGTAAGATATATTTCTTCTCATCCCATAACTAAAAATATATCTTTATAATCGAGAAAATCCAGTCTCATTTACTAGATAAAGAGATAATTTAAGAATTCTATGAACGTTATCCAGATTGATAGACTCATGAAGAAGATTAAGTAAAATTTAGATAATGTAAATAATGATAACATATCATTTCTGAAAGTAACAATGCTCATTTTATGGTGAGGATAAGGCTTGGTCCTGGATCTGATTGTGTTTGGTTGGATCAGATTGGGTTGAATCGAGTTGGATCGGATTTGATTTGGTTGGATAAAGTTGAGGTTAGATCGGGGTGGGTTTGATCAGATTGAGTTGTGTCGGACTAGGTTGGATGTGGATCGGGTAGGGTCGGATCAGGTAAGGGTTGGATCATGGCGTGATCGTTTCAGTCTCTTGCCTTAACTAAAACAAAAACTACATTTATGTTTAGAAATATTAACAAAATAACCAAAGGAAAAATGGATTTTTTCTCACAAAAGTACACTTGATTGAGTAGTTCACTGGTAGAAGAAATGATGTATTAAATTATTCTAATTAAACATACGAAGAAATTAACGATGGTGGAGCAGGGTTAGTGTCAGGTAACAAGAGAATAGTTGTTAAGAGCTACAAGAGATAGGAAGATGTGGAAGGCCAAGATCACCTACGCCCTGAAGGGACACTTTATCCACAGAAGAAAATAGTTTTCCTATCGCTCGGCCCATACTCCTCGTCTCTAGAATAGGAGTAGATGCTCATCTTATGTTTCGTATTTAGGAAGGGATTACCGTATCATTTTCTCTCTTTAAACCTGAATATTGATACTTTCACGAGATATCCGTAATATTTGTGGGCGGTAGTAAGATCTTTTCATAAAATTTTAAAAATCCAGTACATGAGTATGTTTGTCACAAATCAATTACCTATATAGTAGATAATACCACCTCATTAGCTAGACACCTTACATGTCATCTGTCGAATCAAAGTGTTATTAAAAAGCATTTATTAACCCTTAATTTGCGAAAAAAAACCCTGAGGAAAATTCTAGCTGATAATTCATAAAACACTTTAAATCACATAACTATTAGAGAAGCCCTATGTATTAAGCGCCGTTCCCCATTTTCAATTTGGCACAATTCAGTAGCTGAGTTGTATGTTTCCTAAAAATAGAAGTGACCCTCACGTCAACTCACACGCGAATAGCACGGCTCTAAAGAGTGACTCTTCTACAATAATAAATATTTTGAACACACTTGAGAATCACTAACGTGCTGGCAGAAATCGTTTGGAACAACGAAATCTAGTGACAATTCTTATATTCCTTAACTCCTTAAAAACAGGAAATGTTAGATTGCAAGAAAAATATACTGAATGAAAAAATGATTAAATCATCTTTTGTCGGCCGGAGTCATTGTAAAAAAAAAACTTTCGTTTTGCTGGTGTTAGGGAAGGTGAAGAAGTTCAATAATTATCATCCAAAGAACTTCCAGCTAATTTTCTAGTCATTTTCAAGGGTGTTACGTGTACGCTGTTGTTCTTCAAATTAAAGTTAATAAAAAGATTATAATTATTTTAAAATGGAGATTTACTTTTCAATCCCGCTTATATATATATATATATATATATATATATATATATATATATATATATATATATATATACAATTTGTTTTATATGTTATATAATTTATATATTATATATGCGTGGTACTTATTTGAAACCGCTCAATATCAGTGATAGAGCTGACATATTCATATAGATAAGTGTTAGTTTGGGACCCCGAGTTTCACGCTCTTGCGATCGTCAGCCAAACTAATTCTAATTCAGTTTGTCTGACGATTGCAAAAGCGTGAAACACAGGGTCACAAACTCACACTTATCTATATGAATATGTCAGCTCTATCACTGATATTGAGCGCGGGGTGCTACAAAAAAAGTAAAAAATAAGCAGTAGAAGAGCGAAGAGAAAGAAGAACCAGTTAAAGTTGATGTCCAAGAAAAGCAAGAAAAGGTTGGGAATACAGGTGTGATGACAGTTGCGAAGGTAGACAGAAAGGAAAAGAACAAGATACACTGGGTGATGCAGAAATGGCAAGGGAAAGACTGGAGGCAAGTGATTAGAGATGGGAATTGACATTGAATTTAAATTCCTGGAGGTTGTAGCCGTCAGGAAAGCTACTATACGGAAGGCGGGAAGAAAAGAAGCTGATGGAGTAGAATTTTCGACTGAATTTGGTAGATTTAACTGTAAAATGATGGGAATTTGTTGCCACTCAAGTAACTCGAGTATTTATAGAGAGAGCAACAGTGATCTAGCTCATTAGAGTAGAAGCCATGAAAATTCTGGTAGAAGAGACAGAGGGAAGCCACATCCCTCCGGTGAGAAATCGGCTGTAGTCGAGCTGCCAGGTCGGGACCTATGACATTACCGATTCTGTTTTAGAGCCTGTCATGAAATCTGAGATAAATAGCATGGGCGTCCGAGCAGATATGACAACAATATTCTATGCATGGTAGGATAGTTGATTTGTATGTATGCAAAAAACTTCCTGGTTCGACACATTGACACGGCATTCCATGCAGTGAATTTAGCTATTGATTCAAAGTAATGGTTCAACTTGAGATCGGAAGAGAGAGTGAGGGCGAGGAGGCGGCGTATATTGTTTTCAGGGAAACTCACTTGGTTCATGCTTAGGGAAGAACATAACAGACTGCACGTGATGGTTGAAAGATAAGAGTTTCGTTTTAGAAGCACTGAAATTTACAATGGGTTTCTTAACCTACTCTACCCCAGAGTTGAGGTCCTTCTCCAAATCAGCAGCGAGGTTATGTTTGACCGCCTCGACAGATTACTTACTGATGCGGGAGTAAATTGTGGTGTCATCAGCGTAGATGCCTACCTCGGATTTGATCACGTCAGGGAAATAATTTATGAAGATCAGAATGAGCGGCGGGCCTATGATAATGCCCTGGGAAACGCCAGCAATCGTGTGGTAGGATGTAAAGGCATGCACGTTCAAGACGTTATAATTAGTTACTATTTAAGTTTTGTATAAAATTCAATATGTGACCACCAAAATAAGTTCTATGAAAACTTAAATCACTAAAATATTAGCTTCATTTAGCATTTAGTTCAGGAGTTTAGACCTCTTGATATTTGAAACCGACTGTTAATGTTTTCACCATATATTAAACACTGGATCTGCCAAATTTCACCTTATAAATTAATATGATACATCTTATAATATAATATAAAGATATGATATATACGTTAGCTACATATGTATATATATATATATATATATATATAGGTGTGAGTTTGTAACCCTGGGTTTCACGCTTTTGCGATCATCAGACAATGTTTGTGTGAGTTTGTCGGACGATCGCAAAAGCGTGAAACCCAGGATTACAAACTCACACCTATCTATATGAATATGTCTGCTCTATCACTGATATTGAGCCCTTTTAGATAAGTACCACGCATATATAATATGTAAACAATATAATATACATAACAAATTGCATATATATATATATATATATTTGGATATTTATAATTATATACATACACTTCACACACACACACACACACACACACACACACACACACACACACACACATATATATATATATATATATACTACCGGTCATAATTATTAGGCCACCCCAGTTTTTAAAATAATAAAATTATTTATTTCATACAATTTTAAGTAGATAATTCTAAATAAAAATAGAATGGTTCTTTTGTTATTATTTCTTTGCAAAATTTTACGAGGCAAGGAAGCAACGATGAACCCATCCGAACCACCCTAAATTTTCGTTATTCTTTGATTGACGAAACTGCAATATAGGTAATTATTTAATGTTTAAAATTTCATTTGAATCGCATTTTAATATGCAGTAATTACAAAAGAACCATTCTATTTGCATTTAAAATTATTGACTATGCATAAAAG
The DNA here is from genome assembly GCA_037127315.1 of Ascarosepion bandense. Lineage (NCBI taxonomy): Eukaryota > Metazoa > Mollusca > Cephalopoda > Sepiida > Sepiidae > Ascarosepion > Ascarosepion bandense. The sequence goes on along the minus strand of JBBBDQ010000501.1, from coordinate 393,933 downwards.
ATAGTATGAAATGCATCATTTGTTTAAAACCTGGTGTGGTCTAATAATTATGGCCGGTAGAGTATATATATATATATATATATATATATATTATGTAAAACTATGAAATCGAATAAATGCAAATTTATCAAATACATCTGATGTTATGTTTCTCATATATTTTTAATGTGTATATTCTGAAAAAATTATTTCTCTTTTTTTATTATTTTTTTTTTATCCGGCCGTGCTGTTTCTTTACAATAATCGATTATTTTGTATCTGTCTCAAGAAAAAAATATTCGAGTAAAATCATTCTGTCCTAAAAATGCCTTAGGCTGATGCTCTTACATAGCATCACATATATCTTGGGACTAAAATGAAAACAGTAAAATATTAAACACTAAAACAAAAATGACGTTAGTAATATATTTTGAATTTCTAAAAAAAAATATTTCTCAATAAAAAATATATTCTATTTCGGTTCATGAAATAATACAATAACTTAAGCAATTTTTTCCGAATAATTAATTGATTTTATTTCATTTTTATTGAGTTTGTTTAAAGTAAAACCAAATACGCTATTTTTTTAATGAATGAAATACTTTTTTCAATACAAAATGAATGGTATTAAGTGTTCTAGCTAATTTTTCTGTGTCGTGAATTTTAGAACGTACATGATCATGGCTATTCGTAATGTAATGTTCATTGACGTTTTGATATATTTCATAAACTATGTTTATCCATCCAATTTACTCATTCTAGTTAGGTATTTTCTGCATTGTTTCCGCTGGCGTTCTTGACTCTAATCTTTCCAGTGAGTATCAAGGTTTCTAAGCACACTTTTCTTATTGCGTGTCAAAGAATCCTAAACTGTCTCTTACTGATATTAAGTATAAGTGTTCTTTTGGTTTCAAATTTCTCTAAAAGTTCTTCGTTAGTCAAATGTTCAGTATTCTCAGAATCCTTTGATAAAAATATTATGCTGTTTCAAATATCTTCTCCATCCGAGAGGATATCTTCAAGCATCCTCTATAAGATGACTGCAAGATTGGCACCAATGCCTCTGTGGTGGAATAAATATTACACCCCCACCATAAGACAAATGAACACGGCAAGACGACTTAAATACAGAGTCCTGATAGAGTTCAGATAGTGTCCGTTAAAATAACTTTAGAGTCAGTCAAGATATAATATTATAATTGTTAGCAGTGATTTATAACAGTGACGACAAGTTATTAAAACCAAGTTTGTGCAATTAATTTTCTTTGCTGTGCGTAAAAGAAAAAAAACAGATATTCTTAAATATAAAGAATCATTAACCCAAGCGGTAAAAATGCATTAACCACAGCAGAAAGAACAGCACGAACAGTAACAGCTGCATCAGCAACAGCAGTTGGTGGAAATCCAGAAACAACAACAAAAGTTAATTGATATAATATTGAAGAAAACGAAAAATTCTTCATTCAGTTTCCCCAATTTCTTTTACTTCCGAAGCAGTGGTAAATGGCACCGCTGAATTCCTATTCTGATGATGGAATTGCGTTTTCTGCTTATTTTAGAAGTAACAAGCAACTTTATAGAGAAGAATGCAGGGACTGGGAAGTAGATACAAAAACCAAGACTTTTGTTGAGACAGTTAGTATTAGTAGAACATGAAAAATACTGCAATTATAAGCTACTGGGAAGTCAAGGAGAAATTTGCTTTGAAGAAAAGTTAAATATTCTGATTAAATTCTTTATTATGAAAAGTTCGTTATTCAATAATCGTTGGTAGTGTATTAGTCTGACGAAAGAATAAATCAAAGATTTTGTTACATATGTTTGGAGCCGTTAACCAGGAGTGTTTCAAATTAAACAAGGTGACTCTGGATATTGTTTAAATGATTGAGTTTTACAGGAGAAACAAGAAGAAAAAAATAGAAATATGTGCTAGAACCCCAGGGAATCTGGAAAAGAATAAAAAAATATCTAATAATATAAGCAATATCAGACAAATGCAAAACACTCCTAAATCTGAGACACGATGCAGAAGAAATTGAAGAAAAATAATGCTCATATATACAAGCCAATGTAAAACCGTGTGTAAGCTAAGGCTTATGTATTAAAACTTAGTACATATTTTACGGTAGTAGCAGGATGGAATTATTAGAGTTATGGAATTTACTTATAAATATTTACTTCAAAAATATAAGTGGACAAGGACCAGTTTAAAAAAATAACTCAAAATTTAGAGAAAGAATTTACCAAGCGTTGTCAGAATGTTTTGTTTAATGAATTGGATCGTTGTTCAAAAGTAAAAACAAGTGAAAAAAGGTTCAACGTATTTATATAAACCGAAACGTAGTTTACCGTTCGCAGTTATGGATCTAATCAACGGAGATTTAGACAGATTGACAAAATTGGTGTAATTGAAAAATTTGACAATGCAAAATTGTTGACACCTTCATTGCATGTAAAAAAGCAATATAATTCTTGTTTGTGCTGATTTTTTGACTGGATTAAACGAATGTTTGGAATCACATAACTATCCATTGCCAAGTCTAGAGGAAATTTTCCAAAATAAATTTTCCAAAATAAATTTTCCAAAATAAAACAGTGGAAACAAAATTTTGAAACTGTATCTTTACGAAGAGTATTTGCTAATGCGGGCCGAAGAGAAATGTTCAGAATTAATAACTAAAAAACGCACAAGTGATTTATTATTTCAACCTACTTCTTTGGGAATAAAATTGAACCCAGACATAATTGAGAATAGTATGAATATTATGCGGGCAGATTGGGATTTCGCAATTGATTATCTGGATGACTTATTAATAAAAAGAGCATCTAAATAACAACATACCGAGCGTGTAAAAGTTTTTTTTTATAAAAAAAAAAAATACGAGAGTATGTATTTAAAACCAGCGAGAAAATGGGCGAAAGTTTTTGCCTAAAATCAATTACCTAAGACAAATTATTGACAAAAATGGTCGTCAACTAAATTCACGGATTCCAAGTGTAGTTAAAAATATGTCTTTTTCAACAAACATTACTACGCTGCAGGCATTTTTAGGATAAGAAAATTATTAACTAATCTACATACATAATAGTCAGAATTTGATTGATGCACCAAACCATTTGCAGAAAAAAGGCTTCAAGTGAAACGAATAAGTGTCAAACGGCGTTTTAAGAAATCAAGAAAATTCAAACGTCAAATTTTTATTATGTTTTAACATCTTGGTTATTGATGTGACCTACAATGGGACTGTCGTGTTATGGTATCATACGGTTTTATTTTCTTGGGTCTTGGTATATTCCTTCAGTTACTCGTGGATTTGTAATAATATGTATTATTACGAGATGATATTTTGGTATCTTGATTTTGCAAGATAGTTATTCGCGTATATCGCAGATATATCAAGTTATTCCTCTGATAATACGTAGTGTCCTCTTAGTATTCCTTCTGAGTAATCCACGCAAGGACTAAATAGTAATATAACACTGTTAACACTAAACTCTACTAGTCGTCTGTAACTAGTACGGCTGCTGCTGCTACTCTAATCTCCTCAGTTGATTCACTCTTGTTGTTCATTTTTTCTGGTGCTTAATATAGTTTACTATCGTGTTCGCGTGATACCCCGTGAAATAATCAGTTCTTACAGTTTTATTTGTTATCTGGCGATCAGTGTTCATCCACATGTGCCGTTGTCGACACTTTATTGTACATGACACATTAGTTCATTAGGATCCGAAAGAAGAAATCGTATTTGCTTCAGATGATATTGATTATGGTATAGGACGGTTATTTCTACATAAACATAAACTACAAAGCAGATAAAAATGATGCGTTATGTCGTGGGAATGCTGTTTTTCTTTTTGTATATCTCCGCATGATTTTCTCTGATTCTTCGTCGTCATTTGCCGTGTGGGACGCTGTATTTCACTTTCTTATCTCTCTGCATGAATTTGTTCGCCACTTGTCGTGGGCGGCTGACGTGAAAAACGTATTTTTCTTTTTTAATCCTCTCCGCCTGAATTTGTTCGATTCTTTGTCGCCATTTTGTCGTGGACCCGGTTAAGAAATCCAACAAGAAATAATATAACAACAACCAAAATGGGAAATAAGAATATATATTATAAACACAACAAAATACAAATACTTAGAACTCTGTTAGTAGAACGAATAAATATGGGTCAGGAAGTAATATTGTAATTGGGACTCGCAATAGTCGTACGGTAGCAGTCTTGGCCATCTCTGCTTATCAGCCTGCGTTAAGCTGATCTGCTGATCTCTCACTCTCTGAACTTTTGATCTCTGAGCTCTGGATGCTCACTGATCTCCCCTTGTGAGGGGAAGTATATGTAGTTGTAGGAAGAGTTCAATCCCTTGTAATGTGTGATGCCACCATGATACGTTAGCAATAATATTTATAGCAAAAATTTACAAATATATTCACAAATGTCGTGATAAATTACGCTTTTTGGATGGAATACTGACCGTCCAAAAAGTTAGGATATGAGGATGCCTTATCAAGATTGATAGCAAAAAAATAAAATAAAATAAAATAAAATGCTGAACAGTTTCCGGTCATTGCATTGCATCATTAAAAAGTGAAATAGAAATTTTAAAAAATATTTTGTAATGTAGCTGGTAGAAACAAAATAAAACAGAACAATGCATGTTTATTTCGAAAATTAAAAAACAGCTAAAAGAAAATAAGAAAGATTGACATATTTATAGAATGACATCTAGACATGAACGCCTACTCACTCTGTACGAGTACTAATTGTAGTAAGAACATATAACAATAGCTCGTATTAAAGGAATTTCATAGTTGACTTTAAGGAATTTCTATGGTTAAATCTCTTGAGAAGTTATGTATACTGCTCCAAAATCGATCAAATCATCAAAATTACTTGACAAAAAGTTACGACTTTGGCAAAAGACAGATACTTTGTAGTCAAAACTACACGTGGATTTTTTAGGTCCAATAAACGAAAAACATTACCTGACGGCAATGAATAGATTAACTAAGTTGCCTAAAATTTTTAAGTTCAAAAAACAACTTTAATGTTTACGATGAACATGATACATGTACTGTTTTAAATGTTATAGTTTAGGAAACCATTAAACAATTCAATGAATTTAAATGCAATGAATTTTGTAAAATGTTCTAGAGTGAACATATTACTTGCCCGCCGTATCACCTAAGTTCAAACGTACAAGTTGAACGGTTTGTTAGTACTTTTAAGAGAGCTTTGATAAAAAAACAAGGAAAAAGTGAAGAAGCACTACAAAACGATTGAGAATATAGCTGATAATGCCAAATCCCAATACACCAGCAGGCATGTTGCAGGCAAAGCTGTCAGCAGCAGAAGTGATGTCAGCCAGGAAAATTAAATCGATGTTCGACTAGTGATTAACAGATCAAGAAGAGAATAAGCATTATTAACAAGAACATCGAAACCTGTTTTTCAGGTCATATAAAAATCGAAACCTAATGTGGGAAAGTCGTGTAATAAGGCCACGAATTGAGAAAAAATGCTTTATAATGTAAACGGAATAAATGGAAACACAATATTCATTAGAACCAGCTAAAGAAATGTTTCCTGATGAAAGCCTCACAAAAAGGAAAGAATCTCTGCAAGATCTATATAATACTTTTGCCGTACGAAGACTTTGTTAAAACTACAAGTATGAGTACCAGAATAAAAAAAGAAAAGCACGAAAACAAACCTAGTGATTGACAAAAACACATTAGCTTTGAACTCGCTAGAAAGAGGATGGGTGACTTCTAAGAAATGAAATATTTACGAAAAAAAAATCTGAAAAGTGGGCATTTTGCGTAGTAAAGAAAACACCGCAGTTACACAAAAGAATTAGACAAGTTTTTATTAATAAACCGAGTTCAAAGTGTGAGTTCTGCGCGAACTTTAATCTGGCAGACAAGCTCTCTCTCTTCCCAGTAAAGAGTAAATCAATCGGAGCTCGGTTTAATGAATGGTACTTATCTTAGAAAAAAAGATAGTTGTTATCAGGTAGATTTCAAAACAGCAGAGGCTCCGTCTACGGACAGAGACTCGGCTGAAATCCACTTCAGGTTGGTTGGAAAATTGAAACCAAGAAAATGCAGTGTGCTGCTCTCAAACAGATTTACATCAGCTATGCTGATGTCGGACAGGAAAGTTTCTCTGTGGTGTTTAAATCAGCAGAGGTTCCGTCTACGGACAGAGACTCGGCTGAAATCCACTTCAGGTTGGTTGGAAAAGTGAGACCAAGAAAATGCAGTGTGCTGCTCTCAAACAGATTTACATCAGCTATGCTGATGTCGGACAGGAAAGTTTCTCTGTGGTGATTAAATCAGCAGAGGTTCCGTCTACGGACAGAGACCCGGCTGAAATCCACTTCAGGTTGGTTGGAAAAGTGAGACCAAGAAAATGCAGTGTGCTGCTCTCAAACAGATTTACATCAGCTATGCTGATGTCGGACAGGAAAGTTTCTCTGTGGTTATTAAATCAGCAGAGGTTCCGTCTACGGACAGAGACTCGGCTGAAATCCACTTCAGACTGGTTGGAAAAGTGAGACCAAGAAAATGCAGTGTGCTGCTCTCAAACAGATTTACATCAGCTATGCTGATGACGTACAGGAAAGTTTCTCTGTGGTGGTTAAAGAAGAGCAGTTTTACTTCAGAGGCATTAAAATGTGTAAGCCAGTACCTACTCTGTGGAGGTCCTGTTTAAGAACAGCACCCAGCTTCCTTGACGCGGGAGTAGACTATTCTGTCATCTGCATAATGTCTACCTGAGAACTTATGTTATAGGAATGATCATTGAAGAAGATCAGAAACTGCAGATGATTTAGAATAGAGCCTTGAGAGAAACCCGTGTTCGTGTGAAAAGATCTGGCAGGATCAAAACGACATTCTTTTCACGATTTGATAAGAATGAATGGATTACATCAAACCAATGTTCTGTAATACGTAGGAAGCCGACATACACTTTCCATTAATTTTGAGATATTTAGAAACACAGTTCGAGCATCACCATTATTAAAAGAGGCTGGTTTTGCTACTCTGCAAATTTGTGTTTCGTACAGTAAAAGACATTGTTCAATATTTCTCACAGTAATAGTTGAATAAATACATACTGTCATAGATCAACAATTAAGAATTCAATTTTACTTGCATAAATATAATACGAAATTACAATTACAATATAATTCTAAATTTTATTACTTTATTGGAAAAGGAAAAATAATCAATCTTATAAAAAATATAATTGATGTCAACGACTGGAATTTGATGACAATAAAATTTATATGTTATGTTAATTATAAAAGATCTTGGAAAATTCCGATTTGAAAAACAAGAAGAAATGCAAAATCGCAATTAAAAATATTTTGTTGAGTAATCTTCTTTATAGATTGTTAGCACAGTGACTATCTATATATATAAAATGGTTATGTTTGTTTGTGTGTGTGTTTGTGTGCCTCAATTCTAACAAACCCTACACCTCCAAAGCCCTCGGTCCGTTTTCAACCAAAATTACGTCAATTTTCGGTTCTGACAAATTCTTGACCTACGCAAAAAACCTTTTGAAAGATATAAAGGTTACGGCAGAAATCACCGAAACGCTTAATATTTACGAACTCTTCGCCTCCGAAACGCAATAAGCAAATTCAACCAAAAACGAGTCACCTGTAGATCAAGGTTCAAAACTGATGGGCACTACAATTTTTCGAATCAATGTACAGTGTTTATAAAAAATCAACGATAAACATATTTCGTGTGGTCTTGTGCGCACTTTTGAATTTCTCCAAGACACTTCACTCATTCTCAACCAAAATCTACATATCTTTAGATCAAGGTTTAAAACCTTGATATACACTAAAAAATTTCCGAATCAATGTATAGGGTTCATTAAAAAACCAAAGACAAACATATTTCGTGTAATCTTTTGCGCACTTTTGAATTTTTCAAAGAGGCCTCACTCTCTTTCAACCAAAATCGAGTCACCTGTAAATCACGGTTCAAACCTTTTATATACACTAAAAATTTCCGAATCAATGTAGAGGGTTCATAAGAAATCAACGGCAGGCATTATTTTGTGCAGTCTTTTATGCAGTTTTATGCATTTTTTCCAAGACGCTTCCCTCACTCTCAAACAAAATCGAGTTACTGGTAGATCAGTGTTTGATTCCTTGATATACATAAAAACAAAAATGTCAATTGACACACAGGGTGTGGCAAAAAGTTTTAAAAATTTAGTTTTTCGAGATCGTTTATTTCTTTAAAACGCTTAGAAGTATTCCAACAAATATCGGAAATTATTTGTAACTTCTACCTTATGATATACCATAACAATTTCTCGTTTTCTAAAAGATACCAACCCCTCCGTTACGGAGACAATGAATCAAATTCTGCGGCTTAACGACATTGCATCACATTGCAAACCCTCGTAACGCCCGTCCCAGTTCTTGTAATTGTACACATATCATTCTGTTTTATTGGCAAAATTTACCAAGCATAAATCCACTTTTACAAATACAACAAAAACCAATCATACTTTTGCATTTTTAACTTACGCGTCACGATAACTCCATATTGGAGCTTTGTGATATAGCATTTGATCTTACCATTTCATCACTAAATTTGCTGAGCCACGCTGGACTATACAGCTAATAATTTATGGTTTTGTTATAAGTTGAACGAATCACTGGTCATCTATCTGCAGTGATATGTTTCTTATATTAATTCCACATTATTATAGAATGCACCAGTAGGAATCTCTTAAACAGACTAATGTTTCTTGAGTTTGAATGTGTCATCACCATTAAGATTATACACTAACAATGGAAAGGATACATAACAAGGGTGGAACATCACAATCTGCTTACTGATAACAGTAAACTGTCTACTAACTGTTTATAAAGAATGATGCAATAAAAGCATTCCCTAAGAAGATTTACTAAATACATCCAAAAACAGAGGTTAAATTAAATATTTACGAAGGGTAATTTTGCAGAAACGATATATCACTGACCTAAAAGTTATTTATAAATTTTTATGATAATACTAGGCTTATATATATATATATATATATATATATATATATATATATATATAGGAGAATTCAAAACTCATGGTTAAATCCATTTTTTTATCAAAGTTCAAAATTATCCTATGCAAAACTATTGGATACATCAATTTAATATTTTGTTGCGTACTCTCTGTTTTTTGTTTTTTTTTTTGTTGTTATTTTCTTAATCATTTCACCCCGAGCAAAGCGGAAACGCCACTGATGTGCAGGGGGCTACATAAATGTAAAAAGATTAATTAGAAAAGAGTGAGGAGTACAAACTAGTTAGAAAGGAACAATAGAAAGCTGAGAGAGCAGGTGCGATGACAGATACATAGGTGGAGAGAAAGGGAAGGTTATACAGGGGTGGGGAGAGAGCTAGAGTCCAGTGGTTAGTAGATGAGTATTGACTTTGCATTTAAATTTCTGGTGGTTGTAACTGTCAGGAAAGCAAGAATACGAGAGCGAGTTCCACAGGCGGGAAGTGCGAGAGAAGAAGCTGCAGGAGTAGAACTGTCGTCACTGCTTCCAGTCGCTTTCTATATTTGGCCACAGGTTTTCCATATTGATCCACCGTTACTTTACCCCAGTCTTCCTTGCATAATTCTTCCAATTGTTTGATATTTTAGGGATTAAGCTTATCAACTATAACCTTCAAAGTTTCTTCAAATTCTCAATTCGATTCAAGTCAGGAGTGTGACTCTGTCAATACCATTATTTTCAGACCATCCCTTTGTAAGTTTTGCGGTATATTTGGAATCATTGTCGTGTTGAAGCAGGAAATTCCGACCATGTCCTAAAGAAGTTGCAGATTTCTGAAGGTTCTTCTCGAGAATCTCCCTCTATATGCTACCATTCATTATACAACGAATAGCTTGTAACTCCCCAGTGCGCTGGGATGAAAAGCCTCCCTATATCATAATGGAACCACCCCCCAAATTTAACTGTGGTGATGGTATTGTGCTTGTTGAGGGCAGTGCCATTTTCTTTGCCAAACACTTGTCGCTGTGTTCCTTTCGTTTCATCCGACCAGATTACCTTTTGCCAAACCTGCATACCTTTCTTTTCATAAGTTTCAACAAAATTTACTTGGTCATTGACATGTTTGGTTTTAAGTAAAGACACTTTTCTTGGTGATATTGAATGAAAGCCTGTTCGATATAGAGCTCTGCTAATGGTATCTTTACTTACATTAATTCCAGCACCCTCAAGATCAGTTTTAATTTCAGAACGAGTAATGAGGTTTTTTGTACATTTCTGCTAATCCACCTTGAAGTCCTATCATTTATTTTTTTCGGTTATCCGTTTCTTGGAAGTTTTGCTGCGCCGTCGCCATACTTCTGATACTTTCTGATGATATTTCCTACTGTACTTAGTGCTAGATTCATTTCTTTGCTAAATTTTCGGTAACCTTGTCCTCCTTTTTGACGTTCAATGATTCTATCTCGCATATATTTGGATAATTTTTTGGTTTTCGCCATTTTTAATCCTTGAATTTCAAAATGCAAGTCAAAGAGTCAGATAATTAGTAGCATTATTTTGCAAGTAATTGTGTGCTTCTCTGATTGGTCAGAGATAACATTCGAATACTATCAAAATTTGAATAATTAAAGTCTTTTAAAATACAAATTATCGATTAGAAATTTGAAAACAGTGTCATGTATCTAATACTTTTGCATAGGGTAATCTTGAACTTTGATAAAAAAAATAGATTCAACCATGAGTTTTTAATTTTCCTTCCACATACAACTAAAGCAACTTTACGAGATATTACGTGACAAATATCAGGCAAAATGGCGAACATAAATTAGATTTATAACAGATTGTATCCAATACCTATGCGTGTCACTGTATATATAGAGTAAAAGAAATATATATATAGGCCATAATAAAAGAAAGTGGCGTAAGACAAAGATGTGTCGTTTCACCGGATTTAATCAACTTGTACATGAGACTATTATGAGCACCCTAGAAAAGTTATTCCAGGATTCATCATCGCCGCCCACAATCTGAACAGCATAAGATACGCAGATGATACAGTACTGATAGCAGAAACAGAAAATAAACTAAAAATCATCCTAAAGAAGGCAGTTAAAGAAAGTCGGAAGAAAGAACTACAAATAAACGACAAGAAAACCAAATGCATGGTCATGAGCAAACAGGGTTGCACAAAATGTCAATTACAAGTGGGGGATACTAACATCAACCAAGTACAAAAATTTAAATACTAATTTAAATATTCTAACATAAGAGAGAAAGTGAGATCCGAAGGTGAATTTCTATTCCAGAATCTGAGTAGTGTATTCGCAGAAATGGAAATCTTGATAGAAACACAGAAGAGAGTACAGGATTGATATGTGATGTCTGTTCTGTAGTATGGCAGTAAATGCTGGACAATATTATCATAGATGAAGAAAAAACTTAAAGCAATTGAAATGTGGTTCTACAGAGAGATACTGCGGATAGCATGGATGGAGCACGTGAGCAATTATGATGTTTGGAAAGGATAGAAACGAAAAGGAAAGGAAACTAATACTGAACAACAGGAAAGGACAGCTGAAGTTCCTGTGACATGTAATACGGAAAGAGGCTTAGAGAATCTGATACTCAAAGATCAGATAGAAGGAAAAAGTGACAGGGAATAGCAGCGGATAACATATTTGACGAGCCTGAACAAGTGGATGACAGCGCGGGATTTGGGTGCTGTAACAGAAGAAAGAGTGGTAAGAACCTCCAGATATAGGGAAACGTGAAGGGTCACGATCGCCAACATCCTGAAGAGTCTTGGCATATCAACAACTATATAGGCCATTTTTAAATATATTATTTTGTCTTTCTTTTTCTATTCTGTCATCCCTAGCAGATCTTGTGTCTTCGATTGACCTCCCCCTTTGTCCAGTTTAATATTAGAATTTAAGTTATCTTTTTCATACGGCTCCATTGGTTGACAAGGCAAGTACCAAAATAAGTAAATATTTTTGAAGATTCGAATTAATATACCTCGTCAGTAGGGTAACTATATGTAGTTAATTTATTTGACTTTTTTCTTTTTTTTCTTCCTCAGAGATATTTCTCTGTCGGTTTATATCATTTACTGAATCAATAACCGATTTACTGTCTTATGCGAAGGCAAATTTTAGCAAATTTATTTCATTTTAATAAGAGTAGGTAGGCTTTTCTCTTGCATGGTACATAACACCCCCTATTGAATAGAAATAATGGCTCATTTCTATTTTCATTTTTAGGAAGGGATTTTAGGTTATTTCCCTCCATTCGTGCCTTCATAGTTGTACTGTCACGTGTTTTAGTGTATGCTGACAACGTCTCTACATACTGAGGATACCATGTTTGCAGCTTACTGGTTGCTGCTTCCTACTAGTAATAAGGAGCCCGAACACGTGCGTACGTCTAGAGAGGCTGCTCTGATCAATAGTCGCAGATTATCGGCGTTCTTGCAGTGCCATGGCACATAAACAACTCAACATTTATTTCTCCAACTTTGGTGATATTTGTACCAACTTTTTCAGTGTGAAACCGTTTCTCTACTAAACGTCCTTAGATAGCTTAACTCTCTTAGAAACTAGCCTATTAATTTAAAAATATAAAGTAGCAACAACGTACCGATCTCACTCTGTATATATTATAATAATATGTTAAAAAGCATGCGTACAATTCGTTGTTTTTGTACAATAAGGGTTTTTTTTTTCTGACAAACTGTATACTTTTTACAATTGGAAAGAATATTTTACTAAAGCGAGAAAGATCTCTAAAAATGCTCAAATACTTTTGTTTTGTAAATAAATTTCTTCACCAACTTTCGTTGCAAATTATCTCTAGAAACATTTTTTTCTCTTTTCCGACCTTTTCTGTTTTGTTTTATTTTTATGTTTACTCGAGTCAGCCGTTTGCTTTTGCGTACTTCTGCTTTAGATCAATTAGGCAGGGCAACAACAGCGTTAGGTTGAATCGAATTACAGACTAAAAGAACCGTTGTTGTCCACTTTTCAGAAAGAATGTCGGATCAGCGTCGCTGTGAATTCGATTACGTTCTGAGTTGTGTCTCAGCATCAAGGAACGTCAGAAGAAAGATCTTGCTTTGCTTGATTCAATGATTCACACAGACAGCTGCTTTGCATGTAAGTATATGTTAATCAAATTTTCGGTTTTTGATTAGACGGAATCTATGCTATGTTCTAAAGAAATTTACTCGTCATGTTAGTTTGACAGTTTTATATAAACGGGAAGAAAATTAGATGATCGGCGTTCTTGAACCATTAATGAACATTTGAATTCTTTGTAAAATAATAAAATATAAAAGCAAATACTGACCAATATATGTCAATTGTGTCATAAGAAAATTGTATAAAATCGTTAATAATTGTTTCGGAAACAAATGTGTCAAGAAATTAGAAAATAATTTTAAAAACAAAGATGAGCGCATTAAATTTTTAGATAAATTTTACAATTCTCTACTGCAGTTAATATTATGCAATCGCCTTATAGATAAAGAAGAGGCGTAAGCGATAGAAATGTGGTTCTACATAGAAGTGGTAAAATTAAAGGTGGTGCCTATACAAGAATGATAAGGTTTTACCGATAATGCGAAAAATCACGAAATTTTCTTGAATTTACTTGAACACTTCATAGATAAGGATTGTTTGGAAAATCTAAAACTCACAAGAGATTACGAGATTAAGAGAAATAAGGAGGAACAATACATGACCTAAGAAATCTATTTTTGGGAATGGATATTAGAACAGGATCAAAACAGAAAGATAAATATACAATAGGTGTCATTTACTCGGTAAACCTCTTCGACTCGAGTAACCCATGTACATTGTTACCATGATCGTAAAATCGGAAATATAACGGTGTTTTTTAAATAATGGAGACAGGGCTGAACTCAGCCTGGTTAATCAAGAACGGACAATCAGTCAGTCAATTGAGTGCCCTACGTGATACACGCTTGGGCGATCATGTCTCGAAAGATACATGACTGACTGGGCAGAATATTATCCTGCAGTAGATTGTCATTGCTTTCTGTGGTAGACTGGTTGCCAGCCAAGACAATAGAATCAAATCTGCTGTATTATTTAACCAATAACCGGAGAAAAGAGACAGAGTAATACCTTTTTCAGGGGTTTTAGAGTGTAAGTGAATGCAAAGAATTCAACTTGTATTTGAACTCGGCTCCCAGATTTGTCGTTCCGAGTCGATATCCACTGCACCACAACGCACATCCGGATACAAGAACGGACATTAAACTAATAAATTTATTTTACTTTAATAAATTCCGATCGGTATTGCTTAAATTAAGTTTACCTTTCTTCACACAGTAATTATTAAGACCATTATTTTGCTGAAGTGAGTAAACAACACTGATTTGAAACCTGATTTTACATACAATTTATCTCTGAAGATCTGTTGTGATGATTGCTTTTCCCCTGATCTGCAAATGAGAAAGGTTAACATCAAAACCCTAAAAGGCTTTTGCTGTCCATGATGGATATGCGTCATATTTAAAAATGTTTTCCCATAAGTCCGTTGTATTAGGAATGATGATATTTTCTTGATGATTTTAATTGGAGAAAGCATGATCAATGGCGTTTAGTTTATAAGTGTGAATTCTTTCGTTTCTAATTTGGCTTTTATCCATAATAATCAGCCAGACATGGATAAAAGATAAATACTTATTTCTGGAGAATGACGGTGTGAGTCTGTAAGATGGACATAATCTTCTAAGCCAGGCGATCTTCCAAGAAAATCGTCGACGAAATTAAATTTGGTCAAAGATGATTTTTTTCGTTCGCATCATATGCTGATAAAATAAATATTCATGTAATGTAAAACGGCAGATCGTTGTAAAAGAGAATAGAAAATTTCATCTACATGTCAAAATTTTAAACTAATATTTTGTCCTGATTGTTGTTGGAAAAAAGATAAATAATTTGCATATCAGTTTCTAAACGTATATTTTAATAAATTGTATGTGTTTAACTTATTTTTAATTCAAATTTGAAAAATTATATATATATACACTATAGCCATCCGCAGACATATCTGTTTCGCTGTATCACAGCTCATCAATAGGATTAGACTCCGATTGCTTCTTAACCCAGGATTGAAACCCGACCGAATTGGTGTCAGTCGGCGATTTTACCTCTGGCTTACGAGCGTTCGGTAGGAGTAGGCAGACTTTTTAGCGCATATATCATTATACACACCCAACAGCAATAGTGCTCTAATTCATTATTGAACGAGCGATGCGTTCAATATATATATATATATATATATATATATATATATATATATATATATATGCAACGTTTCAATTAATAAAGTGTTTTTATTGTTTGTATACAAATAATTTATGTCGGCCTGGTCAAAATTATAGTGTAAGTTAACAAGAAAATATGGTTCTCACTTTGCATCTCAGTCACTTTCACACACGCTTAATGTAGCTTTTACTATAAATATGTTTTCTATATAATTCTTTTGATGAACTATCCTCGATGATACCCTGATTTTCTCAATTTAAGCACACTATTAGATTGGAGGCAACATATCATCATTTTACAGTTGAAACATTTATATGTAACCGTATCATCTATGATACAAGCTTCTTCTATTGAACATCGCGCTTTTAGAAATATTTTTACGGTGTTTTGCTTCGCCGTCAAGTTTGATCATACAAAAATGTTAATGCAATGTGAATTGGATCTATAGTTTTCTTAATTGTAGTTCTTTTAATAATCTCGTACCTTCCTATTATTTTTCTCATTATCTTACAATTAGAAATCTCCTTACGTCTTAGTAGCTTTATTATTTTATGCGCCGACAACTCAAAGTTCGGTGGACGAAATAGAAACATTCTATTCAATACTGGACAGTGCCAAGGCTCAGTGCAAATGCCAAGAAATAAGGATTACAATAGAGGACTTGAATGCCAAGGTAGGTAAAGAGAGGGAAGGAAACACGACTGGCAAATTTGGACTAGGGGAACGCAACGAACGAGGAGAAAAATGGGTCCAATGGTGCATAGCCAATGACCAAGTAATTATTAACACCGGGTTTCAAGAACACCCACTACGTCTATGGACATGCAGAAGACCAGGAGGCGACACGAAAAACCAAATAGACTACATAACTATAAACAAGAGATTCAGGAACGCAGTGGTCCAATGCAGAACATATCCAGGTGCCGACTGCGGAAGTGACCATGTCCCAGTCATCTGCAAACTAAGGGTAAAACTCCGGAGAGTGAAGAAGCCCAGTACATCAGCAAGGCTGCAAAACAACACGCTTGTGAATGACCTCACCCTGCAGAAAAAATACAATAACAGCGTGAGAAAGAAATATGAAGAACAAATTGGAAAAGGGCACTCAAAATGAGACTCACTAAAGGAAGTGATGGTGACCTCAGCGAACAACATTGCCCCAAAGGAAATGAGCCGCAGAAGAAAAACGAGTGGATGACTGAAGAGATTCTCGACATGATGCAAAGGAGACAAAAATAACGCCAAGACAGGGAGCAGAGTACAGGAAACTTCACAGGGAGATAAGGAACAAATGCAGACAAGCCAAAGAGGAATCGCTCAACAACAAATGCGAAGAAGTAGAGAGACCGAGCAGGAACAACAAAGCAGAGATGCATTAAGAGATAAGAGAACTAACAGGACAAAAGACCTGCTCCTCAACAGGATGCATAAAATCCAAGGATGGAACAATCATATTAGAGAAAGAGGAAATACTCCAGCGATGGGAAGAGTATATAAAGTATCTTTAACAACCGAGAATACACAAGGAGGTGGATGGACCGGAAATACTAAAATCCGAAGTGGAAGCTGCAATGGCCAAATTGAACAGAAAAAAAGCATCTGGTTCAGACAGCGTCGTGATAGAGCTGCTGATAGCCTTGGAAGAATATGACATAAAAAAATTACCGACATAATAAACGAAATTTATAGCAGTGGAATAATACCAGACGACCTATGCAAGTCGATATTTATAGCACTGCCGAAGAAACCAGGTGTAAACGAGTGTGAACTACACAGTATTATCAGCTTAATGAATCACATTACAAAACTGATTGTCAGAATCCTGACGAATAGAGCGAGAAGCAGAATCAGTCTAAAGATAAGACAGGAACAGTGCGGATTCGTCAACGACACTGGAACAAGGAACGCTATATTCATGATTAGGATGCTCTCCGAAAGGGGAATAAAAATGAAGAAAGTGTTGTACCTATGTTTCATTGACTAGGCGAAGATACGACACAAAGAATTGATGGAGATGCTCGGCAGCCTCGACATTTTGGGGAAATACATCAGGGTACTCAAGAATCTCTACTGGCAGCAAACGGCCTGCATACGGACGGGTAATGATTTCAGTAGATTTACAAAGATAGAAAGAGGCGTAAGACAAGTATGTGTCTTTTCACCGGATCTGTTCAACTTGTCCAGCGAGAATATTTTGAGGACCCTAGATGACACGCCAGAACTTGTTATTGGAGGCCACAACTTGAACAACATGAGGTATGCAGATGATACAGTGTGGATTGAAGACACGGAATGGAAACTACAAGAACTCCTACAGAAGGTAGCGGTGGAGAGTGACAAAATGGGACTACAAATAAACTTCAAGAAAACTGAATATATGGTCATCAGCAAAAGGTGCAACCCAAAATGCAAAATCCAGGTTGCGAAAACCAGAATCAAGCAAGTACAAAAATTAAAATACCTAGGAAATGTTCTAACAGGTGATGGAAAATGCGACACAGAGATCTAAAGGCGAATTGGTATGGCAAATGACGCGTTCCAGAAGGTGAGTAAAGTACTAACAAACAGGAAACTTTCACTTGAAACAAAGAAAAGAGTACTGGAATGCTATGTGTTGTCATTTCTTCAATGTGGCAGTGAATGCTGGACACTATCACCTAAAATGAGGATAAAACTGGAAGCAGCGGAAATGTGGTTCTACAGAAGAATGCTGCGGATATCGCGGACTGAGCATGCAAGCAACGATGAGGTGTTGGAAAGAATGGTAACAAAAAGGAAATTAATACTGATCATCAGGAAGAGACAACTGAAGTTCCTGGGACACGCAGTGAGAAAGGAGAGCTTGGAGAACCTGAGACTGACTGACCAGATAGAAGGAAGGAGAGACAGCGGATGGCAGCGGATAACATATTTGCAGGGCCTGATCAGGTGGATGACGGAACGGGTGTTAACAGGAGTAACAGGAGCAAACATGCTAAGAGCCACAAGGGATAGGGAGACGTGGAGAACCATGATCGCCTACGTTCCGAAGGGACAGGGCACATAGAAGAAGATGTGAAATGGTTAAAAACATACCAGATTGTATACATTTAAAGAAAATGTAAAATAGATATTTTCTCTTCAAAGAATAATATTTTGAACCAAAAATGCAGCCAATAATTTATTTAAAATAATACCTTTTTAAAATGGGCAACTTTAGCTGTAATTTCATTTCAATTCAGAGTTCACCTAACGTTATTAAAATAACGGATATTTTCACATGACTACACATTAGACAAGTAGATCTATAAAAGAATCATCATCAGTCACACCCAGATGATGCATATGGCAGCAGCCTTTTGTTGCAGTAACAAACTATTTTTTACGGAGCAGGGTTGTTAGTCTTCACACAATCACCAAACCTGGAGGACTGGCGGGCCATTCTTGACAGCACCTGGTATTCCTAAGTGGTTACCCATTTAAGTACTGATCTGACCAGGCTCGATGTTGCTTAACTTCGGTGATCGGACGGAACCTGTGCATTCAACACGATATAGCCGTAGACAGAATGGGCAACTTTAGCTGTAATTTTATTTCAGTTTAGAGTTCACCTAACGTTATCAAAATAACGGATATTTCACATGACTACACATTAGACAAGTAGATCTGTAAAAGAATACTGATTTTTAAAAATCATTTCTCACCAAGACAGGCGAAAGTGTCACTAAAACGTGAAAAATGACTGGAAGTAAAAAAGAATAGAAAAAATTTATAAAGTAAGGGAAACCCGATCCTAAACAGGTGAAAAAAAATAAACTTCTACTCATGTTCCAATGAAGGGGGAAAGGTGTTAACCGCGCAATATACGAAAACTCTCTACTCCTATCTAAATAATTAAAATTATTAATTAGACTTCATTTTTTCACTGTAACGAATTATTCAAGCAATTTAATTAATAGTATATTTACTTAATAAGATTTTATTAATAAAATGATACAGACATTAAAAAATATTCAATTTTTCTCCTACGGTGAGTTTTTTTTAACTATGTCGAGAATAGGGATTGAATACTGCTACCAGATCTGGTCGGGTGTCCCTGCTATTTACCTCGGGGTTCTTGACAATATTCAACGGAGAATCTGTTATTGAGTTGGATACAGACTTGGCAATTCGGCTGCCGTCGCACTCTTACTGGCGTGACGGAGCTTCCCTTTGCCTCTTCTATAAATACTTTCACGGCTTCTGCTCGAATGAACTTAGATCACTGGTGCCCCTTAGGTATAAATTTTAACGAGCTACTAGATTAGCACTTACGTCCCACTCTTTTACAGTGAAACCGATTAAATGTAAACGCAATTTCTACTCTAACAGATTATATCCACGCATTTCCAATCTGTGGAATTGCCTTTCATACACTTGCTTCCCCGACAACTACAATATCTAGGAATTTAAATGTAGGTCAACAGACATCTCCTATCACACTAACTCACATCCATTCTCAAAAGCTCTTTTTTCATCTACACCTCCCCCATCCTCGGTATCCTCATCCGTCTAATAGCCTCATGCTGACATTTCCGTCTGTTATATATCGACAAACAACAAACACGCATATATATAAAAATATAAAGTTATATTTTTATTAATGACGATGAACCGTGTAGAATAGGGAACAGAGAATTGAGAGAGCGCGCTTCTAATGGGTTGACGGGAGTGTAGTCTTATCTGTTGTGTCTCTCTTCACCGGCCGATCTCTGTTGCTCCTCTACTACTGGCGAATCCGTGTGCCGAGGTCTTTTTATAATCTTCCAGAACCGGGACTTTTTCTTCCGGTTTTGCCTCGCCCACGCACGCCCACGTAATTCT
Source organism: Ascarosepion bandense (assembly GCA_037127315.1). NCBI lineage: Eukaryota > Metazoa > Mollusca > Cephalopoda > Sepiida > Sepiidae > Ascarosepion > Ascarosepion bandense. The sequence goes on along the minus strand of JBBBDQ010000501.1, from coordinate 373,777 downwards.
CAGAGACATCTGTTCTGTTTGCCTCTGTAGTTATTTCCGCTGTTGCCGGAAATAAGGTCAAATGACATCCGTTCCTTTCAACGACCGGAAACACCCTCGCTTGCATCAGCCTTCCTCGGGTGGGGCCAGATTGTTATATTACATTCCTCGCTCTCCCATTTTCCAAAATGTTCACCTAAGAACATTTTAAGCGCAACACCCTCACACTCCTCCCCATGCCACACAAGCCCGACAATTGTATAAAAGATGTGCACGCCAAAACTACAAAACATGTGCATGCCGAAAAAAAAAAACAACAAAAAAATATATAGGGGAGCCTACATCGGCAAACCAACAATGTTCGTGTTCATCGTGAAAATTGTTCTACCAGCTCGATGTTTCATTGTTCTTTTTTTTTTTTTTTAATATCCATTTTAACAGAATTGGGCAAAGTTCTTAAAAATGTTCATTTTCTTTCTCGACTCTGTCCATAAGCGTAGACGCCTCGATGCACGACCACATGATCATAGGCGGTAACCGCGCCCCAGTTTCTAAACTGACATCGAGTAAATGCCCTTTGACCAACACCATGCGGGCTTCTGCTCGAGTTTATTGTTACACATGTAACTTCATTTAATTTAATTTAATTTCAAACATACTATGTTTGAACACAGAAAAATGGCCATTATCTGCAGTACATATCATTCATAGTCTGACCGAGAAATGTTCAATAGAAAATGAAGAAAATTACCCTGATTCCAACGTTAATCCGCATGCAATTTACTTGTGGAGGATTAGAGGTTTCATCTATATTAATTTAGTCTAAAAAAATGGACCCGTGACTCGTAGTTCCTTAGTTTGTACAAGGTTTTCTATTCCTTGAACTACTTCCTCTGGATTCGAATCCAAGCATATCTGATTTGTTGACATCTCTCTGTTTAACGCAGAGACATTTGAGTGTTGAACACCCGTTGACCCCGGAGTACTATTCACAACGGATAACTCCCTTTCCTTTCCCGAAGCACTGTTGCTTCTTTCACACTTAAAAATCCGCTTCCTAGCTATTATTCCAAGGATTATCATAACGCCGACTTAGCCAGCAATGAGTCCTATCGTCAACTTCTTCGGGAGTTCTTCATATCCTTCACTAAATCTTTCCATATCTATCTGTTCCAAGGTATTTACTAGTTTGCGGATAGGAATCTCCTCCATATCGCGCAATTCTACCGGCATGGTGTCCACTGAAAAATTGGGAAATTTCTGCGTAATTGGGGACCAAACCACTGAACCAGAGACGTATAATTTACTTTATGCTTTAGATACTATTAATAATTTTCCACGTTTGTATCTTCCTAACTATTTCACTTAAACTATCGTTAATCCTCCCACTGCTTTCTTTCCCAATCCTATAGCATATCAGCCAATAAGTCTACAAGACTTTTCAGTTGTTCTTTCTTTTTGTTCCGATCAACTGTGGAATCTGCAGGTCTATCCGTGTCAATATAAAGTTTTCAGAAATTAATATATCTTCAAAAGATATTTCCCAAGTCACATAAATGAAAATTCACAGAGGATGTTGAATTGATGGGAACCTGCACAAAAGCATAATTCACAAACATAGAAATGTAAATCATTTTGTAGTGTACAGTCATTGAAAAGAAATCCAAAAAAAAGAAAACCTAACACTGCACAAACCAAAGAAAACATTGTTATCAACAAGTTAATCCAATTATCCACTTTAAAGAGTAGAAGAAACTTCCTTTACATGATTTTACATTTCACTTACTCAATAAAAGTAAGATTAATTAAGCAACATACCAGTAAACTCACTTCACATATATGGTAAAATATTAACAAAAAAATAAATCATTAACTCAGATGTTTTATACTTACAGATAGGTAAATATCTCAACTTTATTCCTCCCGTCAACCCCAACCTATGCGCTCTCCGCTAGGCGTACTACTCTCTGCATGTAGTCCTGCACCCCCTCCGTTCTACCCTTAATGTGTTCGACACCGAACAATCCACATTTCTCAATTCTAGGGTCAGATCGGCAAAAGTATGCTGTTCCATTTTTTTTTCTAACTAGACTTATTATAAACTAGAGCAGAACACACACACTATCAAATCAAAGAGTCACCTACCTTGGCTGATGTCTATAGTCGTGCGGCTGCTTCTATTTTCGTCTTCTTTTTTCTTTCTATCTGGTAGTTTTAAGTCCGTTGAATTTCAATCGTCGCTGTGGCAACCAGCTCGCATCTAACTGTTTTGTTGTCTCAAAACAGCAAGTCACTAGGCACCAATTATGCGCCTTAATGACTGAGCCGGTTAGAATAGTTGACAGAGAATTGAGAGAGCGCGCTTCTAATGGGTTGACGGGAGTGTAGTCTTATCTGTTGTGTCTCTCTTCACCGGCCGATCTCTGTTGCTCCTCTACTACTGGCGAATCCGTGTGCCGAGGTCTTTTTATAATCTTCCAGAACCAGGACTTTTTCTTCCGGTTTTGCCTCGCCCATGCACGCCCACGTAATTCTCAGAGACCCCTGTTCTGTTTGCCTCTGTAGTTATTTCCGCTGCTGCCGGAAATAAGGTCAAATGACATCCGTTCCTTTCAACGACCGGAAACACCCTCGCTTGCATCAGCCTTCCTCGGGTGGGGCCAGATTGTTATATTACACTATAACTAACCCCTCTTTCTCGTCACTTTTCCCTATGTAACCCCCTGCGCAACAGTGTCAGTAGAATGCCTTCTTGGAGTGAGATGTTTAAAAGAAAATTTAAAAATTGGATTTATTACAATACAAAAAATGTATATAGACGTTTTTCTGAAAATGTTGTTTACACAGTTATAACAGGCAATGTAACTGCTATTACAACTTACATTTCTTTGTTATTTAAACGTGTATTCCGCCAGTCTCATAAACCTAGTAAACCTCAAACTGTTATGTCCACTACTACTACCAGATAAGAATCGAAGAAAAGGCGTAAAGAAATCTGTTGTGAGAAAATTGTATTTTTATCTATATGTTTTTTTTTTTATAGTTGTGTAAATTGTACGCCTCGTCGGTAAGTATTCTATGTCCAAAGATCTGGGGTTATGATATGTAAGGGGGATATTTTTATGAAATATATATTTTTACAGTCTGATTTATCTAAAATTAACCTTAGTTACATTCCAACTAATTCCACCAAAACGTTTCGACTTATGAGCCTTCTGAACCTATTCAGTTTAATACAATGAAACATAAGAGCTCTTTGAGCAGCGCTAAAAACAAACAGGATAGAGCATTAAGTTTAATCTCCAAATTCTAGTTTCTGTATTGACCAAACGGATAGTAATGAATTGTTTTGTGAGTTTCTGGACGTAGTAATTTTTCCATATTTAAGTATATGTATATAAATTGCGAGCAATAACTGAACAATTTTAACTATAAACAAATTGATATATCTATAAATATAAAAAGCGCAACGGGATGGGCCTAGCCTGTAAATTAAATAAAGTGTTACCAGGATCGACAGGGGCTAGAAGAAAACTATATAATGAAAATGAGAAAGATGCAGATATTAGTCGGTATATAAATAATGGAAATCGTAAATGCATAATGCTTAATAGTTATAAAATTTTAAAGACATTTTTGTTGAAACAAAAATCAAATAGAACAAGATCAAAGACAAATCAGTCACAATAACTACAATGAATGCTGAAGTTCACAAAAGAGGAATATACACTTAATTCTTCATAATTTATCAAAGTTTACTTTGTTATAAATACATCGATATACGGTCTGAAACTATTCGCTTATTTCCTGAATTGACTATGCATCAAAATGTCTGCCTTCTTCACGAAGATAATGTTAACACACCTTTCTCGTTCAAACTTTTGCATTCAACTCCATTTTTTTCTTTCTATTTGGTTTTGCATAAATATACTCAGTCCATTACAAATAACGTCAGCTTTTAATGGCAGCCTGACTTGATGGATATTTTATATTTTTTCGGCCATTTTTATCTTTTATGTCGTCTGCTATCCAGACGACTTTTGGGGATGGGGAATGTTTTGTGGCTTTCTCACTTATACTTTCTGACCAATAAAAGTTGTAGCTTTCTTCCGAAAACGAAATGCTTAACTTTCCAGCATCCGAATTTTATTTCCGGTCATTTCCGTAATTTTCCGTATGTACTTAATAATTCATTCCTCTCTTTTCCTCGCGAATAGAAGACTTATTTCTTCATAATTTCAGGAGTTTTAAACGATTTCTTTTTCAAATCATTGACCTTTGATAAATTGTTCATATAGTCCAATCAATATTTAAGACGTGTAATCGTTCGTGTTTGCGTTGCTTCCATTTTATCTATATAAGTATAAATAACAGTTAAACAGTAGTTCAAAATATCTATACATATATGAAACAATTCGCTTCGTTTTGTCAGTAATGCAATTTTCTTCAAGTTACTTAAATCACCAGTAGTAGTGATTGGTACGTGCTTTCTCTAATTAACATATATGTATCCGTAGACTTTATGTCCGCTCTGTCCTTTATATTCATGGGCAGATATTTTGACACCAATGATTGAAAAAATATTTCTCTGAAGATATAAGAATGATTCTCGCTTACACAAAACTGCAGCTAACTTTCCACGCCCGTGTCTCTGCGATACTCTCTCTGTATCCTCTTTCTCTCTTACTCTCTCTCTTTGTGTCGTTTATATATATATATATATATATATATATATATATATATAAAAGTAAATTAACCTAGTGAGTCACCACACCTACCATGGTTTCACATAAAAGGATCTTCAGGGAAGGTTGGCCAACCTTCCTTGAAGATCCGTTTAGGTGAAACCTTGGTAGGTTTGTTGGCTCACTAGGTTAATTTACTTATTCTGCTCTGCTTACGTATTGAGCGCTTTTTTGTTATTGATTACTCGTCTCGGTTTTTTTTTTGTTGGGCTACGTCCTGGCTCGGCCGAAATCGCTGTTCATATGCTTAGCTCTTTCGTTTTTTACAACCATTTTTTCCTTCCGCGTATATTCGCGGATGGATGGTTTTTCGAAATGAGTTTAGTGATAAGTTTGCATATATATATATATATATATATATATATATATATATATGGATGTATGTCAGTACGTACGTATGTTTTTGTCCGGTGAAGGAAATTAAATGAAAAATAAGTGAAATGGTTACTTTGTCAATTTTAAAGTTTAATCTTAATTCTATCTGAATCAGTATATAATTATTATTATTATTATTATTATTATTATTATTATTATTATTATTATTATTATTATGTCATTTTTCATCATATTTCGATTTCTGCTTTGGTCTCACTACCAACCAAGTCTGCGGGGAGACCTAAGGCAGGTAGTGGCGTGTTGTTATGGCTCCATTTCATGTTTTTCTATCTTTCCTATCATCCTCAGCATTACATAGATAAAGTTTTCCTTAGTGTGTGGGCTGTACTTAATAGGACAATTTTTTGTATATCTCTTAAGCTGGGGTTTCCAGGGATTCTTTCAATGTGTTGTTTTGTTCCATTTTTTATCATTCCAAGTGCACCTACTATCACTGGCACAACTCATGTTTTCAATTTCCACATTTTTTCTATTTCAATTTCCAGGTCTTTATATTTTGACAGTTTTTCAAATTCCTTAATTGCTATGTTACAATCCGCTGGACAAGCCATATCAATTAATAGACAAGTTTTCTCCTTCTGGTTTTTAACAATAATGTCTGGCCTGTTTGCTTCAATTTTTCTGTCTGTGTAGATGGTGTAATCCCATAGAATGGTTACATCTTCTATTTCTGTAACCGGTGCTGGATGATGTTCATACCAGTGTTTGTTTACAGCTTTTCCATAATGTTTGCACATTGTCCAATGTAAATATTGCCCAACTCTATCGTGGCGATTTTTATATGCGTTTGGGGCAAGCACAGAACAGTCTGAGATTAGGTGGTCTATTGTTTCTCGGTGTTTATCACAAAACCTGCATTTTGGATCCATACTATTATGCATAATATTTGCCTGAAAGTTTCTCGTGAAAAGACTTTGGTCTTGTGCTGCAAGTATAAATCCTTCAGTTTCAGACTTTAATCCAGATGCTCGTAACCATCGATGAGTATTAACTTTGTCAACATTGGCACGTACTGGATATTGGTCATGCAGAGGTTTGTCTTGCCAGCGCTGTTTCATCTGTTCAAGAGCTTTATCTTTGGCTTTTATTTTCATATTTTTTGCCGCAATAGTTGGTTCTTGGCTTCTGTTTTGCTTTTCTACAGAATCTACTAACTGTAAATCTTGTTTGTATTTACTGCCTTCTTTTATTATTGAATATTTTTTCTTTCTTTCTTCATGTTGCCTTACTAATTGTATCATCCAATCCTTTGTTGTTTCTATGTATGTTAGTAAGCCAATAGTTGTTGTCTTGTATGACAATTCCAGCTGAATAAGACACCTTCCAACTTCTTTACGGGGTATGTATAGACGGTCTACATCAGCCTTTGGATGATGCATCTTATGCTTAGAAAGAAGCTTTCTTGTTTTAGCATCCATTCGCCTGATGTCGTTTAGAGTCCAGTTTAAGATGTTGAAGCTATATTGGACAACTGGGATTGCAAGGCTATTAATGGCCATAACTCTGTTCTGTGAATTTAATTCAGTTTTTAATATCATTCGTAGCCTTCTATAGTACTCTTTACGCACTATTTTTTTCATTTTTTTATGGTGAATTCTTTCACTCTCACTTAGACCTAGGTATTTATAAGCTTCTTCTGGTTTCAATTCTTTTATTGTTACAGCAGGTTCTAGGCTAATTGAGGATGTTTCTTGTATTGATCCACGTAAAACTGTAGCTTTAGCACATTTATTCAAATTAAATTTCATTCCAATGTCTTCGCTGAAGCATTTTACAGTTTGCAGAAGACCTTCCAGCTCATTATCATTCTTAGCATATAACTTTAAGTCATCCATGTAAAATATATGGCTTATTTTCTTTTGGCCTATTTTATAACCACATTCTGTCTTATTAAGTTGACTGGTTAGTGCTATTAATGATATGCAGAATAGTAAGGGAGATAAAGAATCACCTTGAAATATACCTCTTTTGATGTTTATTTCATCAGACTTATAGGTTCCATTTATATGATTGAGGTAAAGGGTTGTTTTCCATATAGACATGCACTGTTTGATGAAATTGATGATGACGGGCGATATCTTGTATATATTTAAAGTTTATTATTATTATTATTATTATTATTATTATTATTATTATTATTATTATTAAACCTGTCTGTATTTCTATGAACGTATATTGTAAGAAAATGTTTAATATAGGTATCTCTACTCCTTTTCGATACGTAAATTTAAATCAAATTTTTAAAAACAAAAATTTGTTCTTCAACCTTAATTTTGGCCTTAATTGAAAACTAAGAGGTTAAATTTACTAATTCCGGTAAGCAAAATGGTCTGGTGAATTTTAAACCGAAATTATAATCATTTTAATCTAAAATCTGAAAGATCTTTTTAAAACATTTAATTTTCTGTCATTTTTTATCGATAGTCACAATTTGTAAACAAAAGCCAATTCTCGTTGACACGTTACTTTATTCAAATTAGAAAATTTAAACTTACCTTAATCTGATTTGAAACAAGTATTACATGCTTACTGTCTGAAATGTACTCTAAATTGTTTATCAATTACGGTATTCTTGTTGTGAGAGATATTGTGTTATCAGGGGCGATATTTGATAGATTGAAGATTATAAGTATGGAAGAGAAATTTGACATAATTATACGTAGCTTAATCGTACGCTACATTATTTGGTTTTAAATATAGAGATAAAAATTGACAGAATATTTTCAACAATTATCTAATATTTTATCGAATCTTACTTATTTAGCTCTAAAGCATTACTTTTCAATATGTTTTATGAAAAATAAAGATTAAAATAAAGTTTTAATTAAAATGATATAATTTAATAACATGACAGATGGAACTCAATAATTAATTGAATGTTATGTCATTTAATATTTTCTTTATTTTTAATATCTATTTTTAATATTCTTTATTAGGTACCACAAGAGATTTAGAATTTCACAATTACTTTTTTTAACAATATTTGGAACTAGGAATTAGAATATAAAACTTGACTTAAATTTTGAATGGATGATATGCAATGCCCACTGAATGTTAAAACATAAGACAAAAGAAACACGGAAGCGAGATATAAGAATTGTACTCTGACGGAAATATTTATAGTCTGTAATAGTGTACCTCTAAGGAGCGCATATATCACGAACTGCCATCCATAAAAAGAAAACAAGGATCATCTGTATGCACACAAATGAAAAGTTTTGATTATTTTAAAAGTCAAATGGCTCGAATATTTGGATTTAATATTCCAGATTTTGATTAAGAAGTACATCTTTCACGCATTAACTTAACAACCTAATGTGAAAGAAGAAGGAGGAAATTATAATAGAAATATTAAAAATAAAAACAGTTCTTGTCAAAATTCATTGTTTATTGAAATTTTTCTCTTCTATGTTATCATTTATATATAATGTTTATAAAACCAATTAAACTTTATCAAAATAAAAAGACAGTTTTATTGCATTTTTGTTTTCACAGTTAGAAGTAGATTTTCTGTAAAAAGGCGACTTTAGAAAATGGAAACAGTTGATTAACATTCACTAATAACTTATGAATTTAATAATTATTAAGTATATAAGTGAACTGTCATGAATCTTTAGATATTTCAGGAAATTAACTGGTGGGGAGTGATAGTATATGTAAAAATATTTTTACCAAGCATTTCTATGAATAATTTTTTAAAAACGATTTGATCGTTAGTGAATAAGTTCTGAAATTTTCATCAATATCCAACCATTATTTGATCTTTGCAAAAAATTCCAAATTAATGTGGGCTTTACCGGCAAAAAGTGACTAGCGTAATATTACGTTTGCGTAGCAAAAATTTGTAGAAACTGAGTCACTCAAGCACAAAATAAAAATAAAAATGTTTACAAAAATTTCGAATATGTTACAAAACATTTAAAAATTTAGAAAAACAATTTAAACATACTAAGATCTATGCTCTTAATAATAACATGGACATTTTACCTATAAAACTGTTTTAATTTAGTTTGGGGACGTTTTTCTTCAGCGAATTCGTGAAGGTACCTGATTTATTAGCATCGTCATTTAAATACATTTGGTATAGGTCGTAAATATATATATATATATATATATATATATATATATATATATATATATATATATATATATATATTGTAATTTTGTTATTACAATGGTTTATAAATAACATCACGACACGACACAAAAATGTTCATGTTTCAGAACAAAACTGGTCCTCTTCATGTGATATGTTAAATTAATTGGTAAACATGATTTATCATTGAACATACAATATGGATTCATGGTTATCTAGAAAATTAACGAGTGGTAGGTAGAGGAAATGCTTTAGGTGTGTCAAGATTTTTCAATTCCAACTGATATTAATGTAACCATGGAGATTGAATATTTGGGTTATGAAAGGGGCAGGATGGCTTTAATCTAGACATATCCACTTTTAATATTTACCTATATTTCTGAAATGAGGTAGTATTTACTGTATTTATATTATTCGGACTATTGTCTTCATCTTTGTTGCAATTTGTACGACGTTTCGGCCGTTGTACGCTCAGACATTTTTCGGGTTCTAGGATTTCAAACGAAATCCTTTATTACAATCACTGAGGTATAGGAACTCCATTCCTTGAAAGAAGCCTCAATTAGAAGTCACGAGTTATCTGCCACTAACGTCTATATCCACTAGGCCATGTGTCCGTAAGTACACTTGGCCCATTGGATATAGACGTTGGTTAGTTTCTGACTTGACTCTTAGAGTTGTGAGTTCAATACCAGGATGCATCGGTGGCGAACAAGTAACTTTCAGGAGAAGAGGAAGATAACTCATTACTTCAAAGAGAGGTTTCCTGCAATGAATGTAGTTCATATACCCAAGTATGAAAAGTCGTACAAATGGCAACAAAGATGAGGGTAATAGTCCGAATAATGTAAATACTGTATATCACTTTTTATTTTTGTCTGGGTAAGATACATAGCGGGATTTTATAATTTTTAAATGGGTAGGCAATTATTTTTAACAGGTGGTTGTATTTTAGTTCTTTTTTTTATTGAACAATAGATTTTTTTACAACTATCTATGAGTAAAGGGAATAGAATGCTTAGGTCAGAGTTAGGATTAAATAATTCTGGTATACTTAGTCATATTGAATTAAAACAACAAGTATGTATATTGTGGGTAATTTATTTTGTTTAAAATGATTTTCATTTTTTATTTATCTTAGAGTACAAATTATAAATAGAACATTGTAATTAATTAAATTTAAAAGAAAATTATTTTGTCAGCATAAGGTACATAGTGGGACCACTAAATTCTTGAATAGGTAATTAATCATTAACAGCAAGTTGGAATTTTTTCAATTTACTTCATGAGTAAAAGTTAAATTATATTGTAGTTAAGAAAACTAATTAAGTATTGGGTGGGTCTTTTATTAATAAAATAATTATTAATGTTTAAGTTATATTAGAGGATAAGTTATAAATGAAACATTGTATTTTTTAATTAAAACAGAATTATTTTTTCTGAGTAAAATACATTGTGGGAACATAGATTATTTAAATGGGCAGACAGCAATCTTTTAGAGCTGGCTGAACTTCAGGGTGTTTTTTTTTTGGTGTTTAGAATCAGGATTTTAATAATTATGGTATACTAAGTTATATTATAGATTAAAAACAAATTAAGTATTTTGTGGATCATTTATTTTGGTAAAATAATTTTAATGTTATATTAGAGTATACGCTATCAATGAAACATTGCATTTAAAAAAAATTAAAGATATATATTTTTAAGGGGCTGGAAATATTTTAGGTTAGAATTTGAACTGAATAATTTTAGTCTACCAAGGTATATTGTATTTAAGAAAACCAACTAGTATTTTGTGAACCATTTATTTTAGTAAATTTAATTTTAAATTTTAAGTTATATTGTAGCAGAAGTTATAAATGACACATTACGATTAATTGAATTTTAACGAAAAATATTTAAGATGTTCCCATAAAACAGTGAATTCATCTCTTCGATTCACCATTTTTAAGAAAATCTAAAAATCTGCAGCTGTTCGCTCTGGCAAAAGGGTAGATGTCGCTGAACGACTTACAAATTCTTGTTTTTCTAGAGATTACCATTTTACCTTGTGGGTTTTGTTTGTGTTCTTTATCTTCCAAAAGTACACAGAAAGGGATGTTTGGTTTCGATAAGTGTAGTTTTGAAAAGAAGTTAAGTGCATATACGAACGTTGTTTAAAAGTGTTCTCAGTTATACCGATGTACACAATCGAATTACACACACACACACACACACACACATATATATATATATATATATATATATATATATATATATATATATATATATTTCATACGCTTTCGTAGGCAGGCATTTTGTTCCGAATAGCCGAAAAATATTTTAAGTTCTATGAATGATTCACGCTCATTCAATTCTGCAGCTAGCACCCACACTTTCTTTCTGCAACATTGTCTCAGTATCTTACTTTCTCTTTCGCTTTCTTTTTCGTTTATATATATATATATATATATGTGTGTGTGTGTGTGTGTGTGTGTGTGTGTGTGTGTGTGTGTGTGTGTGTGTGTGTGTGTTATATACTCCTTTTTGGCCTATTCAGTCTCTGCTGGTTGAAGGACATTAATTGAAAAAAAACATCGAAATCCCCACTTTGCCACTTCTGAAGTTTATTTATAATTTTATGTGACTCAGTATATAAATATTCAAATTTTAAGCAAGATGTGAATGTGTCTATAGGAACTTATACTAAGACGCAACATGACAATTCACATTCTCTCTTGTTCCAGAACTTTACAAACAAGTTCTCATAAATCCATCCACTATAGCTAGAGAAGTCTAACCTAATTCCACTGACACAAGTATGTATACCAATCTAAGTATTTTTTAATGTTGGACTGTCGGTGACTAAACCGGCTATTTCACGCCATAGTCTTGTGAATAAGGCGTGATACTAGCAACACGTCAGGACAAAATCAAGACCTACCAAAAGAGAGCTGAAGAAATCTCAAAGAGTCAACGGTTATTAACCGAGAAAGCAGAAGTGGTGTCTCGATATATCACCGTGGAAAAGGCAATGGAACAAACACACCACTGTCATTACTAAGAACTATCCTTGCCTTGAAAAATTGATAAATAAAACTCAATGGCATGAAATGAATTAACTCTTTACCCATTAAGGACCTACATTCGCAAGTGATGTCATCTGATCGTCATTAAAATTGTTAGCACTAACGTCGTAAAGAGGGCAGTTCCTCGGAGCTGTTTCCTAGCCAATAAAAGAACGACATGAGCTGCAGGTGTCACAGAACCGTTGTCCTGCGATTGTTAGCACCAAATAAAATTTATCTAAGAACATGGAATGTCAGAACGCGGAACAAACGTGTACAAATGGAGAATGTCACGCAAGAAATGAGTAGACTTAATATCTACATTCTAGGAATATGCGCAACAAGTTGACACAAACAACAGAGATTTCGTCAGTGACATGCACAGGATAACACGGAAGGTAACAGTAATGAAAAGGGTGTCGGCATAATATTAGACAAAGTAATATAGACATTCGTTATGGTATACTGCCAGCTATCCAAAAGAGTTCTCTTGATCAAACTGAAAGGAAAGCCCTTCAAACATAAAAATCTATGAACTGAAGAGGAAATAGAATCCTCTTTATCTTTAATGAAAAAAGCGAATGCTCAGTGTAAAACCCAAGTAAATAAAATAATGTGGAAAATATTTATCATAATTCTAGTACTATATAAAATTATTGTGTTTTTTAAACAAAACAAATATAAGCTGAACTTGCCCCTTTTCACAGGCCCCTTAATGACCTTGACGGCTCTTGATTGTTCTGCATTCCTATCTTTTCTGAGAATTTTCGAGCTCAAGGTTAATGGATTCCAATTTTTTCATAGAGTTTAATGCATTTTTGGATATATGTCAGCTCTAATAGTCTTTTACGTCGTAGTTGTGGTCAATAAAATGTTTCTCCAGTAAGTCAAAGCTGTATCTACAAATTTCGAATAGTGTGTATATTTTACTGGTCAAATACTAAAAGATGTAGCATTACTCAAGAATTTCATTTTGCATTTTTTAAATTCGAAACTTTCCGAAATATTCCAGTTTCTTTGAAAGAGCGAAAATCTTGTAATAGATGAAAAAGAAATATCATAATATCACGCCATCCTGCTGTTTCACTAATCTCTTTTGTACGATTCTTTAAATTCTTCTTGAGCTGTTTGCAATTATTTAGAAGTTTAAAGATAAACAATTTAAACAAAACCATCTCTCTACACCCGTTTTTCAAAAATATTTGTGCTCACTATTCCAGGTGGTTTTATCACTTTTTCAATGCCATCGTTGATATGAAATACTTAGAGCTTCTCAGTCACCTCAATCTCTCACGTAAGTGGTGAACTTTCCCACATAAAACGATGATGGGCATATTTCTCCTCTTTGTTTCTATAACTCTATCCCTGACTCATGTACTAATCTGAATCTCTGCTTGCTTGATCATGCACTAATGTCTGTAAACGTTTTTCAACTCTCCCACCAGACAGAAACCTACCAACATAATATTTTTTGTTATCAATGCGCTGATTGGGATTCACTCCGTGACTTGCTTCCTGGCGTCGCTTAACCCGAGAAAACTAACCATGGGTATATATCACCTAGCCCAAATGACGCCATTTTAATTACATAATCAAATTTTCAGTACCTGACTTTCTTAACTAAATACACCTAAATGAAACCTGTTGCCTCTAATTGCCACAGCTTATCATGGGTGCTTGATGTTTAGTACAGCATATAATGGTAAATATTTACCGAAATACTGTGTACTCCTTTACTCGCTAACATCCACATACCTACATGGGCCGCGGCTTATCCCTTAGCTTAAACGTATTTTAATGTACTGTGTCAAGTGCCAACTACAAGCTGAGAGCTGATTTATTTTTTATCTCTTTGGTTAGATCCCAAGTGTAAGAATAATCCTGACAGGTTCTGATGTATCTGCGATAATGCAGTTTTTCCTAAGCGTCAAAAAATTTCACTGACGTTTTGATAAAAGCATATCGGAATTACATTGTTGTCAGACTAGGGGTTCAGGATTTACGATTCGCTCCTCACTTTTGCTGTAAAACATGTGTAGAAAACTTAAGGGATTTGAGTAAAAAAAATGAGTAAGCAATTTGTTATTCTATTGGTGTGGAGGGAATGACATATTCTGTTTAACTACTGAATAAAGGGAGCGAGTAAACATAATGTCAAAGCGTAGTATCTGTTATACATTTTGTCTTTTCACAATAAATTGTTATATCATAAGCATAGTCATAGAAATCCCAACCCAAATCTAAAAAGCGAATCCCTGAGTACACTGATGTTCGTATCAGAATGTTCATGGCTTGAGATTTTATTTTGGGGCCATATAGCCTCGTGCTTTAATTCCTCGTGAAACTGACTGTTTTGCAAGCAAACAGCAACCGTGGCGTGCTTAACTATTTCAATAGGTTCTGTGCAGTACAACCTCTTCTTTCTTTAAACAGCAACAATGTCATTCTTATAGAGCAATAGGTGAATATCGATTGGATGCATTTTTAATAGGCTTGTATCCTTTGTGCCTAAAATCTATTTGCAGGTTCGAAATAGATCGAACTCAATATTTGACTAGCATCACTAGGGAATCAAATAAGATACTGAGCGAAAATATATTTTTATAGATATCAAGATATATATATATATATATATATATATATATATATATATATATATACCAGACAGATACATGATAACTACGAATCGATATCTTAAGATGCCTTTACTTGTTTTTTTTCTTTAAGTATGGACAGCAGAGATATGGCGTTTTATTCTACTATAAGCTTACATCATTTTGTGTAGATTTGTCCCCCTTGACAAAAATCCTGCTGTAAGTGGTGCAGAAACATTTTGATGAACTTATATATAACTTATCTATTTAGACACTTTTATTTACACATACAACTGTAAGTAAAAGTTATCTTGTAGAAAGTAGCTTTTCTGTGTGTACTGTGTCTTTAGTATTGTTTAGTCTTCTGCACACAAAGAGCGATGATATATTTTAGAATTTTCACAGTAAATGGATTTTGACGGATACATATATACATTTTTAACGTGTACGTGCCTGTTTTGGGGAAACTTCAATGGAGTTAAACTCCTTTTTGTGATCTTGCTATTGGCAGACTTCAATCAGTTTTATTAAATAAGTGTTATATTTTTTAATCAGGTATACGATGATCTTCTACCCGAACAAAAGATATCTCTAGCATGAGGATATCAAAAATTTTACACTGATGTAGCTGTAAATGAAATTTAAATTTTTAAAGAGTCTAAATAAATAAAGAGTAAGATTTACGAATTTCATATTGTTTTCAACTCTACTATTGCTAAAAAAAGGTAAGCCCTCAAATATTAGAGTAATAGAACAAAATTTACTATTAACAAAATATATGACTGATGAAACTCTACAATCGACTCATCTAGTAATCTGTTTTGACATGAAAAACAACTGTAAATCAATTTGATTTCCCATCTTTAGGAACTGTATGAATAACTATTATCAATTCAGTCGAACCCACTCTACCTGTTGATAAACCATGAAAGTGTTTTTTTTTTAATTTTTTACAGGAAAAATACATTTACACGGATGTTTTTCAAATGACGATTCGAAAAGAGAAATCAGAAAAGTGAGTTCAACCTCCAGTTGAATTCGTTGGATTCAGTTAGATGCAAATACTCTTGTTGAAAGATATTGATCTCTCGCTTCAATTTCTAGCTGTAGGTTAAATAAGAGGAAAGATGAGATTCTCTCGCACCACTTTACCATAGAAAGCAATGGCAGGCTTCTTCTTCTTCTATGTGCCCTGTCTCTTCAGGGTGTAGGCGAACCCTGTAGGTTCTTCACGTCTCTCTATCACTTGTGGCTCTTAGTATGTTTGCTTCTGTTACTCCTCGCAACCTCCGTTCCGTTATCCACCTGATCAGGCCCTGCAAATATGTCATCAGCTGCCTTCCACTGTCTCTTTTTTCTTCTATCTGGCCAGTCAGTATCAGATTCTCCAAGCTCTCCTTCCTTATTGCATGTCACAGGAACTTCAGTTCTCTCTTCCAACCTACCTTCAGTCCATTCAGTCATGTCTTTTTCTATTACGTATGGCACTTAACTGTCATATATATATATATATATATATATATATATATATAGAGAGAGAGAGAGAGAGAGAGAGAGAGAGAGCGAGAGAAAATAAAGAACAAATAGGAAATCTATCACAATCTAACATGTTTCACTTCTATGTTTATCTCCCTATCATCTAATATAACATTCTATTTAATAATGAAGAAGTTATTCTCTTGTTTGGACGAAAATAGAATTTGATTGGTGAGAAGACCATTTCCATAATATTTTAATATCATCTTCCGAAGGTATTAAATTGACTTGTGTTACTGCGATATTAACATGAACTCCATATTTGAGTTTTGCTTTCATACATACATCATCGAGTCACTTAAGTGCCATACGTGATACACGCTTGGGCGATCATGTCTCTTTTGAGACATGATTGACTGGGCAGAAGATTTTCCGGCAGGAAGTTGTTGTTAACTTCTGCAGTATACCTGTTGCCAACCAACACTATTGAGTCCAATCTGTCTTACTATTTGAACTAGGAAAGAGTCGGTGTAATACCTTTCCAAAGGGCTTTGAGCGTTAGTGAACGCAGTAAATTTAACTGGAATTCGAACGCGGCTTTTCAATTTCTCGTTCCGAGGTGATATCTATTGCCCCACAACGCTATACATCAATCTTATGACTATGAACGTTTCGATCAAATAATCACTGAATTTATTTTCACGAATCTTCTTACATTAAATGCCCTGATGTTAAAATCTTTATATCAGTAGAAAAATTTACAACTTTGTATTTGAGTAGCTACCAACATTTAACAGTTGTCAACCGGAGAAGTCGTTAAATTTTATAACAAATGATAATGCAGAAACGATGTATTCTTGAGTGGGTGTCTCGGGGTGAAGGTATTACGTTGAATGCTAATTAGTAAGAAGATTTTAAAGTGTTTTTGAGGGACAGTTACAAATATATATATATATAATTTTGTGAAAATTTAGTCCCCATAAAAGTAAAAATTAGAATAATTCGAAACAGCTTTACAAGAAATATTAAAACAAAAATGGAACAGAAAAAAAACGTTACGAATAAAAACCTTGAAATATTAAAAGAATTATTTAAAGAACTATAACGGAAAATGTTAACCAGTGACATGAACAAAGAACCAAGTGATATATCACAGGACGCTATCCTAAATGCTAATGCAAAATTTAAATACGTGCCAGTAGAAGAAGTAACAGTGTCGTACTATTTCCGTAGATAAGAAGATCTTCATAAAAAGGGGCTGTGAAATTTGGTCCGACCACAAAAAGGTCTGACTTGAGTTAAGAAAACTAGGCGCTGTCGCCCCCACAATGTTCGTAAATTATATATTGCCGAAGAAAAATAAGGAACTAATGTTTAAAGAAACAGTTACTCTGCTTTCTGAAGTGTTCAGCCCAAAATCGTCATTGTTCTATATAAGATAGAAATGCATGAATTATTATGAGAATTTCACAACCTTCCCTAGCATTGTAAACAATCAATGAAGGGAGGTTAAACGTGGCCAAGTTAAGCCCTGACAATTTGATATGCCTGAATATTGTTAAATGTTTTGATGTCGACAAAAGATGTTAAAATCAGGAGAATGTTTTGGATAACGTAAAAATGAGCTTCTTCTGACTTTGAAAATCATAAATGTGCAACAAGCCACTAAGTATATCGAAGTGTGTCACACGTTATATAACGTTAAGCATGTAGAGAATTACATTTTTATAATAACTGTTCATACAAAAATAAAGAATGTTTTCGTCGTAAAAGAAAAGCACATTCGAAAACTCACTTTTCAACAAAAATAAAAAAAATGTATGAAGAATAACGTTAAAATTACAAACACACACGAATCTGCCGGTTGAAATATAAGAAAATTTGTGCAGGCAAAAATCATTAACAAAAATAATATATTACAATTAAATAGCGGATCCGATTTAAGTATAATGAATGTTAAAATATGGAAGAACACTGGAAAACCAACGTTAATGGTTGCCTAGAAAATCGCTCGTATTTTTAGAGGAAAGAAAATAAAATTTGATAGGGAATCTATTAAAAATATCACGTTGAACAAAAAAACCGTTAAAGTTAAGACTGTTTATAATGAAAACAAATAACGTTTTTGGGACAGATTATGGAGCAGTTTAAAGAATAGTCCAATAAGTTCTTTTTGCCAAAAACTTAAGTTTTACTAACAAAGCAGAAAGTTTTTTTTTTAAATTGAGAATTAAATTCTCAGAGATATTTTCTGATAGTCAAGGCAGGTTTTTTTAATGAAAGCTACATTACAGCTAAAGGAAAAGGGCAACATTTTGTTTTTTTTATTGAATGTACCGTTTGCATCGGGAAAACAGTTCAATGATGTGCTTGACAGACTAGAAAAAATCGTTGTTTTATCTATAGTCGACTATAGCTATTGGTTTTCAACAACGGTATATATAACGAAAAAGTCTAAAGAGATATATATCTGCGCAGATTTTCCTAGTGATACTAACGATGCCCTCTTAAATCATTATTACCCAGTTTCGGGACCACGAATGGTTTTGCGCAACTTACCGATGGTCGGATATTTACGAAAACTGAACTAAGCAACGGGTATGTGCAGATTGTTGGGAAAGATGAATATTCCAGATAACTTACGATAAATATATCGAGGAATGTATAAATTCAATCGTTTGGCTTTCGGTATAATGGCCACCCCAGTTATTTTTCAGCAAGTAATGGATACTACACTGAGTGTACTTGATTTTGCTGTCGCTTATCTGGACGATCAGTCAGTTAAGTGCCATACGTGAAACATGCTTAGGCAAACTGATCTCAAATTATCCCGCAGTAGGTTGCCATTGTTTTCTGTGGTAGACTGGTTGCGAGCCAAGGCTATAAAACCCAAATATGTCCTCTTATTTAACCCATAACTGGAGGAAAGAGACGGATTAATACCTTTCCCAAGGTTATCTGTGCTTAACTGAATGCAAGATTTTCAACTTGAATTCGAACGCGGCACCCCAATTTGTTGTTCCGAGTCGATATCCACTGCACCACACCGAACATCTGGACGATATAATGCTGAAAAAAGAAAATGCAGAAAATTTTTTTCAAGGTTTTCCGAAGAATTCAGGACTACGGATATAAGCTGAAAGATGAAAAATGTAATTTTTTATAAATAAAATCAAATATTTTGGAAAAACTATCGATAAAGACCATATCCAGTGCGAGCCAGTGCTGTAAAAGACGTGCTTGCTTTAAAAAATATTAGTTTCCTGAGGTTCCCAAGTTATTACAACGTATTTGTGCCAAGCATGCTTTGTTTGCGAGCTACATTAAACGAAGTATTAAAAAAGACTGAAAATACGTGCGAACAACGGAGTATTGGAAAAGATTAAAGGAATGCTGTTGTTGGACTTGTTTTTGACGCCTTACCAAATAAAAAAAATGAAATAATCGTAGCAAACGATGCTAATTTGTAGGAATAGAAGCCTGCATTATGCATAAACACGAAGATAGCCCGATTAAACCTATTGCACACTCATCCCGGACGCTTCTTTCAACCGAAAGGAATTATTTCGTGATAGAAAAGGAGAGCTTGAAGATTGTGTTTGCCCTTACAAAATTTCATAGATTTATCCGCGGGAAAAGGGTTTAACGTACAAATGTATCACAGTATATCTAGTGATGTTTAGGTTAAAAATGATCTACCGACCTATACAGCTAATGAATTATAACAATGGTGAACTAAGGTAGTAAATTATGTTTTCAGAATGGAATAATCATCACGGAAATTGAGTCAAATGGACGCATTGTCCAGACTTATTTCCAAAAGATACTATTGCTGCCATATCTGGTCGGGTGCCCCTGCTATCCATCTAACCCCTCTTGACAAAATCCAACGGAGAATCTCTAATGTGATCGATCCCGACTTAGCAGACCATATACAGTGACTTTATCACCAGCAGAATGCAGCCTTTATGTATCATTTCTACAAGTATTTTCATGGCTTCTGCTCTGATGAACTTAGCTCCCTGGTGCTCACTATGTATTAATTTACACGAGCCACAAGATTAGCAACTAGGTCCTACACTTTTACTGTGAAACCAATAAAATGTAAACACAATCTTTTCTTCATCAGTTTTTTTCTCGTATTTCCCGTCTGTGGAATTCCCTTTCCTTTATTTTGCTTCCTCTACAAGTACAATCGCCAATAATTTAAATGTAAAATTACCAGTTATTTTCCTATTTCACTGACTTGGATCTGCGCGCTCTCTCTCTCTCTCTCTCTCTCTCTTAGTTCATTTTCTGTCCACTCCAATCTCATCATTATTATCATCTTTCTGTTATCCACTTCCTGACACCTCTATAATCTGTCACTCTTTCTCAAACTTTTCCTCCTATGTAACGCACTGCTAATTTACTATCACTGCTATCATCAGTGATAGTAAACTGCTTTGCTTGGGGTGATATGATTATACAAAAGACAAAAACGCCTTTGGAAGACACGGCCATTGCTTCTCTGCAAGCGGAAGTAGAGATAAAAACATTACTATGCAGTTCTGTGCTAGAACTACCTGTGGTTTTAAAAGAAAAAATATAAAGCATTGGATGACAATTTTATTGGGGAAATGAAGAAATACTAAAAGACAAGGGTGAAACAGAATCTTAGTTATATTCAATTTGCAATGACGTTTTCATGTACAGCGAGAGAGTGGTGGTACTTTTTTTCACCACAGAAACGAATCTTTAACGAATTCCACACTGTACATCCTGGTATATCCAAAAAGAAAAACCTTATGAGACTGTATGTGTTCTGTCGTAGCATGAACAGAGACATCGAAAAATTGGTAAATTTTTGCAAAGGCTATGCTTTGGCAGCTAAAGCATCACCAAAAATTTCAACCCGTGGCCAGAAACTGACAGCCCCTGGTCACCTTCTGCATATTGACTTTGCTGGCACACAACGATTCATATCATTTGATCGTTGCAGACAGTTTTTCCATGTGACGAGATGTATTGAGATGTAAGAAACTAATATCGAGAGTAATAATTGGATTTCTATAGGAACTGGTCTCTAGGTTCTTAGTACCAGATTCGATTGTCTCAGATAACGTCACACAAGTTACATTAAAAGAATTTAAGGAAATTTTTAAACTGTTTTTGTTTAAGCACATAAAAATTACCCCTGAAGACCCGAGAAGCAACGGCTAGGCAAATCGTTTTGTGAATACTTTTAAGAGTGCCCTAAAAAATTAAATGTTTAGCCTTCCGATTCAGCAAAGCAACGATTCTTACATGTGAATCGGCTTAAGCTAGGTATAAGTGCGCCTGTGTCCATGAATCCGGTAGAAATTAGGTTTGCGCGGAAAAAAAGAATTGGTCTTTAACAAACTGATAGCAAATAAAGAAAAAACTACGGTTAAAAAGACCTGGAATTAAATTTTACAGAGTGGGAGTTTTCTTCATTTTACTGAAAATATCAAATGCGGAAAAGATATTGGGAAAATTGAACTATCATCAAAAGATTCGGTAGGAGGATATCTGTAGTCAAATAAACGGAAATGATGCGGAAAAGACGCCGAAATAAAAACAAACGTGGGCATATAGTGGATGTTGAGATTACGGAGCTTCTTTTTGATACATTTGATGTGCCATTTCTTCGAAAAATACCTGAGACAAAAATCCAAACTAAACAAAGAGGAAAGAAAGGATACAGTACAAATCGCCATCAACCCGAACAGGAAAAGAAATACACAATTATGAACAATAATGGTTATTTTCTAATCCTCATAAATATGTTGGCTACAGTTGTGAGTGGGATCATATTGCGGTCTACCGATTAACATTGCTCAGAAGTGATTCCAACACCTATGGACTCCCTGCTCCAGGCAGGAGTACCCAGATGAGGCTCTGCTAAAAGGTAGTGTTTCATCTGGGAAAAACTATATATATAATTTTTGACCTAGTTTATCGCTCGGATTAACTTCCAACAGATGCAATTCTCACATTGTGAGACGCCATGCCTTTGGCCAGGAGTAACCCAGATGGGGCTCTGATAAAGTGTAGTGTCTCATCTGGGGAAAACTATGAATGTAATTTTTGCCCTAGTTATATGTCCCAGATTAACTTCCCTCAGATGCAATTCTGACATTGTTAGAAGCCCTGCCTTCGAGGAGGAGTAACCCAGATGAGACTCCGATAAAGATAAGGCTCTGATAAAGGGTAGTGTCTTATCTGGGAAAAGTACACATTTAATTTTGACCTTAGTTAAATGGCTCAGATTAACTTCTCTTAGCTGCAATTCTGACATTGTCAAACGCCCTGCCTTCAGGCAGGAGTAGCCCAGATGAGGATCTGCAAAAAGGGTAATGTCTCATCTGGGGAAAAGTATAAATTTAATTTTTGCACTAGTTATATGGCTCGGATTAACTTTCCTCAGATGAAATTCTGATAGTGACGGACGCCCTGCTTTCGGGAAGGAGTAACCCCTATAAGGCTCTACTAAAGGATAATGTCTCATCTGGGAAAAAGTATATATTTAAATTTTGCCCTAGTAATATGGCTCGGATTAACTTTACTCTAATTCTGACATTGTTGGTTGCTCTGCCTTCGGACAGATGGGGCTCTGCTACAGGGTCGTGTCTCATCTCGAAAAAAGTACATATTTAGTTTTTGCTCTAGTTATATGTCTCAGATTAACTTCCCTCAGATGCAATTCACACATTATTAGACGCCCTATCTTCCGGCAGGAATAACCCAGATGAGGCTCTGCTGCAGGGTTGTGTCTCATCTGGGGAAAAGTATAATTAATTTTGCCCTAGTTATATGACTCGTATTAATTTCACTCACATGCAATTCTGACATTATCGGTTGTCCTGCCTTCGGCCAGGAGTAATCCAGATGAGAATGTGCTAAAGGTTAGATTTACATCTAGGGAAAAAATTATTGAATTTTTGCTCTAGTTATATGGCTTGGATTAACTTTCCTCAGATGAAATTCTGATATCGATGGACGCCCTGCCTTCGGACAGGAGTAACCCAGATGAGGCTCTTCTACAGGGTAGTGTCTCATCAAGGGAAAGGTAAACATTTAGACAAATAGACTTGCGTCACATTTTGTTTGAAGTCGAGAGGAAGTTAAATATTTTTATTGCAGTCTAGCATTTTACCACGAGTAGTGGTTAGTTACTTCACGTGACTGGCTACTATTCCATATTTCAGTCTTTGTTTTGGTTATTTCTTATCCATTAACTTTTTGAGGTTACAACAGTATGAATGACATTCGCTTAACTGGGCCTCTGATCGAGAGATAACAGTGTTTCAAAAAACTAATCTCTCTTTGAAGAGCTGTTGTTCTCAGATACACACTGACTAGGAGTGAAAAATACCTATCAGTATCTCTACAATGAATAAATGTCTAACTCTAAACAGAAAACATAGAAAATACATTTTTACAGTAAAATTACATTCAATATACTTTCTATAACGATGTAAGCAATACCTATTTATTTCAAAATGAACAGCAAAACATATTTATAGTAAAATATCTACCTTATACACTGATAGTAAAATGACACACAATAATTATTTATATTAAAATTATCAGTAATAATAATTTATAATATACATAAAGTGTAATTATCATCAATTCATTTTATAGCAAAAAGAACAAAAACACTTACTATCAGTAGGTAAAGGCAAGAAACAACGTTCAAATAATTTTAGTTGAAGCTATAAATTATTTACAAGATATTTAGATTTCGGCATTAAATAACCACTATAGGTTGATATGCAGTTAAACAAATAAAAAAAGCAACATATATATATATATATATATATATATATATATATATATATATGTGTGTGTGTGTGTGTGTGTGTGTGTGTGTGTGTATGTCAATAAAGGTCGATTGTGTTGTAATTGTCATTCGGAAAATATATTCATATATATTGCAAAATCAGAATTTCGAGAAAAGTTTTTTTCATTTTTTGCTTATGACCAAACTTGACAAGATTCTTAATAAAATACGCTTTTTATTCAATTAATTAACACTTTTTCGAGAACAATAATGCAAGCAAAATCCTTATTAACAGGAGGAAATTTAAAATAGAAAAATTAAAAGAACGTATTAAAATTCTGGATGAATAGTTTGAAACTATTCCTTGTAGAAAGACGCCTGATCTTATTGACACTAATTGCTGAACACGTATGAATTGTATTGTTATTTAATTTTAATTTTCCATTTATCCTGGAAACAATTCTGCGGTACTCAGTAATGACCAAATTCAGAACTTCAATGTTCTGTATTATAAGCAAACTAATTAATCATTTGCACAATAATAACTACTAGAAATAGTAATTAATCATATTTACTCTATTTATATTCGGAACATTTTATTTATATTCGCAAAGTGGGTCGAAAGGAGTACCGTTTGTGTGTTACACAAACTGAACTAAATTATTGCATTCTCTTTTTCGCTATTATTAATAGATGTCTCCCACGTAATTAAACCTGTTTTCAACCCAATATTTTGTTTCAATAGTTCCTTAGAGTATATTGAACAGGAAATCCGGTATTCTCTAATATTGTTTTAATAATTTATGTCTCTCACATGACAACAACTGTACTTATCTCAAAATATTGTTCCAGTCTTTCTTATAGAATTATTAACCAGAACTATAGTATTCTCTATTACTTGATTATTAATCCATGTCTCTCATGTGACTAAACCTGTTCTTATCTCAAACATTTGTTCCTGTTTTTCCTTATAGTATTAATAACCAGAACTACAGTATTCTCTATTACTTTCTTAGTAATCCAAGTCTTTCTTGTGACTAAACCTGTCCTTATCTCAAACTTTTGTTCCAGTTTTTCCTTATAGTATTATTAACCAGAACTACAGTATTCTCTATTAATTTATTATGAATCCATGTCTTTCCTGTGACTAAACCTGTCCTTATCTCAAAATTTTGTTCCAGTTTTTCCTTATAGTATTATTAACCAGAACTACAGTATTCTCTATTAATTTATTATGAATCCATGTCTTTCTTGTGATTAAACCTGTCCTTATCTCAAATTTTTGTTCCAGTTTTTCCTTATAGTATTATTAACCAGAACTACAGTATTCTCTATTAATTTATTATGAATCCATGTCTTTCTTGTGACTAAACCTGTCCTTATCTCAAACTTTTGTTCCAGGTTTCCTTATAGTATTATTAACCAGAACTACAGTATTCTCTATTAATTTATTATGAATCCATGTCTTTCTTGTGACTAAACCTGTCCTCATCTCAAACTTTTGTTCCTGTTTTGCCTTATAGTATTATTAACCAGAACTACAGTATTCTCTATTAATTTATTATGAATCCATGTCTTTCTTGTGACTAAACCTGTCCTTATCTCAAACTTTTGTTCCTGTTTTGCCTTATAGTATTATTAACCAGAACTACAGTATTCTCTATTAGTTTATTATGAATCCATGTCTTTCTTGTGACTAAACCTGTCCTTATCTCAAACTTTTGTTCCTGTTTTGCCTTATAGTATTATTAACCAGGACTACAGTATTCTCTATTAATTTATTATGAATCCATGTCTTTCTTGTGACTAAACCTGTCCTTATCTCAAACTTTTGTTCCTGTTTTGCCTTATAGTATTAATAACCAGAAGTACAGTATTCTCTATTACTTTCTTAGTAATCCATGTCTCTCATGTGACTAAACCTATTCTTATCTCAAATTTTCGTTCCAATCTTCCTTTTTATTATTATTAACCAGAACTATAGTATTGTTCTAGCCTTTTTTATATTATTATTAACCATAGCCACAGCATTTTCTATTACTTTATTATTAATCCATCTCTGTCATGTAATTAAACGTTTTCCACTCAATCTTTTATTTCAGTCTTTTCTTACAGTATAATTAAAAGGAAATCCAGTTTTCTCTATTTCTGTATTATTAATTCATGTCTCTTATGTGACCAAACCTGTTCTTATCTCCAAATTTGTCCCAGATTTTTCTTACAGTATTATTAACAAGACTTACAGTCTTCTCTGTTATTAATCTAAGTCTCCCATGTAACTAATCCTGTTCTTCATTCAACCTCTTGTTCCAGTCTTTTCATACAGTATAATTAAACAGAACTATGAGTGTTATACGAACTTTCTTACAGATCATCTATTAATAATCGAGCTGCTTCGAATTGAAGACACTCAGCCAATATATTAATATGCCATCTTCAGTTTGTTTTCTAATTGTAGAGACTTTATAAAAGCTCAGATACCTCTGCATTTCTTCAGCATCAACAGACAAAACATCGACTTTATACTGCGACTCCACTAAGCTAAGCCGAGCGTATTTATAAAGAAAGATACTTAAGGCCAGATAACGTATTGAATTCAGCATTTTAATAGTTACCATCTACGAATGTCCAATCTACACTGCTCTACTATTTAAACCAAGAGATGTTTAAATACCTTTTTCACACGAATTTATGTGAAAATGAAAATAGCAATCTCGACAGAATTTCAAACTTGGCTCGACGAATTTTATATACAAGATTCTAACTATTCCACCGTAGCAGTTGTTATGGATTACGAATATTTCATTTCGAAATTCACTGATTTAAAAGCTACACATCACTCATCTTTTTGAATAAATTTATTTTTAGTATGACCATAACTCTTGTCTTTCAGTGATAAGAATTTTTACGAAGTTTCCATCTCTATATTTCTCGGGCAGTTTCTTTTTTCTAATTTATCAAGCAAGAAATCGCACCAACAAAACCCGACAAGCTATATCAAAGAAATAACATAAAAGTAAGTATTTATCAATGTATTTTGAAGTGAGGATTGGCGAGTTGTAAGCACTTAGCTTCGAAAGGCAAAAAGTTTCAGCGGAAATATATCTTTCAATATTTTTCTGAACAAACTTCCTACCAAATGCTGTAATAAATGTCATTTCTGCGAGAAGTGAATGATTTTTTCTTGCGCAATCTTGAATTGACGGTGAAGGGAGATCTATCGCATGTATCTATCCTTACCGGGGGAAAAACTGATAGTATTGTCACGAATAACTTGTCACAAATGACAAAGACTTGAAGCATGAGATATTTTTTCTACTGAAGAAGATAGAGAATACCAAGGGCCACGCCTACGAGGAAAATAGATCGGAAAAGTGTATGCACTACAAAGAAAATACACTTACAATCACAAAGCACTATATTAATTTTTTATATTAAGAGGAAAGAAGCCTTAAGAAACTTATCGCTCAAAAGTCACATAAAAGTCAAGAGGACAAGAGCAAGATTCACAAAGAGAAAGAGATATTATTTTCTAAAATGACTTCGTACAGTCTTCTACTTCTATTTGCACTGTCCTTACATGACGTAGGCGATCATGGATTACCACGTTTCCCTATCACTGGTGGCTTTTAGCACGTTTTCTTCTGTTACTCACCGCAACCATCGTTCCGCCATCCAGCTGATCAGGTCCTTCAAATAAGTTATCCGCTGCTTTCCCCTGTCTATTTTCCCTCTATCTCACCTGTTAGTATCAGGTTCTCCAAGCACCTCCTTCCTCATTGCATATCTCAGGAAACTCAGTTGTCTCTTTCTGATGCTCAGTATTAATTTCCTTTCAATTTCCATCCTTTTCAAAACCTCATCATTGCTCACATGCTAGATCCATGATATTCGCAGCATCCTTCTGTAGAACCACATTTCAATTGCTTCAATTTTTGCCTTCATCTTTGACCATATTGTCCAGCATTCACTATATTAAAGAACTGACATCACATAGCAATCTAATACTCTCTAGCGAGATTGTTCTGTTTCTTAATAGTTTACTCAACTTCTGGAATGCTTCCTTCGCCATGCCAATTTGCCGTCGGATCTCTGTGTCACACTTTCCGTCTTCTTTTAGAACACTTCCTATGTATTTAAATCTTTGTACCTGCTTGATTTTAGTATCCGCGACCTGTAGTTATTTTCAGCTGCTCTTTTTACTGGTCACCAAGCATTCTATTATGTTCCTTGTCCCTTCAGGATGTAGATGATCATGGCTTTCCACGTATCCCTATCCCTTCTCTTCTTACACCACACAATCTTCGTTCCATTCTCCACCTGATTAGGAACTTCAAATATGTTATCCGCTGCTTTCTCCTCATTTCCCCTCTATCTGGCCTGTTAGTATCATGCTCTTCAAGCCCGAATTCCTCGTTGCATGTCCCAGTAACTTTAGTTGTCTCTTGATGATGCTTAATACTCATTTCCTTTCCGTTTCAATTCTTTCCAAAATCTCATATGCTCGATCCATGATATCTGTTTTAATATGAAAATTTTCTCTTCTTGACAATTCATCGAAACTTCTTTTTTAATGTGTCATATCCTTTCAGGACGTAGGCGATCATGGCTTTCCACGTCTCCCTATCACTCGTGCCTCTTAGCACGCTTTCTCCTGTTGCAGCATGCAACCCTCGTTCCGTCATCCCATTGCCAGTTGCTTCAAATATGTTATCTACTGCTTTCCGCTGTCTTTTTTCCCCTTTATCTGGCCTGGGGTAGTATCATGTTCTCCAAGCCCTGCTATGCAAAAATAATAACGCCTTCGAACTATAATGTGTAAGATATTTATTTTTCTCAAGTCAGCGTTCTTCTGAGCGCTAATGATATTTGGCTGCCTCTCCAATAAGATGGTATGTAATACAAGGCTTTCTTAAATTGGGAAGTCCGAGCCAGTTAGCTCAGGCAAAACAATATTGTCCAATTTTCTCCAGACGAGACTGAATTTTATCTCTTCTTCCTCTCTGCCTGAAGGCAGATACACCAACCAAGTAAGACTAACGTTCTTCTGAAGCTATGCATGATTTTTCTAAATTTTTGGTATATTGGTACATTTTTGGCCAATAATATAAGACCTCATTAAGGATATATTTCTAGAATTTCCTGGATGTCCTATGCGATATTCTTTCAGCATACATTTTTGTAACGATGTTGGTATCACGATTGTTTCTGCATACATAAGTACATTATTACGTAATGAAAATGCATTATTACCAGTGATTTTTTTTCCTTAAATCCTGATTGCTTCTTCATTTTCATTATAGTTTTGGATTTTTCAGATTTAATTCTTATTTCCTCAAATGGTAGGGGCAGTTCTCTTACTGTATTTTATAATACATAATAGAAGTAATTTTCGGTCCTTATCGTCACAATTACTGTATTATTAATTCGTTTGACTAATTTTAGTATAATATAAATGAATTCTCTACCATGTATGAATTTAAATTTTGATCGCAAATATTGTTTTTATAATCATATCGCCCCAAGCAAGGCATTTTATAGCCAGTTTTGCAGGGGGGTTACATAAGAGGAAAGTTATGAGAAAGAATGACATGTTATAGGGGACTTAAGGAAGTGGGTAAGAGAAGGATGAGAATACTGATGAGAGTGAAGTGGACGGAGAAAGAGAGAGGATGCAGGTTAGTGAGTTAAGAGATGACTAATGACTTGACATTTAAAATCTTGTAGATTATAGCTGTCAGGAAAGCAAGTAACTGGAAGAGAATTCCACAGGCGGGAAGCACGAGAAAAAAACCTGCTTGTGTAGAATTTTCGTTTCCAATTTGTTGGTTTCACAGTAAAAGGGTGGGGCATAGTTGCTACACTTGTAGATCGCGTAAATTCATACATAGGTAGCACCAGGGATTTAAGTTCATGAGAGCAAAAGCCGTGAAATTATTTGTAGAAGAGACAGAGGGAAGCCACATTGCGCCGTTGAGAACGTGACTGTATCCGAGCTGCCAAGTCGGAATCTATCACATTACAGATTCTCCGTTGGATTTTGTCAAGGACCCCTAGATGGATATCAGGAGAACCCGAGCAGATATGGTAGTATTATTCAATGCACGCGGGGATGGTAAATTTATATATGTGTAGGATTGTTTCTGGCGGAAAGAAAATTCCTGACCCTACACAGAGAACCGAAATTCTAAGCATCGGATTTAGATGTGGATTCTATATAGTCATTCCATTTGAGGTCTGTTGTGAGAGTTAAGCAAATATGATATAAGGTATCCAATTCTTTCTTTACTATCCGGCTGTAGAGTTATTCAGCTGCTATAAATAATATTAAAAAGTGAACTATTGGTTTTGTTTTTCCGAATATTATCATCACTCAAATACCCGAATCACTTGCATCTAATGCAACTAAAATCTTTAATCTAAAGTCGAAATAAGCTCGTAATAAGTCTGACGTTAAGACATTCTTAATCTCTTTGAAAGCACTTAGGCATTTATATGATCAATTTTATTTCACATCTTTATTTAGCAGATTATTCAAGGGTGCTTATAATTCATGCATGTTTTTATGATATTAAATAACAAGCTCTAAATGTGCTTGTTACTTTGTTACATTTGTTGGAGTGGGCATGTCTTTTATTGTGTTCGGTCTTAAAGGATCCGCTCAGCTAACGTTTGCATCGATAATTTGTCCTAAATATTTAATTTTGGACATAAACAATTAGCATTTTCTTTCAATGATCTTAAACCCGTATTAGTTAATTTTGAAATACTTTTTTACATCTTCCGTATGTTGCTTTTCATATTCATTTTAATAAATAAATTATATAAATATGCTTGTGCACAAATCAAACCGGCAAGCATTGTATACGTGTTGGAATATGCTTGGGGCTTCTTTATACCGACAGGAAATGCGTTAAATTTATATAGTTCTCAATGAATGTTAACTGTTAATAATTCTGGGTACTCTTCTTCTACCAATACTTGTAGGTAAGCAATTAACAAGCACAAACCTTTGAAAAATACCATCATTAAATTTGGCAAAAACTTTCTCTGGACTTTCTAACGGGTAGTTGTATTGTTTCAAACTTTCATTCAGCACCGTTGAAAATCAGCACATAACTGGATTTTATTATTTTTTTAACGTAACTACCCATTCCGAATGGTCTATTTTTGAGATCACTCTTAACTTTGTAGTCCTTTTAATTCCTTATTAATTGGCTGTAAATCTGCAAAAGTACACTGCTGTTTGACTTAAATGTCGGTGATACATTTTCTTTTACTTCAAATTTAGCTTTAGATTTTGTTTATGTTAATAGACCTGAGAAAACATCTAGAAAACTCGCTTTTATTTTCTTTCCTGAAACTCCACGAGCAACTTTATTACAATCAATAAACTGGATTTACCTCTTTTTCCCCATCTTTGTTATTTATGATAGTAATATCAGATCATTTATCTAGTTGAAATTTTATTTTTGCATTATTAATCTTCCCAAAAACAAGTTTTCTCTTTTGAGATGAACTTGTTATTTTTCCTTTACCTTTTTGTCGTTACTCCATGTGTTTATCATGTTCACATACTTTTTTCCTTCCATATTTGTATCTGCAACACTGCTAGTAGAGCGGCCATGTTCACACTGTAAGACGACAAAGAAAATTGCACGATCTCCTGACCACAATATTATCAGCAGTGGGCATGCATTAGGAAAAGGCAGTGTGACTAACCTAATGATATGTTATGGCGAAAGTGTGGATTATATTCTATTTATACTCGTATATCAAGTGTTTTATAAATAAAATATCTGCTTAGTGTTGCATGTATTAAGTTGATGTCTATAATATGAGCTGAATTTGACATGCTGTTTGTACTTGTTTTAACCGACAAAGTCCTTTATTGCTTGTACATGTGTATAATCTTCATTAAATATATGGTCAGGCGCCCACGCTTTTCCTCTCAGTGTTCTCGACAGACTCCAATGGAAAATCAGTAATGTGATAGGTCAGGCAAGAAGTGCGAGAAAAAAATCTGATGGAGTAGTATTGTCATCTGCATTTGTTTTATTTAGCTGTGAATGAGTTGGGCCCAGTTGTCAGTCTGGTAGCACTAGTAAATATCTGCTGTGGGGGCACCAGTGACTTAAGTTCGTTGGAGTAGAAGCCATGAAAATATTTATAGAATAGACAGAGGGAAACCATATCCCGTTGATGGGTAAGTGGCTACGAGCCGCCAACTTGGCACCTATCACATTACTGATTCATCTTTGGACCCTGTCGAGAACATGGAGATGAACAGCGGGTGCGCCTGACCATATATGACCGCAAGAATAAGCCTGACGAATGTTTACCTAAGTAATCAACCTGCGGAATATATACAAACAAATACAATCGCCATCGATACTTAACTGTATGCTCAAATATAAATCCGAATGATGTCTCTCTGCTCTCTGAGGTATTTAACAAAGAAGTTTGTTTCATTTGTACTAGAATATAACCCTAAGTAATATGTATCTTAGGCTCAAGAATAAACATTACTAATGCATACATAAAACACGATTACTTTTTAACTAGAATCTTAAATATAAACACGACTTATGTTTGCTTATATTCTCTAGAATAAACTTGAGAACTGTTTTTTATTTAAATATAAGTCCGAAACAACAAGTATATCAGCCAGTTCCTTGTCTGATTGGACTCAAGATTTTCGTTTGCCATTAAATTCTGAGGAAACTGGTTGCCAACCATGGTTACAGAACCTAAATATCTTGCTATTTAACTCATAGATGAAGGGAGAAGAGATGGATTAGTACCTTTCTCAAAGTTATTTGCACCGGAGCGAATGCAACAAATTCAACTGGAATTCGAACTCGGCTCTCCGATTTCTCGATCTGAGCCAATATTCACTGTAAGCACATCAGTACATACAGACTCAAAAATCAACCTAAACGTTTTATAACTATAGAGCGGAGTATAAAACCATCACCATTTTTCTACAGAGCCAAATATTCAACCAACTGATATTTAACTATAGCATCAAGAATAAAGCTAACAGTCTCCTGTAGACACACGATCAATATTTAAATATGGAATCAAGTATAATAAAAAGATATTTCAGCATTAAATATCTCCAAAATGTGAATATGTCAGAAAAATTCCTTCGGCTTTTTTTATAATGCGTTATTTTCTTCAATATGTTTTACCAAATTGGAAATATCGACAAATCCATATACGAATTCAGTAAATCAAACGCGGCATTTTATGTTTGTAATGAAAGACAAAATCTAAATGAAAAGTGAAGGACATAGAAATTCGTGAATATTTTGATGACAATAAAACAAGACTGTGAATTAATAAAAATAAAATATTTTATCAAAAATATATGAACCTTTCGTTCCACATGAAAACACGTATGCAGTAAATTAGCAGAGCAGAATTTATCGATAAAAGAGACTTACAGAATTTTTGTAGCATGGACTAACAAGAGTCAAATAGCACATTTCAGACTCCCTAATTTTCTATCTTTTATAATTGAATGATGAAAAAATTATAAAAATTTAAAAAAATTATAAAAAATTATAAAATTTAAAGAAAATAGTATTTTTCGATTCTAGCAAATATTTTGTTTATCAGAAGGGCTGATGAATGTAAATAAATGTAAAAAATAACCCTGTATATTATAATTTGCATCAAAACTCGGATTAATCAATACATTGTAAAGAAAGTCAATTAACGTCTTCAATATACACCGAACGCTCCAATGTCTTTTATGTATAGCCGTAGCTATCAAACAGTCCTTCAGTCTTCATAAAATGTATAGATAACGTATTTGAGAAGATTCTTAACATCTCGAATATTTGATTCGAACCAGAAAACAATTTACTGTATAGTAGCAGTTGTTAAATCAACATTTCATCTGATCAGATCTTCTACGCTTATATGGTGTCGTATCAGAGTATAACATTGAGAAAAGACATTGAGGTATCTCGCATTGATTAGAAATCTGAATCCCTGCTTTGCAAAGTTGTTATTATTAACATAACATTCTGACTGATCACATTGACAAAGTATAGTATTGTCTATAACTCTAGAAATACCCATTACCATTACCATAACCAAATGACCATTACCATGCCAAATAACAATTATTATACCAAATAAACATTACCATAACAAATATCGGCCGGAATTATATTCCTACATCCATCTTTCCACAAACGAATTAATGCATGCCTATCACTAATCTTTACTTATATCCATGGGGAATGTTTAAAAAAAATATATTTCTTAATACCACCATATCCCATCCTCACATATAAGACCTACCAATTGGGTGACACTGAGTTTAACTACTTTTATTCCATTCGTATTTACACTTACACAGCTTCTTCCTAAGAACCGCTGCTTTGATCAAAGTTAATGCTCAATCTGATCTAAACGTCTTCAAGTCTAGAGCTAACCGTTAACTTTTCCAGATTTATTTCTAATTACTTGAAATTAAACAAGGCAATAAAGTCACTAAGATGCAAGAAGTTACTGAGTGTTAGAGAGTATGAGAAAAATATTACAGATGATAGAAAATAACAAAATAACTAAAATTAATAAAACAGGATATAAAGAACATTACATTTAAATTTTCGATGATCAGATTTTACTAGAAAGCTAGAAGTCAGAAAAGTGATGTACAGTGCGATAGAAGATACTATTAGCATAAAACTTACAGTTAACTCCATCTATTTCAATTTTGCAATGGTGAGCGTTTGCAGCAAATATAGAACTGCTATTAAATTTATAAAGTCTATCTCTATAGTGGAAAGTTCATCAGAACAATTATCAGGAAAGTATTTATAGCGAACGCTCAGGGATCTACATTAAGTCAGTGTAAACGTGACTGGGATGATATGCCATATCAAGACCAATGATATTGCAAATTATCCTCCTTCGCTGTGTATATTTTGTCTTATTCGGAAAAAGTAAACAACAATTTTCATCTAACTCCCTGGCCTTTCTTAGGGTAAGCATTATGAAAGAAAAATGAAGATAATTGTTGAATATCATTCTAGGTTAGTTGCTGTTAACAATTTGACCGCTCATTTTTATTTGGTTATTTGTCGATTTTTGTCAAGACCTTAGATGCCAGTGAAGTTGTGAACAAATTTTCGGTGCTCTACCGCCCTCGTCAGGTTGATGTCTGAATATTTTTAATCCTCTTTCCTACACCGGGGGAAAAAAAAGAAAAATGTATTTATGTATATAACTATTATAATATATATATATAATATATGAATAAATAAATATATATAGATAATTCCCCCTCCCTCTCTCGAAAATTTTCTAACACCAATTTTTAATATTATCTTTTAACACCAATTTTGCTATAAATGTGGCTATCACTCGAGACCTTCAGTTATCAACCGGACGAGGGCGTAGAACGCCGAGAATTCGTTGACAACTTCACTGAGAGCTAAGGGCTCGACAACAAGCGACAAATAACTTAAATAATTCAACAACGCTGCTCAAAAGGAATATGAACACGTCTAGAATCTCGGTTTGAGCCAGACCATCTTTCCTTTAGTCAGATGTCATCAACCTGACGAGGGCGTAGAACGCCGAAAATTCGTCCAGGACTTCACTGAGAGCCAAGGGCTTGACAACAAGCAAAAAATAACTTAAATAATTCAACAATGCTGCTCAAAAGAATATGAATAAGTTGAAGATTCTTTTTTATGTTCTTGACAGAGGAAATACGTGATAAAAACTGAGAAATGTATTAATCGAATCGTTTTATTAAAGCTGGAACAATACAAACATTTGATAGAGACTTTTCATTGTCTGACCACATTCTGCGAAAGGTTCAATCATAATAATTACTTTTGAGTTAACTGTCGCTTGAATTTGTTTCATATTCTCAGTCTTTTTCAAGTTTTCATTTTCTTTTAAAGGTTACACACACATAAACACACACAGAGACACATACAGGCTCTTAAAAGTCGTTTGAAACGTAGAAATCGATTCTGTTTTCTTCACAGTTTTTTTTTATCTCTCTCGCACCAGCACTAATAAACAAAAAGAACTCAACTAAACCCAAAAGGTGTCTTATTAATGTTTAATCTTTTAGCAGCGGTGGGTCGAGCTTTTAGAATTTTCTAACCTATGTTTCACAGTTCTTCTGATAAAAAGTTGACTTCTTACGACATTTAAAGTTTTATTCAATGATTTTCCGAGATGGACCTTTGCTTTCAGAAAGAAAAAAATCTTTATAAGGAAATATTCTTCCGGACTGCACTTGGCGCACTCACAAAAGTTCAAGATCAATGTAACGTACTGATGTTAGCGGAAGCATGTCTGGTACAAGAAGAGATAAGATATATATAACAAATGTATAAATAGTATGTTTCGGCAATTTCCGTATAGCAAAAGCATTGAAAATCAGCCTTTAAAAGCGTTCAATTTTAAAAATGTCGGTGTGAAAACATATAACTAAAAATGACGTCATATTCATACATACCACATGGTTTAGAAATCAATGAATCAACACGCTTTTGTTTGAGAAGTATTAAAAGTAAGACCTTTCAAATCATATCTTCGAACGTATAGAGGCGACTGACAGTTATCCATTAAAAATGTGATTTTTTAAATTTTTTAAGGTCATCAGCCATATGGCGCAGTCACGTATATTTGGATCGATAGCCAAGCGTAAGACTTTCTAGACTGAAGGCAAAAACTAATGGAATCTACAGTAAGGTACCTGTAACCAAGTAAGAGCATATTAACTTTGGGGTTGACTTGGAAATAGTCTTCAGAAGCCAATTAACACAAGACACAGTATGAATTAATGAACACTTCTTCGACGTTCAATGTAGATTTGTGTAGTAGTGATTTTCTACACGTATCTTACATTTAGCAAAAGGCCGAAAGAATGAGGTGCCCAGCGAAAAATGAACTCACGGCTCAGTTGTTTAGCGAGACATTATAGTACGCCGGGGTGGCCATCTAGATATGTGCAGTGAAATATTTAGATGCTTTGCTATGAATACCAGGTCATTTGACTGATGATGATGATGATGATGATGATGACGATGATGATTCAAAACTATTTCCACCATAACGCAGGATCATAGCATTGATTTTTCTAAAAAAATCTCTTGAATTCAGAATTTTTTATAAGCAGTTTTTCCTTTTATAAAAAAATGAGATTTTAGGTTGATGTTCTTCAATAAAGACAACGTAATTATAAACAAGAGATTCAGGAATGCGTTGGTCCAATGCAAAACTTACCCAGGTGCCGATTGCGAAAGTGACCACGTCCGAGTCTGCAAACTAAAAGTGAAACTCCGAAGACTGAAGAGGCCCAGCATATCACCAAGGCTGCAATACGACACGCTAGAGGACGATCTCACCCTGCAGAAAGAATACAATAACAGCGTGAGAAAGAAATATGAAGAACAAATTGGAAAAGGGCACTCAAAATGGGAGTCACTAAAAGAAGCGATGGTGACCTCAGCGAATAACATAGCCCCAAAGGAAATTAGACGCAGAAAAAAAAACAAATAGATGACCAAAGAGATCCTCCACATGATTCAAAGGAGACAAAAAATAACGCCAAGACATGGAGCAGATTACAAGAAACTCCACAGGGAGATAAGGAACAAAAGCAGACAAGCCAAAGAGGAATGGCTCAGCAACAAATGCGAAGAAGTAGAGAGACCGAGCAGGAACAACAAAGCAGAGATGCAAAAAGATATAAGAGAACGGACAGGACAAAAAACCTGCTCCTCAACAGGATGCATAAAATCCAAGAATGGAACAATCATATTAGAGAAAGAGGAAATACTCCAGAGATGGGAAGAATATATAAAGGATATTTTTTTGCGACAGGAGAGAACAACCGAGAATACACAAGGAGATGGATGGACCTGCAATGGCCAAAATGAACAGAAACAAAGCAGCTGGTCCAGACGGCATAGTGATAGAGCTGCTGGCAGCCTTAGAAGAATATGGCATAGAAAAAAGTACCGACATAATAAACGAAATTTATAGCAGCGGAATAATACCAGACGACCTATGCAAGTCGATATTTATAGAAATGCCGAAGAGACCAGGCGCAAACGATTGTGAACTACACAGAATTATCAGCTTAATGAGCCACATTACCAAACTGATTGTCAGAATCCTGATGAATAGAGCGAGAAGCAAAATCAGGCCAGAGATAGGGCAGGAACAGTGCGGGTTCGTCAAAGACACTGGAACAAGGAACGAAAATATTAATGATTAGGATGCTCTCCGAAAGGGCAATACAAATGAAGAAAGATTTGTACCTATGTTTCATTGACTATGCGAAGGCATTCGACAAGATACGACACAAAGAACTGATGGAGATGCTCGGCAGCCTCGATATTTTCGGCAAAGACATAAGAGTAATCAAGAATCTCTACTGGCAGCAAACGGCCTGCATACGGACAGGTTACGATCTCAGTGGATTTACAAAGATAGAAAAAGGCGCAAAACAGCGATGTGTCTTTTCACCGGATCTGTTCAACCTGTAGAGCGAGAATATCTTGAGGACCCTAGATGACACGCCAGGATTTGTTGTTGGAGGACACAACTTGAACAACATAAGATACGTAGACGACACAGTGCTGATTGCGGACACGGAAAGGAAGCTACAAGACCTCATACAGAAGGTAGCGGTGGAGAGCGACAAAAAAGGACTACAAATAAACTTTAAGAAAAATGAATACATGGTCATCAGCAAAAGGTACAACCCAAAATGCCAAATAAATGTGGGAGATACCAGAATCAAGCAAGTACAAAAATTTAAATACCTACGAAGTGTTCTAACTGAAGCTGGAAAGTGCGACACGGAGATCCGAAGGCGAATTGGCATGGCAAAGGACGCGTTCCAGAAGCTGAGCAAAATACTAACACACCGGAATATCTCACTGAAAACAAAGAAAAGAGTGCTGGACTGCTACGTGATGTCAGTTCTTCAATACAGCAGCGAATGCTGGACAATATCATCGAAAATGAGGAAAAAACTGGAAGCAGCGGAAATGTGGTTCTACAGAAGGATGCTGAGTGGGTGGTGCAAGCAACGATGAGGTTTTGGAAAGAATGGTAACCAAGAGAAAATTGATACTGAGCATCAGGAAGAGACAACTGAAGTTCCTGGGACACGCAATGAGGAAGGAGAGCTTGGAGAACCTGATACTGACTGGCCAGATAGAAGGAAAGAGAACCAGAGGAAGGCAGCGGATAACATATCTGCAGGGCCTGATCAGGTGGTTGACGGAACGGGGGTTGACAGTAGTAACGGGAGCAAACATACTAGGAGACACAAGGGATAGGAAGACGGGGAGAACCATGATCGCATACGTCCTGAAAGAACAGGGCACTTAGAAGAAGAATTATAAAGTATTTTAAAAATATTATTAAAGTTTTCATGCTTGCAATTTAAAATTAAATAAATATTATGGCATATAATTTTTTGATTAAAATATAGCAGAAAATTGTTTTGAACGAACAATATTTACTACCAGCTAATCTTTCAATATTTTCAAATTATTTGTATGGCATTTTAAAATTAGATAGATAGATAAATAGATAGATAGATAGATAGATAGATAGATAGATAGATAGATAGATAGATATAAATAAATAAGTGAAGTGGACAGTGAGATCAAAGCCAAGATGTGACAGTGTGTTTCGTGTTTGAACGTAATCTACAGAACATGAGACTAGAAATGCCTTAAAGATTGCATTCAAGAAGGAAACAGATTGGCATCTCTTGGTTTTTAACTCAGTGTACACTTTCATATTTGCATACGCTCTAATATTTATATCAAGATTTTTTATCACGATTAAGAATACAATGTACAATTATACACACACACACACACACACACGTATATATATATATATATATATATATATACAAAGAGAGAGAGAGAGAGAGAGAGAGAGAGAGCAGGAAAACAAAAGCCCCGAAAAGTGAAGACATCAAAATAAAACTTTGAAGTCGGCATAATTCTGCTCAATGAAGTGACAATCTTCTCTAGATTATTTCTATTAACGCTGTATCTCGATATTGAACACTTTATGACATAGACCTGCATCACGAAAAAGTTTTTCGATCAATAAACTACCAAAAAAAAACACATCAATCTTGAATCACAATTTTTATTCTACCTCTGAGCTATGGCGCTGTATGGTAGAAGGCATATATTTTAGTGTGCATATTATCATTATACACGTCCAATAGTTGACAGTGTTCTAATTCATTGCTGAATGAACGATGCCTAGTTGCTAGAGTAGCTACTGTTTTTCAAATTCTACCATTCTTCCAGAGTGAGAAAGCATATATATATATATATATATATATATATATATATATATATCAGCATCCAGTGTAGAAGAATCCAAACGAGTATCCTTTACATAGAGTTGTAGGATAACTCTCTATGTATATATGATGTTCGTCCTTCGCAGGTGAAGAAGACCGTGATCCTTAACCACTAAGTGCTTGATGGGTGTGGAGATGGCTGATAAGGACAATTTTTGCCAGGAGATGCTGGGGGCAGACCCAAGCTGGTGAGTGGAGCTTTTGTGCTGCTTACTTTTCTGGTGCCTCTCTTTGAGAGCCCTGGTTCGACCCTATTCAAGCTTTTCAACTCCAGATTGGGATCTTTTTTAAAATCCGGGGCGCAAATTGTTCAGAAGAAAAGTTCTCGAGAGCGCCGCCATCTAGTACTACCAAAACATCAATCTGCACCCCAGATTTTCCCAATCGCACCTTTACTTATGGAAATTATACGAAAACAAACTAGCATACATAACAAAAAGTTCAAAGAAAACATTTGAATTCTCATTTTAACATCTCGTGATTTTGCACTACACATAAAGGAATTCTAAAACAGACTAACACACATAATAAAAAGTTTCAAAAAATATATATATATTAAATTTCTAAGAGAAAGTAGGATGATTTATTCTACATAAAGAAATAGCATTCACTTGTCTATTGAAGCGAGATTAACGCAAAAAATTTTGTTCTGTGAATTTATCATTTCCCTACGCACAATCATCCTGGATAAAACGATGAACTACATGCGACGATAAGGCCTCTGATCGGGAGAGTTTGAGAAACATGGAACTGTATTTTAATTGCAGTTGAACGAAGATGATAGCATATTTTATGTTGTCAGCTATGGACAAAAAAGTAATTCCCTAAAACTGGTATCAAAACACCATGGAGATATAAGAATTTACAGGCAATATACCTTTGACATAAAAATTCAAGTAATACTTTATTGTAAAATAAGTTACTAACGCTCTCAAGAAAATTTTGGAATTAAATGAAACAAAGAATTTACATGCGGCTAAACAACCATATAAATAAGCACAAAGCAGAGATTCAGTTGACATGACATTTCTGCTCATAGAAAAAATTATAATAACAAGAATTATAATAAATTATATAAGAATTATGCGGACAAATATATATTGTTAATCGATGTGTACTGAGGTTTAACTATATCGATAATTAGCCGAATTGACTCGACAGCTGCTTAATTTGTAGCCTTGAATTCTGATGCTAAGTAAATTATTGCGATAAAGCAAATGTTTCATGAAATCATTTGTAAATTATAAAAAGCACCTCCTATAAAAATTTATAATGGATACCTATCAATGAAGTCTATGTCTTAGTATCAGTAAACGCTTTCCTAGTCCAAATATTTATTATGTATAAATAACTATCGTAATTTGGTCATTTCATCTTATAATTTATTTTATATCAGTATATATCAATTTAAGAATTATTCCAATGAATCCTTAAAATTTGTAAGCATATTTTTGCACAAAAACTATTGGATTTCCTTTTCGCATCTTCTATGCACTTCCATAAACCTTCTAGAACTGGCTGTTTTAATGAATTTAATATTGCCAATGTTTCATTTCTCGGAATCATCATAAAAAGCCCGAACAAAAGATGGCATTCATTAGAAATGTACAATTGTTTAAAATGAGTGAATATACTTGAATATTATGTTATATATTTCTTGGAAAATTAAACCCCACTAAAGTATTTCATTGTGGAAATATCGAATTGCACAAAAAATGGAAAATAAAACTAAATTGTCCAAATCTTGTCTGACATCTATGTCAGTCAGTCAGTTAATTGCCATACGTGATACATACTTGGGCGATCATGTCTCTTTTGAGACATGTCTGACTGGGCAGAAGATTATATCGCAGTAGGTTGCCATTGCTTTCTGCGTTAGACTTGTTGCCAACCAAAGCTATAGAACCCTATCTATCCTGCTATTTAACCCATAACTGGAAGGAATAAACGGATTAATACCTTTCCCAAGGGTATTTGCGCGTAAGTGAATGCAAGGAATTCAACTGGAATTCGAACTCGGCTCTCAGATTCTATGTACTTAGGTAATTATGTCAAATGATTAAGGTCTAAGGAAAAAAAGTTTAAGTATCCAAAGCAGATGTAAAGATTTTGATGACAAATATAAAAGATTTTCCAGCGCTAATAATTAGATCGGTATGCAGAGTTCATATTCCGAAGAAGATAACGTAAATTCCGTTAAGTGAAATACACTGTGAAAATATATAATAGAATAAAAGTGGCCTCTCGTTTTCCACTCTCATGAAGTGGTGCAACTATGTCAAATTAATGGCTACCTCTCTTGCTAGGTATGTTGGTTCACTGTATGATACCAGAAATGTTTTCTTGTCAGAATGCATCTTGTGCATTTGTAAAAAAAAAAAAACATCCCGCGTATTTAGTTCTTCTGTCATATCCAATTTGGTGCTCCTACCATAGACATAGATGTCTTTCATAATTCTTGCCAAAATCCAAAGAATAGTCAGTATTCTAATCGATTCTGACTAGGCATCTTGACTTTAGTTATTTTCTCACCAACGTACACGTGGTTTCTCTCTGACTTTTCTAAAAACATTTTCATGTTAGCTGATCTGGTGACATTTGTCACATCTTGTGCCCCGACTAGCTTAATTCAACCGTTCTGATAGATTCACAACTAATTTCTACCGTTTTACTCTTGTAATAAATTAATGCAACCGCCACTACTACTCAATTTCTATCACGCACCTATCGCCTGCGGGATCTTCTTCAGTTTTCCTTAATAACTACAACTTTCAAAAATTAAATGCAATATCAATCGCCATCTTTCGTTTCTTGAAAACTGTTTCTTTTGATTCTATTCTTAATCCTCTCGATTCTCAGTCTACTCATTCTTTTTTCAGTTTCCTCGCCTTTCTTGGATTGAAGCGATAAAAAGGCGTATTATTCTTTATGCTATAAACCTGTTTGTTTTGATCCTCTTCTCAAACCTCCCAATTCTCAGTCTACTCATTCTCTTTTAGTTTCAAACACTGTAACCTCCTGCGTTCTAGTGGCATCATCGCCTTTCTTTGGCTTCAAGCGATAAAAATGGGTATTGTTCATTATTCTATAAAACGTGTTATTTAAAAAAAGCTCTTGTTCCTGGCATATCGCCATAATTCAGATAGAGAAAAGAAATCAGTAGCTACACAAAATAATACATGATTGCAAGTCAACGATGTGTGTTCGAATCGTGATTATTCGATTTTTAGATTGAGGCTTTCGTCAGAAATCTAAAAGATCTACCAGATATTATTAGGTTGTTGGCGTAAAATTAATAGCATATAATCTGAAGGTGACACTGTGAGGATTGCAGAGACAGAAATTGTAAAGATTGGACTAAGCATCAAGTGTAAAAAGAGAGAAATGATGATTTTCAGTAGCAGGAACAATGCGAATGTGAGTTACAATTTGGAGGTTTGAAATTCAAGCAAGTCAGAAATGGAGCATATCTAGAAAATGTTTTAACAGAGAACAACAAAATTGTGACGCCGAAATTACTTTGGAATAGAAAAAGTAGTGTATTAGTAAACAGAAGTTTTTCCATGGAAACAAAGAAATGTGTGCTTTGTAATATCAGTCATATCATTACTGATTGATGAAAATAAGATTTGAAGCAGCAGAAATTAATTTCTACAAATTGATGATAGGAATAATCTGAACGGAACAATGTAGTAACGACGAGGTTTCAAAAAATAATAGAAATAATGGAAACAAACAAGAGAATTTTACATAAAATTAGAAAATAACAATACAAATATAATGTAGAAAGTAGACTCAAA
This sequence comes from Ascarosepion bandense, assembly GCA_037127315.1. Classification (NCBI taxonomy): domain Eukaryota; kingdom Metazoa; phylum Mollusca; class Cephalopoda; order Sepiida; family Sepiidae; genus Ascarosepion; species Ascarosepion bandense. The sequence continues at coordinate 329,462 of JBBBDQ010000501.1, read as the reverse complement.
GAATTTGACACACACAGGCATATTGAAGTCAACTGGCGCTGAGGAAAACAGTAAGTAACCTGAGTAAAAATACTGTGTAAATGTATGGAAGTGAAATGAGTGTAGGTTAAACAAACTAACAATTACAAAAAGTAGGAAGTTGTTGAGAGCCATGACCCTTAAGTTTTAAAGTAATAAGATAAAACATGGGAGTTAATGTTACATTTAACATTTTGGAGATTGTTGCAATCAGGCAAACAAGTGAGTTCCACAAACGAAAAGTGCAAGAAAAAAACTGTAAAAGTAGAATAGGCGGTTACATGGAACTATTTATACGGCAAATGAATGGAATATTGATGCTAGTAGCACCAGTAAATACACTTTGTCGGGGTATCAGGAGAAAAAATTCGTCAGCGCAGTTTCCATGAAAAATACTTGTAGAAAAGAAAGAGAGAAGTCACATTATGTTGGTGAGAAAGTGACTGAAGTCGGTTTGCCAAGTCAGGATCGATTATATTGCAGATTTTCCTTTAGAATTTGTCTAGACCTCAGAATGATTAGCAGGAGCACCTGACGAGATATGGCAGGAGTATTCAATGAAACAATGGTAGATTTATAAATGTGAAAAAGTGATTCGGACGATAACAAATCTTCGAGCACAACACAGCGACCCACACTTTGTAGCAGTAGATAATGCTATGGATTTAATGTAGTCATTCCATTTGAGATCAGTTGAGGGAGTGAGACCAAGGAGTCGCAATTCGTTGCTCTCTAGGAGGCAAGCGTCATTCATTTTTATGTTAGGACGGAATGATTCTCTATGGGCATTAACGGATTATTTAAAGCAGTAAACTGCTATAGAGAGAGTATTCTACACAGAAATAATAGAAAATTGAAGACAAAAGACAAAAGCATGGATGGCACGTGTGGTACTTCAAAAGTCACATAGAAAATCAAGATTTATTAAAGTCTAGTGAATTCAGATTTCTAATTCGATCAGAAAGAAATTCGGTTAATAGAGCTTCTCAAAAAATGCGAAATGAGCGAAAATATTTTAGTGTAATGTCATCCAAATAAAAGAAAATAATAAGCCAATTAGTGGATAAAGTCAAGTGTCATCGTCAAGCATATATATATATATATATATATATATATATATATATATTTACTTGTCTACATTTTTGGGATAATGACAATAGTCCAAATAATAATGTAAATACTATATATATATATATGTTTGTCTGTGTGTGTGTCCGTTTGTAGACAGAAAATAGAATATATTTATGCATATATAGATAAATATGTGTATGTATGTCAACAGATTAATTTGATGTTCACACAGACACACACAGACGCGCACACATATATATATATATATATATATATATATATATATATAATTCATTTTATTATATTTTTTTAGTGAATGCCCATATATAATGAGATGCTGGCCGATTTCTTCTGCCACAAGAACGCGAGTCTAAATCCTGAAAAAGGGAGTAAATTTTTCTTTAATAATATTTCTTGGCCGGTAGACAAAAATAATTAAATATACTGTTTCATAAGTAAACGGAGCGTCTACTCAAATATGTCTCCACAGTAAAAAATAAAAAATAAAGAATAAAAAATAAACTAAAAGTAATAAAATAGAATTTGACATAATATCATAAACTTTAGTAATGAGTATTAACAGTGGCGGTGAGAAATCGAAATTTATATCGAGCAAAGATAAATACCTTTTTTCTGCATATAACAGCAATGACGACAAGAAATATGTAATACGTTTTTGGAATTTTTTTTTTTTGGTGTACGTAAATAAAAATAAAAATGAAAAAACAGGTAATGTGAAATAAGCATGAATAATTAGCGCAAGTGATTAAAATACAGCACCAACAACATCAGTTGTTGGAACTCAAAAAGCAGCAAAAGATGTTAATTGAAATAATTTAGAAGAAAACTAAAAATCCTGCAAATTCTTTTACTTCCGATGCACTGTCATTACTATATTCACCTACAATTTAGATGATGGAATTACCTTTCCTGTTTATTTTAGAAGATACGAGCAAATTTGCAAAGAAGAATACAGCAACCGGAAGACGATAAAAACAAGACTTTTGTTGAGAAAGTAAGCAACACAATTTAACCTAAAAATACAGTAAATATGTACTACCGAGAAAACTAAAAGAAATTCTTTTTGAAGAAACAGAAAATATTTTGACTAAAATTTTTAGCGATAAAACAACCCTTATTCAATATTTCTGGAAGAGTATGAATCAGACGAAAACATATAACGAAGATTTTGTCATTTATACTGAAATCCTTAACAAGGAAAGTGAAAGATTAAAATTAAACGAACTCCGGATACGTTTAATAGATTAAAAGGCTCATCGTAAAAAATGACGCAGAAATACGGGCGAGAATTCCAACGAAACTTGAAAAGAATGAAAAAATTACACTTCAGATAATATTGAACAAATATCAGCGAATCCTAAATCTGAGACACGATGCAGAGGAAACTGAAAAAAAATTATGCACATATATACAAGCTAAAATAATGAGGAAGAAGAAAAAGTTAATAGTATTTAGTTGTAGAAAGTTCTCTTCATGAATTTAAAGTGCTACAAGTGTAGAAATATAGGACATAAACTGTCACACAGTAAAAATGAAGCAAAGAAAAAATTAATTGCAGTGAGGAAATGTCACAAATGTTTACACTGAAATCTTCGTTTACTGACAGACAACAGCTTTCTATTATCAACATTTGTTCGTAAATGTCTATGCATACAGTGAATAGATAACAAAGATTGAATATCATGATATTAAATTAAAATTTTAGGATGGAATACCAACCGTCCAAAAAATTAGAATGAGTGGGTGGTTTATCCATATTGATACCAAAGCCTACTGAACGATTTGTGGGTATTACGATTGCCATTTTTTTTAAGTGAAAGAGAAATTATAAACAATGCAATGTTCTTCTGTAACTATCAGCTAACCCTGAGGAAATAAAATTAAAAGGAGAATAAAACATCTTTATAACGAAAGCAGAAAAACGACTAAAAGAAAATAACGAAGACTATTTTCAGAGCGTAATTCAGACTTGACCGTTTACCCTCTATGTGACAGTGTACTATTGTTTGTACAAATATAGTTATACTTATATTACAAAAGCGGATATTAAAGGGGTTTCATATTGGACATCCGGCAATTTGAAGGATGAATTATCTTATCAGAAGTTGTGTATTGTGGATCAAAACTATCAGTTAACCCTGAAGAAATAAAATTAAAAGGAGAATAAAACATCTTTATAACGAAAGCAGAAAAACGACTAAAAGAAAATAAGGAAGACTATTTCTAGAGCGTAATTCAGCCTTGACCGCTTACCCTCTATGTGACAGAGTACTATTGTTTGTACAAATATAGTTATACTTATATTACAAAAGCGGATATTAAAGGGGTTTCATATTGGATATCCGGCAATTTGAAGGATGAATTATCTTATGAGAAGTTGTGTATTGTGGACCAAAATCGCCCACCAGGAAATTAAATAAATTGCCAAATACAGATACACCGTGGTCAAGACTGCACCTAGATTTTGTAGACCCAATAAATGGTTTGAATTATCTGGTGGTAGTGGATATATTTACCAAAGAGCAATAAATCAATTTCTATAGTTAACGTGAAAATATTTTTCCATGAAATAATTGCAAGACATGGAATTCCGGATGTCATGGTTTTGGATAACGGTACACAAGTCACTAGTTACGAATTAAATAAATACGTAAAATATTCTCGATTGCACATATTACTAGCCCCCCACGCCATATTAGGCATTTCAAGCTGAACGGTTTATGGGTAATTTCAACAGACCTACAAAAAGAGCATATAAAAATTGAGTGAATAAAGTGTGCAAAACTCTTGAGACTATGCCAGATAATGTCGAATTCCAATACACCAACAGGCATGTCACAAGAAAAACTGATGTTCTCATGAAAAATTAAATCGGATCTTCACATTTTGTTACCAGGTTCAAAATCTATAAGGACGGATAATAAGAAAGAAACATTTTTTTTCAAAATTGGCGAAAAAAAAATTACATCGTATATGATAAGTTTAAAAAGGAAATGTAGAAAGACGACGTAATAAATCATAAATTGGGTAAATGAGTTATATGATAAAAGGAAAAATTGCACTGGAATCAGTTGATGAAAAGTTAGTCTGTAAACTTTGTGTTTGTATATCTCTCTTTATACTCAATCCTGTTTGTTTTCAGTTTCTAACATTTACCCTTTCTTGTGTCCTAAAGTTAATTCTCACTCGTCTCCCTCCAGCGGCAAGCGAAGTTCAGTGTTAATGTAATGTTAACTTTTCATCTATTTATTGTTTATTCAGCTAGTTTTATTTTATATCCTTGTTACGCCGGCGATTTTGATACAAAGTTGAAGTTTTGTACACTTATTTCATAAATTGTTCCATGTGCCTGTCGACTGTGAGAACGCACCCAGTCGGAGCATTATCACAAAAATCCTCATCATAAAAACTGAATTTCAGGGTAGTCAGAAGACTTGGCTTCAGTATTTACTGTCCCTCGGCTTTAAAACAAACTTTCTGGAAATGTGGAGAGATTCTTCTTCCTATCCAAAAACCCTCCTTTGGACAAGTCACGCTTGTAATGAGCATGACAGTGATTAAGACCGGTGTGATAAAACCCTCAATGTGTTCATGTCGTGGCTCCATTTTCTCAAAAAGCGTTTTTGACCGCCTCTTCTACGATTGCTAAGAAGTAAAATGACGAATGGCAGGTAGTTGGTAAAAAGCAAAGTAAAGCTCGAGATTGTAGAGAAACTGTACCCAGAAACCACTAAGGCAAAAAGCACACAGCCCAAATTCCTTTGCTGGCTTTATGTGCCATACCCTGTCTCTTTTTGCAGAAAATGGCCAATATTTGAAATATTAGAGAAACTAAAGCAATGTATAAGTGCTAAAATACCATAATAATCACAAGATAAAAAATGAACCCATTGTCTCCATCACTCAAAAAGCAAATCATGGATCTAACCAAAAGGACCAAACCACTATCTGAAACCCAAATTAACTACCCTGAAAATTGTTTCTGCTTACCAAATCTCGAACAAACTTTACAGCATTTGATAAGGTTTTTGTTCGTTTTCTATAGGCTTTCGTTTCGGCCGCCGGTTTTAGGCCATACTTTCGCGTTCGGATCCGACTTCTCTACGCGTCTGTTTGTGCGCTGTTAGAAAAGAATAAAATACGAAAAGAGCCTTTTGACATTTGACAAGGTTATCCGCTTTAGTCTTTGCGTTATGTTATTGCATTTGTGCCATATTCTTCGAAAGTTAAAAGTTATTTGAGTCATATGCAGAATCTCCTTACCTGGTGCTATTATTTCGACCATGTACTCTGCCTATGTTGATGAGTTTTCCGAGATTGGACAAGGCAGCAAAGAGATCAGAGATTACGAGTGGTGACAAGGGCCAAGAACAAATGTGATAAATCGGTTGATTTGCAGTTATTGTTTCTTTTCCCGGGTCTTTCCTCCTGTCAAACAGGGAGGTCAAGATACTCGGTGGCTGGTTTGCACCCGATCTCGTCTTTTAAATGATTTGGCCAGATATATGGAAAAAACAGCGAGGTCGCATTTCGTATGTTGTTCCGAAGGAATATTTATTTAAATAGAAATAGATGTATGTGTACCGCATATCTAACAAATTCGCAATTACCGACTCTTTGTGATTTCACTCCCGTAAGCTTTATTAATGCGGTTACTTGAAACCTTGTTTTTCTCTTGTGGGAATACAAAGCTCCCAATTTGTGGCGAGATATCTGTTGACTTCACCCTTTGGTTTGACGAAGCTAGGAGCTCGCTGCATGTGGCGTTGTTTGTCTCTGTTTAAAATGCGTTATTAATGACCAGGTATCACTCCTCTTGCTGTCGATGCTAAAGTCCCGCTTGGTTGACTAAAATCATCCTTCAGCGAACTTGGAAAATGCTTCCGGAAAATGATTTGTCCATTAAAGGCATTTCTCTTTTCTAACAATGAGGTAAATTAATTGACAAAATATGATCATTATGTGTTTTTGTGCTTACTATGCGAGTCGTGATATGAAGGATCCGACAGAAGAAATTATATGCAGATGTGAAGTTTAACCTTTTCGAATTGATCTTGTTCTTTAAGGATAAGCTAAAAGTCAAGATCAGGACAAAAAGCTCACGGTTCCTTCATCAGACGTTAGCAAAGATGAGTGAGTCTTATGCGTATCTTCAATGTAAGAAGAGCTGATTAGAGTGGCATTATGATACTCCTTAAGCATCAGGATATTAGAAGCCCTTTATTAAACATTAGCAACCCCGTCCGTCCAAATTAGGGTAGTTTACGCTTGCTTTGCTTTGATTTCTTTTCACACCAAGATAACTGAGCAAACGAATGCATACTCGTTGATTATTTTTATTTTTAGTCCCAGTTTCCGTTCTTTCCTCCATTAGATAACCAGAAATATTAGCTCTCTGGTGAATGTTGAAACTTTTCGTTTGAGGATCTAGAAAATTTTTTTACGTCGACCCGATTGTCCGCGCTTGTGTTCTCTCTGTTAAACGTGACTTTGTGTTACATTCCGTCTCACTATAGAGACTTTGGGCAAATATCTAGTGTTCTGACAGATCCTGATAAAGTGTTCGTTAGAACAACTTTGGATTCTGTCGGGATTCATTCGAGACACAATACTGTAATTTCTAGTAGCGAGCTTTAACTTATAGCAAAACGAAACCTGCTACCAATTTCGTATCAACCATCAAGGTAGAAAATGATGGTCAGAAATTATTTAAAGAATGAATTTACTTTGAGACATCACAATCTCAAATCTACTATTTACGTAGATAGTAAAGCAAACAAAAATAAAGAAATACTTACACTTAGAAAATTAGTCATTACATTTGGATGTTCAAAAAATGAAGTAACCAAAAATATCAAATAATTTTTTGAAGAATGAATGACTAGGAGTTAAGTTAGAAGTATTACATCCGACAAATGAAAAAGCGGACACTGTTGTCAAATGAATCACAGCTATTCTGGGTAAATACATATTATGGACGATCATAAAGATGATTGTTGAGGAAACTACGAAAGTGAACATTTTCCTCTTCTTTACATGTACCGTGTCTTTTCAATTTGTGGGCGATCATGGACCTCAACACACTTTTATCTATTGTCGCTTTAAAATGCTTTCTTGACCACACACAGACTATATGCTCAAAAGAAACGGCCAAAAACCTAATTTACTGGCTGTCAAAATTATGCTCTTGATTGAGTTTTTCGCATTGTAATGGATAACGAACATAGTTGAACCCTCGCCTCGTGCAATATTAAATATCCGTTTATCTTGTGAACTCATAAATAACCACGAACAGTTAAATAAGAATTTAAGAAATGGCAAAGAAGATATTTCTAAAACAGCAGGATGCCGTGATGATGTAAAATTTATTTTTCATCTTTTTCCAGTTTTCCGCTTTCTTGAATAAATGGATGATTTCGTAAACTGAAGTTTCATATATACCTAATTAAATAATGCAAGATGAAATTCTAGAGCAATATTAGCTTTTTTGTGTTGGTCGGAAAGTTTATGCCGATCTTAATAGGAAGTAATGCACAAAACACAATCTATTAAATATTTATTCGAAAAACCAAAAAGATTTTGTGCCGCAACTTTTCTCCATTTTTCATTTTACTTAAAGATTCTGTCTTCCAAGAATTTGGCTGTTTTCTCGGCAAAGAACTCATTAATGTGTACTTCTTTATCCAAAGAGTTGAACATTTTACCACGGAGATTGTTTGCAAGAACCTGAGTAAATGAAAATTCGAAGAAGCATTAATTGGTTAATATGACTAGTTGGTTATCCGATCCTAGATAAGCTGCAATCAAAAGAAACGCGAGGCCTGGCATTATTCTGAGGGAAACCCTTGCGTTTTTTCTTAAAATGATGCTTTTAATTCGTCCAGTTGCGAGTACCATTTTTCAGAATCACCTGACTTAGCAAAAGCTCATAGTAAATGATGCAATTACAATTTTCAATTACACCAAATAAACAACGTGACTTTTTAAGATAAAAACAGGCTTTCAGAGTAGCTAAATTTATCTCATTTCACTTAGTCCTGTGTATGATGATAAACCGCATCCGGCAGAAAAGCCTCTGATTGGGAGATTGTGAAAAGCATCGAACAACCTTTTAGATGCTGTTGTTCTCAGGTTTACACTGACCCGGAGTGATAGCACCTGTTAGCGTCCAAGCTATGGGTAAATATTTACCCTCCCCCCAAACTGGGGTCAAAACACTCAGAAAATATAAAACTATACTTTTATAGAAATATATACAAAAACATAGACATTTATAGAAAATTATATATTTTTGAAGGAAAAACAATAATTACCATAATACATTTTTGAAGGAAAAAATTATTGCCAGCAATACATTTTACATACAAAACTAGAAGACATCTTCAGTTTTCTAAATTAAAAAAAATATATTTCATCAAAATTTAACTAAATCACACTTTTTACTATAACTGATATTAAAATTATACCTTAAAACCCCTTTTTGGCATAACCGACAGACGTTGGTATGCCGTTATACAAAACTCAAACTCAAAACTCATTTCTACTTACCCCAGGATATTTTTCGCGGAAATTTTTGCAAACGATGTATTTCTCATTACATGTCACAATTTGCTTAGAAATTGGTTTATTTTCATTGTGTGTATAAAGCAAATGATATATAAAAATGTGATCCAAAATATTCTTTTTCAGTCATATTATGTCGTACCCAAATATCGTAGCAATCTGAGTAAGCACGAATCATTGAGTGCTAATGCATAGTAGGAATTTTATAAAAGTAGGGTTTATACCAATTCCCACGATGTGTACTGCGGGTTATTCCCAATAAATGTCAGGATTTGCTTGTTAGCTGTAGTGAACAGTTTGCCTGAGTTTTCTTCATGAATAAAGCTACAATTACTAACTCTAAAGCAATCTAACTACTTCCATACTGTTCTATCACATTCACCGTACACAGGACACATCTGTTTTTTCTTGCTTACGAAAAATGTTAACCTTTTCGGCAATAAAAATGCATCACGTGTCTAAAATGCACAATGTAATCTTCCATTTTTATATGGATGCGAAATTGACAAGAAGTAAGTAAATTTAAACTTTATTTCTCATGTGATAGTGTGAAGTGTGCTCTAGTCAGAAATGTCAGCATATTATACATGTCGATAAATTTGACGTTTGGGCAGAAAATTGACATAAGCAATATACCAACCTGTTGGCTCAAACACACGCTCAAAAGATTAAACTCTGTTAAAAAATTAGAATCCAGAACTATCGAGAATGGAAATTCCCAGAATAAATCAGTGTACAACGGGCAGTCAGGTGCTTAAATTTACTTATAACGTTTGTAATATAAAGAAGAAATTTCAGTCTACATTTATTTTCAATAACAAAACACAATAATTGTATATTATGCTAAATATTTCATATTCATTTTTTAATATAGGTATTCCTTGTTGAAGTTGTAATTTTTCAATCGTACATGCAATTTTGCAATGTTTGTTTATTTATGAGTTTTTTATTTTATGTACTAGCTGTAAAAAGAAAAATGCGATAAAATACTTAAGTATTATTCTTTCATGTTATTAGTATTTTGAATAATAAAAACTTCATTTTTCTTTATTTTGACCTTATTTTATATGTGAGATAATCGAAATTTCGGTTTTGCAAAAACTAAAACAATTGAATGACTTTTTCTTCATTTTTGATATTGAAAACAAAAACGGTTAATAAAAAGTCCTAAAACTAATATATATATATATATATATATATTATTTATTAATGGAACATTGTCTCTCTCTGTGTGTGTATATGTGTGTATCCGTTACCTATAGACTCCGAAACGGCTGACCCGATTTTCTTGAATATTTGCACGGTTGTACTATAAGCGTCTGCGAGTGTTCCTAGCTAGGTTTTGTGTCAAAGGTACCCCCGATAAATATCGAAAATCGATAATCGAAAAAATCGAGTTATAGAAGGAGTGGTCCGATTTTAATCAAATTTGATACGCTCATAGACAAAGACATAAGAAACTATATTCAGAACTTTCAAGCGTGCAGTTCTTACAATAATGCAGGAAATCGATAATATATATATATATATATATATATATATATATATATATATATATAAGGCAAGATATTTGTGTGTGTGTGTGTCTTTTTGTCTGCTGTGTGCCTGTATTTTTTCAGCCCTTTTATTTTAGTTTTTGTTTTGGATTTGGGTCTAAGTAGGTATAATTGTAGTTGTTAGTATCAGCCATGATACCATTTACTCAGAGGACTACAAAATTCAGTTTACGACGAAAAAAACTTATTTGATATCGATACCAGGAAATCAAAATTTGACTTACATCCATTCATTTTTCTTTCCGTCTACGGTTTCACTTTAACTGGAAACAACTATTGCTTTTTAGTCTTTCGTGCCAACGTCCAAAGAGTCTGAGCGCCAGGACCATGCATTAGATTTAAAGCTTTCATTACATCCAAGCAACGCTGGGATATACTGCTAGTTTTTATATATATATATATTGTTTTTAGTGGTTAGAATGTTCAGAGCTAAGGTTGGTTTTTCATTTGTTTTATTCATAAATGTATTTTTGGAAGCAGGTTTTTTTTATCATAACCTGCCCGATATCGGGGCAGAGATATAGCGTTACTAAGTACAAAAAGTCTGTCTCTTTAACTGAGCAAACTATCCTAAAACGTGAGAACATAATCAGTGCGTTCTGACGAAACTTTGAAGTCGGCATAGATCTGATCAACCAAAGAGACAAACACTTTGTACTGATATATATATATATATATATATATATATATATATATATATATATATATATATGTCATTCACATAAAAACCTGTTTTGCTGTATCAGAGTTCGTCAGTGTGGCTAGACTTCCACTTGCTTCCAGCCGATCTTGTGTGAGTCGGATTTCCTAATCACTAAGCATGTAATCAGAGAGAGAGAGAGAGAGAGGGAACTCAACTGATTACTGATATGGACCCGGTATGAATCCCTAAAATAATCAGTCAACACGGCGTTAGGTCAAGAATATATATTACACCAACAAGAGATACAAACAGATAAAAAGAAAAAGAGTAATATAGCTTGGCTACAAGTGACCGACAGACAGACAGACTGGGCTGAGCTAAACTGAAGTCGTACTGGAAACCAGTGTCTCTGTCGCTCCGGCTCTGTCCTTGAGAGTAATTAACTCTCGGTTAATATAGGCAAAGAAGAGTTCATTATTAAGTGGGTAACCACCCCACCAAACACCAACTTCTAGAAGCTTCTCCCTCGAAAAACTGTTTAATATTTTTTTCGTGTAGGGTCGACGATCAAAGGATCCGTGAACTTCCTTTTCCTACTAGATCGCATTCTTTCGGGTGAAGATGGGGTGCCTAGAGGTCGAAATTTTCGAAGATGATATCTATCTGCTCTTCATTTGACGGTGGTGAATCATTTATGTCAGAAGTCCGACATTTTCTTATTTGATTTTGGTGGCGTTTATGTATATTCTTGGGATCTTGTATCATGTAGACCAGGTCTCCCACTCTTTGTTTTAAAGTGCCCACTTCCCAAAACCTCACGCTAATATTGTATACTTTGAAAAGTTCTTTATGGCCACAAGAGTAACGTTTTCTGGGAAGTGTGATTGTCTTTTTGAATTTAGCTTGCTTAGGGATAAGCATGTCGAAAACTGATCTGATTTTTCTCGCAAACATCGTTTCTGCCGGTGAAAGTCCCGCTGGTGTATTGCGATTCGGCGTATATTCTTTACATCTGCAGAAACTGTTGCAGCGCCTTCTCAGTAGGTGAGCCCTTTGCTTTCTTAAGTGCTCATTTCAATGTGTCGACGAAACTTTCCGCTTTTCCATTGGACCTAGGGTGATATTGTGGAATCGTGATATGGTTCACTTGAAATGTTTCAGAGAATTATTTGAATTCGCAAGATGTGATGTGCTTTCCGTTATCAGTTACTACGAAATCCACAAAGCCGAAACGTGCAAACAGTTCATGCAGCACGTAACTGGTGGAGCTTTAGCAGCAAACGCGCACCCTTTGCATGCGTCAGTCATGCCTGTGATAACTCTGTCCATGTTAGGACAGTAGACATAGCATCGCATGAGGCGTTTACTTCGGTTTTTTCCAAGATGGCCCGTATGAAATTCCCGAAGGATTTTCTTTTTTAAACTTCTTGGTATCACCACCTTAGTACCTCATCACAAAGAGAAAAAAAGAACATCAATCACACTTAAGTCTTTTTTGCAAATTTTATTCTTAGTAGACGTAATGAACACGTCTTTCAGAGCTTCTCTTTAAATGCCGGATAATGTAACTAGGAGCTCTCTTATGATATTGGCTATCATGTGTTTTATTTTGCAATCCGTTCTCAATGTTGCTATTATCGAGTCTTCGAAAAACTCTTTATTTTTAGGAACGAGTCCGGATAATCTGTCAGCATGGCAAATATTATTCGAAGACAAATGCTCGATTTGAAATTGTATTTCAACAATATTGTTCCCCATCAAACGAATCTGTTAGCGGTGTACACCGGCAATCCTTTTTTGCTTCCATATATCGTCAGCAGCGGCTTGTGATCGGCTTGTAGAGTAAAATGTCTGCCATGCAGATATCTGTGGAATTTGGTCACAGCAAAGATTATACTTAATTCTTCATTTTTGATCTGTGAATACTGCCTTCCTGCCGGTAGCAAAGATCGGGAATCATGCGCTGTAGGTTTCTCGTTCCATCCGGAAGTTTATGTAATATACAAGCGCAAATTCCATAAGAACTGGCATCGCTCGCTACTGTAATATCCAATTTTGGGTTATAGTGGGTGAGGGAAAGTGTATCTTTTATTTTATTGAATGTTGAGTGACATTCTGGTGTCCAAGTCCAGATTTTATCTTTCTTTAAAAGATCATTCAACGGAGCTCTCAAGTTATGCATGTTCTTTATGAATACTTGATAAACATTTGCTAGGCCTAAAAAGCATGTCCTTAATCGCCGTAGCCCTATCAGGATCCGGTTTTCGACCGTCTTCATCAATAATGTGTCCTAAATATTTTATTTGGGTTAAATAAAATTCGCACATAGCTTCTTTAACTTTAAAACCATATTGATGGATTTTATGAATACGCTTATTATATGCTCTCTTTGCTCTTTCACTGGTTCACTCGTAACTAGAATGTCATATAGGCGGTTATGAAATCAAAGTTGCCCAGAATGGTGTCCTTGACCTGTTAAAAAATAGCAGGCGCGACCTTGACCCCAAAAGTGAATCTATGTGTATTTATAAGAAAGCTGTTTTGAGCATTCTTCGTCAAACTGGATTTGTAGGTAAGCGTCTGATAAATCGATTTTTGAAAAACATTTTGCCCCCTTAAATTTGTTGAATATTTCTTCGGTGCTAGGTAGAGAATAATGATGGTGTTTTAACGAGATGTTCAAACCCGTCGAAAAATCAGGAATATTCTGTTTTAATTTGACTTCTTCTTAACGTATACCACTGAAGCAGCCCATTCCGAAAAATCAGTTTTAGACAGGATACCTGCATTTACTAAATTTTATATCTGAGGTGGGGCTATCCCTTGATACTTGAAATCCACGTCCGACCGTTGATGTTCGCAATTTCCGACGTTACTAGTTGCATATATCGTCAGTGGTAAAAGAAAAAGGATATCCTTCCCTTGCGTGAATTCTTATATCTTGGTCGCTCGTTGATATATCGACATTGGTCAAAGAAAAATGTTTTTCTTCACTGCGTGAGTTTTTATATCTTCGTCGCTAGTTCATATAGACCCGATATGGGACCATAAAATATTGATACAAGACGGTGGTAGATCAAGAACATATATTACGTCAACAAGACATACAAACAGATTCAAAAGATACAAAGAGAAAGAGTAATAATAGCTTGGTTACAAGTGACCGACAGACAGACAGACTAGGCTGAGCTGAACTGAAGTCATACAGGAAACCAGTGTCTTTGTCGCCTCGGATCCATCCTCGAGAGTAATTAACTCTCGGTTAATAAAGTCAAAGTAGAATCCATTATTAAGTGGAGTAACTCCCCACTACAATTACCAAAGTGTAACGCGTAAATCGCAAAAGTGGTCCCGGTTTGTAAAATTTCCTCTCTAGAAAGCCCAGTTGCAATGAGAGCATAATATATTAGTCATCCACATACAAGCCGGTTTTGCTGTAGCACAGCTCATCAGTGTGGCTAGACTTATACTTGCTTCCAGCCGGGATTAAATAAAGATTATCCTACTGTGACACTATCTCCAGCTGTTATATATTTTTTGGAGAGAGAAATTAATATTAGTGGTATTATTAGTTGTGCCTTATTGTAATTCGCGATGTGGGCTTATGTAAAAAACTATTTCAATACTATCATATAGTTGTAAAATCAGGGGAATAGAAAAATTAGCTATTTTAATACTATCATATACTTGCAAAATCCTGGAAATAGAAAACTTAGCTAACAGATGGAAAGAAAGGGAGAAATATAATTATTCCTCTTTCGTGCCCGAAATAAGGTGAGGAATTTTGGACAAGCTAAAATTTTGTAAGTAGCCAAATCAAAATGTAAGGATTTGTTTGATGAGGTCAAGTTAGGTTAGATCCCCCAATAGATGTTCCTGAGAACAGAAAATTGTGGGAATTGAAAAATCTAAAGATGACGTCATGTGAGCTGTTGATATTTCATTCGTCGAGCCGTGGCTCCCCGCAAAACTAGTGGGTGGAAAACGGTCTCATTGGTCAAAAGCTTTGAGTCGGCCAAATCTCCCGAGAGTATTGGGATGGTTATTAAAATCAGGAATCGGCGAGAAAAATCAGAGTTGGAGTGAGTTTCTGGAAATTGCAGTCGAAATGTAACGACTGTGAAAACGGGTTCTCAACTAGGGATCCATGACCCACGCAGGACGTTTACCATAGGACTTATGGCTAAAGAGTTAATGTCGAATGAAGCCTGCCGCCGATTAACTTTTTTTTTAATCATGTCACCCTAAGCAAGGCATTCCACTGCCACTATAGCGCAGGGGGTTACACAGGGGGATAGACGAGTTAGGATGTACACAGGGGGAGAGTTGGAGAGGATGGTAGGGTTAGTGTGTTAGGAGGTGTCTATTGACATTACATTTAAACTCCTGGAGGTTATAGCCGTCGGGGAAGCAAGCATGCGGAAGGGAATTCCATGGCGTGAAGTGCGAGAAAAGAAGTTGTTGGAGTAGAAATTGCGGTTACATTTAATCGGTTTCACTGTAAAAGGGTGGGACCTAGTTGCGAATCTAGTATCTCGTGCAAACTCACACATAGTGGGCACCAGTGATTTAAGTTCATCAGAGCAGAAGCCATGAAAGTATTTATAGAAGAGGCATAGGGAAGCGACGTCAAACCGGTGGGAGAGTGAATGCAGGCGGTCAGGTAAGTCGGTATTAATCACGTTACAGATTCTTCGCTATATATATATATATGTGTGTGTTTATGAATATGCATATACGCGCACATTTATAAATACTTATTCGGTGTTAAAAACAGTTTTAAATAAACACATTGTCCTCCGTCTATAGCATAACACTGAGCATATTGCACTATGCAATAATCAGATGACTAATATGGACTAACCGTTCCGGAATTTGAATTTTTGGTCCTTACACTGTTCGTGGTATTTATATATAATAATGTTATGATGTTATTATTTTTTTCAACAGAATAGTTTTAGCTCTGTAACAAAACCCCAATTTTTTACTTCTGATATCATCACAAAAAATAAAAAACAAATCTTTTAATGGTTTACGAAATAGATGTAATTTATGCCTTTTAGATAACTTGTTACCTTGAAACTCTTAAATAAACCCTAATTTACGAAAAAGAATGTGGCTGAGGGAAAAAATAACGGAATAAAAATAAAAATATATACCTGCTCTAATACCTTGGAATGACATAAATTCTCTTAGGTAGACCTTTTTACATTATTTTTATTTTCAGTTTTATTACTAATGTCTTTTTTTGCCCGTAAAATAAAAGCAATAAGCAACCCCCTTTAACACAGAGGCACAGTGTAAGCTATGCCTTAAAATATTGGGCCTAATCATTAACAGTATGATTTAAATTACAAGATATTTCTTTTCAATTTCATGTTTAAGATTTAGTCCAACTCAAATTAAGTTATACAATTTTAAGATTTTATAAGAGTATTCTAGCATTACAATACATATTAGTCGATTTAAAACTGAAGTTACATTTTAGTTGTTTCGTCTCGCCGCTCCTATCTGACTCTCTCTGACTGACTGAAGCTGGTGAAATCCTTTTATTATAATCTAGATTTTTGCACTTACTCGCGAAATCCTTTTCATCTTGCAGGTCGCTCCCATAGGTCAAAAATCAATTTAACACCTACTTGCGAATTCTGGGTTCGACTTTTTCTTTAAGCACATGGTCAATCCTTTTTCTATTTGGGAAAAACCAGGATTTCACACGTCATTATGAATTTTTGTAAAAGTGACGAAGAAGGTTGATTTTAATTAATTTCTTATCCGCTACATATTTTTTCAAAAGGTGCATGAAATATGCAAATATAAAATATTTTCATTCCATCACACCATGCAGTTGAACAGAATTTGATGTTTTGTAGATCATGCAATTCATTACAACCTTTATATGCTTTGTTTTATTTGTTTAATAACATATCAGCACTTTATGGGTCATTTAATGCCGACAGTTACTTTTTTGGAGAATTTGAAGTAATACGAATATTATATGCTTTCACATTTGAATACATTGCTATTTTTATGCATATACATGTTTTTGTGGACATAATTATCAAGAGGCTGTGATATATATCCATTATGTTGGACTTTTCTGGAAGTTATATTTTGGAATCCAGTTTGTTTAAAGAAATTCTAGGATATTACATGAATTAATATCATGAATAATTTTCCATGTTCGTTGTGTGGTTGATTTTGTTTAGCGGTTTATCAAACTCTATGAGTTATTTAATGTCGAAATCTATAAGTCTTTTATAAAATTTTACATCTTCAGCTACAGAAACATATATGGATAGTCATTGCTAAAGAATGTATTGCTGATCGTTGCTAGAAAAATGTTTTATTTGTATTTTTACTATGAAAATGTATACCTATTTATTTTTTATTTATACTCGTATTTTCTATATATTTTTATAATTTTATAATATGTTTCTATAATATATATATATATATATATATATATATATATATATATATCTTATAGACAACATATTATAAAATTATAAAATATATATATAATTTTATATATAATTTTATAATATGTTTCTATAATATATATATATATCTTATAGACAACATATTATAAAATTATAAAATATATATAGAAAATACGAGTATAAATAAAAAATAAATAGCAACGATTAGCAATATATATATATATATATATATATATATATATACTGTTTATTTATAGTAAAACAGAATATCCACTCAAGTACGCATATTCATTAAAAATAATGTTCAAACAAAATAAGTTAAATATATATTTTAGTTTCAAACATTATATGAATATGTGTTTAAAATATCTTGTTTTTAAAATTCTTTGTCGTAATGACTAATAAATTGTAAATAGCAGACAAGTCATTCTTAGACATGTTTATTTCCGGATGTAAGAACTTTGACCTTTTAAGCGAAGCGAATATTATTAGTCTTTAATGAAATCCTAAATAATCGTAGAAATCTGGTTAGAATAAAATAAAATATTGGATTAGATTTGGTGACATTCACTGACATTTATAAAATATGTTTCTATCTTTATCATTTTATTTACTCTGAAAATGTCTGACCTTTGATATGTCAAAAAATAAGTAACAAGAAATTCACATGTTTTCAAAAATTATATGCTTTCCTGAACATTTTCAGCAATAAATAAATCTTGCAGCTGAATATTTAAAGTGATATAATTTTCCTCCCACTGAAGATAGTCTCTCGTGTTTTCCTGAAATAAATAATATGTCCGTGGCGTTTAATATGAAAGGCAACAACTCTTTTGTTTACGTTGTTCTCAGTTAATAGCAGAATAGACCAAAGTTCGGATTTTGAACCGAAATGTTCGTTGTATAATTTTCTTTTTGATTACTGAATGAGCCTTTTGAGAAGTGCTGTTTCAAGTAAATGTTTTAAATAATTAAGCAACCATAAATGAAATCTATCTATATACTTCATATCCTTTCAATGTGATGCACGACAACTCAACTCTGCTGACACTAGACCGCTGACTCACTACCGCCGACCCATCTTCATGACAGCTCAAGTCGAAGACAACTCACAACAATCTAGTAAGCGTGAGGAAAATTCATTGACACGTAAACTACTTCGTCGATATTTTAAAACCGAATAAAAGTAATTTATTTAGGACCACAAGATCATAACCTTTTAAAACCAATTTTAATAATAGTCATTTTAAACTTTTTGTGTGACTTAGGGCCAAACTTCTATATGTCTGTATATTGTGAGAAAATAGGCTGTATATATATATATATATATATATATATATATATATATATATATATATATATATAACCTATTTTTTAAAAATTATTGGATATTCTACAAATCCATGGGTAACAGATATTTCGCAGCTAAAACAGTCGTTCCTCATACCCTACACCATACAACAGTTAATGTTTAAAATCATCAAGAAAATCGTCACATATAGACGCTCACGTGCCCATAACGAGAATAGATATTTATAACGGTTATTTACAAAAAATTTATCTCGCTCATTCAAAATACAAGAAAGACAAAAGAAAAATATAGAAAACTTTTAAAAAGAAAAAGAGAAAGAAAAGTATAACAAAAAGTATAAGGAGAAAGGAGTTTAAAGTTACGTAGACACATAGCGTCTATGGTCTAGCTATATCACTAATATACGTTAACGAAAGCGAGAGTATTAACCAGAAATGCAATTTGTCTGTTTTCTTTGAAAAACATGACATGGAAATTTAGCATTACATTTAGTTTAAACATAATGGGTTTTATCTACGGTATAAACATAAATGGAGAATTTTACTTTTTAATGCAAAATATATAAATACTAGGATATAGATTTATACCAGAATGTTAGAAGAATTGATGACAAATTAAAAAACAATAATTCGTATGACACGTTTATCGTAATAAAGTGCTTTTTGTAATGATGTGATTTAACTAATAAATATCGTATACATTACATCTATATTTTACGAGTCGATTCCTGAATACCTTTCTTACTTGTTAAAGGGGAAGTGATACCTAAATTTTAATCTTTATTTAAATATTCATTTTAATATGTGTTTTGTGTATAATTTATCTAATTCCATACATATCTCTTTATTTTTTCGCTATTGTTATTGTTGTCCTACACCCTTGTCCAAGTTAATTGAAATAATTTTTTAGTTTCATACAATTAGTTTTACACCAACTACAGTACAAGGTGTAAATATGTTCTGTTTTTTTTTTCCTAAGATTAACGAAACTGCTGCAGCTATCTGTCAGCCATCTCCTACCCCTACATCAACATGGACCAAACGTGTCTCCCTGAAAGCAATACACCGCGCCTCTTCGGTCTCAACCTCTCTTTCGACTTCACGTGGATTATTTAATTGAATCAATAGTTAAGTCGACTGCTGTGTCAGGTTTGTAAGTTTTCCCACCTGAGTCTATCTTGCACATATAAAATCAACCATCCGACTGTACATTGAGTAGTGTTGTCATATTTGGTCAGGTGCCCCTGCTATTCATCTCAAATACAATTTGTAATGTGATCGGTTCTGAATAGGCAGCTCGACTCTAGCTACTTCTCACCGGCTGGATGTGGCTTCCCTCTCTCTACTCTACAAATATTTTCATGGCTTCTGCTATGACGAACGTATCTCACTGATGCCCCCCCGACAAGAATTTATTCCATCAATTAAACTGACATGAAGGTTCCATTCTTATACAGTTAAATCAACTAAATTCAGCCTCCACTTTTACTCCAGCAGCTTCCTTTCTTGAACTTCCCGCCTGTGGAAGTTCCTTGTGTATAAAGTCATACCTGACGGCTACAATCCTCAAGAATTAAAATTCAACGTCAATTCCCATCTCTTGTCCACTTGACCATAGTCCTTCTCTCGTCCTTTCCCATCACCTCGTGTATCTTGTTCTTTTTCTTTCTCAATCTACCCACAAACTATCATCACACTCGAATTCTCGTCCTTCTCTTTCCCTGTCTTCTACCCCCGCTGTAACTGGTTCGTTTTTCTCTTCGACCTCCTTCTGCTTAAACTTTCACTGTTCCCTTATGTAGCCTTCTGCGGATCAGTGGCTGTGCCGCCTTGCTTGGAGTGAAACGATTAAAAAAAGATTAGGTCAGTTTTAGCAGTGTGCAGTAATATGAATTTATTTTCGAGATGTTTGATGAAATTTGTTTGAAAAAAAATCAGCCTTCGTGATTGCATCAGAATTTTATCACCCCCAGACATTACTGCCTCCATTGTCGATTAGTTGTCTTATACAGCCATTGTCTGCGATGGCATATTCTCTAAAAAGCGTACAAAAATTGTATACTACACGAAAACACAGGTCCTACGGAGAGACCTCAGATATTTTTTGGTGTCAGCCTTTCAACTATCAGTCGTGTCATCAAGGCAAAATAACAATCTGGATCTGTCAGTCCAGAGCGTAATATAAAATGCATTAGGACGAGAAAAACAACGTTGAGACGACGTATCCGTGATGAGGAAAACTGTGAAATATCCTAGGAAGGCATTATTTGTTTTCTTTTAATTAATTTGCACCGGGGTGTATATCTAAACTTATTTATAAATGGAACTTTGTGTGTGTGTCTATGTGTGTGTGCGTCCGTTACCTATAGACTGTGAAACAGCTGAAACGATTTTCTTGAAAGTTTACGCAGTTGCACTATAAGCGTCTACAAGTGTCCTTAGCTTGGTTTTGTATTGAGGTACCCCTGATAAATATCGAAAATCGATAATCGGCTTATAGAAGGAGTGGTCTGATTTTAATCAAATTTCATACACTCATAGATAAAGACATAAGAAACGATATTCAGAAGTTTCAAGGTTGCAGTTCTTACAACAGTGCAGAAAATCGGTAATATATATATATATATATATATATATTTATAAAAAGCAAGATGTTTGTGTGTGTGTCTGTTTATCTGCCTGTATGCCTGTATTGTTTCAGCCCTTTTATTTTAGTTTTTACTTCGGGTTTGACTCTAAGTAGATATAATTGTAGTTCTTAGTTTCAGCCATGATACCATTTACTCAGAGGACTTATTTAGCCTTCAAAATTCAGTTTACGACGACAAATCTTATTTGACATCGATACCAGGAAAACAAAATTTGACTTACATCCATTCATTTTTCTTTCAGTCTACGGTTTCACTTTAACTGGAAACAACAATTCTTTTTAGTTTTTCGAGCCAACGTCCAAACAGTCTGAGCTCCAGAACCATGGATTACACCTAAGCAACGCCGGGCTATGCTGCTAGTTGTGGTAATAAACATGTGAAGACAAGTGAAATATTATAAGAATATTGACGGTGATTAATTAAGGATTATCTAGCAATTAAATAATTTTTATACACTTTTGTCTCAGCAATTTGATGCCACGTTTTCAGTACAGGAAATAGGGCTTCTACGATCCTGAATATTTACGGAGTTCGCCGTCGTTTTATTTCTACACACGCTACTAAGTCGTTTTAGATTCTTACATAATTTTAGTTGAAGCAGTTTTATTCTGCATTCAATTTCTTCGATGTTTTGTTTAGTTTCTTGCAAATACAGTATATCAGATTTTTTTCCTTTGTGTAAATTCAGATTGTGTTGGCTCAAGCTACATTGCTTGATATGTTAATGAATTAGGTAATGATTTCCCGTCAACCTTCTATTTTTTGCATTCTAACATTGCAGTAGAAATTAGTTTAATGGTCATTTTATTAGGTATACTGATACTGATTTTATTCAAGTGGACGAAGTTTTGGAAGCAGTTCAAATGCTTTTTGACCACCATATTTGTTCGGCAGATGAATAAAATAAGACGTAATTCTAACATTAAATACAGGCGAATACACACATTTCAATACATTTCTAAGCAAGTGAATGTCAAAGTATAGAAAATTTGTGTAACTGGTTTCTTCCTTTAAGAAGGACTTCATCAGACTGGCGTAATATTCTTATCGATGGAATTAAATGTGTGTAAGTGAGGAGGTGAATATAGTCGTAAATAGCAGTTGAATTTATGCATTTATTGGGAAATGTTTAGAATTTGGGAACGCTAAATGTTAGACACCCAAACGAGTTACACGAAATAATTTCATTTTATCAGTCGGTTATATGCTATTGAATACAGGGTACGATGGGTAAATTGCTGTCATTCGTTTTAATTTTGCGCTCTCGTTTTTTATTTTATTTTATTTTATTTTATCGACTGCAGAATATAGTAGGGTCAGCTGGACACAGTCCGCGAGAAATAGAACACTAAGACGCGATTCACTCCACCATAGATTTGGAAATGCCAGTGCTCTGTTGCTTGGCATTTACGCTGCAAGATACAGGATGAACAATTCGGAAGGTGTTGATCTGAGGATATTACAGAATATTAGGAAATAGTTGGATGAGAATAAATTAGATTATAAAGGTGTTTGAAGATATCACTTATGATAGTGACATTAGGCTTCCATTAATTTTATTAAAGAGCCCTAGACTCAACTCAGGGGGCTTACATCAAGTGCCTTGTAGAGGCAGTGTTGCTTTGGGTCAAGAGGATGACTGCTGGAAGAACTTATGTCTTATGAAGAACTTATACTTAGAAATATGCACTTTGCTCTATGGCAGGAGAACTAACTAATGGCCATCACATAATTTTTTCACCACATAAACCATTACAACTGGCCACTTCTCTCTAGACTCCAACCTTCTTGATTTTTATGTGTGAGACTAACTTGAGTGAAGGAATACAAAAACTCTTTGTAATACCAAAGATAAACTTAAAGCAATGCATTCACCAACCTAAAAAGAAGACCACTAGCAGAGTCGCAAGATACTCCGAAGGCGTCTGGAAGTTATGGTTGATGTCAATAGCGAATTTATTAAATGAATTTACTTTTTGGTATTTCGTAATTAGTCAGTTAAATGTCATCCGTTACACACGCTTAGGTGATTACGATATGACATGTCTGACTTAGCAGAATATTTTCCCGCAGTCGGTTGTCATTACTATTTCCGGTATATTGGTTGCCAACCGTGGCTATAGAACCCAATCTGTCCTGCCATTTAAGAGAAAGGTGTTGTATTAATGCCCTTCCCAAATATATTTGCACATAATAGAGTGCAATGAATTCAATTAGAATTCGATTCTTGTGTAATTCTGGTAATTATATCTATTAAAATGAGATGCGAGAGGTATTTTCATTTTTGCTCTACTTTAGACGACAGTTTATCTTTTATACGCTGTAATTTATTCCTTTATTTACTCTTTTATTTTATTTTAGGCCAAAATCATAATTCTTTCATCAAAAGTATTGTTTGATACATTTTACCGGGAGGTACTGATCTGGCGACTCGTCTGCAGCCACTTTCCCATCGTCGAAATGTGGCCTCCCTCTGTCTCTTCTATAAATACTTTCATGGCTTCTGCTCGGATGAGCTTAAGTCACTGATGCCTCCTCAACAGGTGTTTACTCGTTCAACCAGACTGGCAACTGGGTCCCACCCATTCACAGTCAGGTTAGCCAAACGCAGACGACAATTCTACTCCTGCAGCTTCCTCTCTCGCACTTCCCGCCTGTGGAACTCACTCCCGTATTCTTGCTTTCCTGACGGCTACGACCTCCAGAAATTTAAAAGCAAAGTTAATACTCACCTACTAACCACTGGCCTCTAGCTCTCTCCCCTCCCCTGTATAACCTTCCCTTTCTCTCCGCCCATGTACCTGTCATTGCACCTGCTTTCTCAGTTTTCTATTGTTCCTTTCTAACTAGCTTGTACTCCTCACTCTTTTCTAATTAATCTTTCTACATTTATGTAACCCCCTGCACATCAGTGGCGTTTCTGCCTTGCTCGGGGTGAAATGATTTAAAAAAAAAAAAAAAAATATGCGTTCTGGTGCAGTATAGGGCAGCTCAAAATGAAAGATTCGAGAGTCAAGTTCTAATTCCAAGTAAATCCGTTGCATTTACTTACGCACAATAACTTTCGGAAAAATATTACTACGTCTCTCTTCTTCAGGTCTTGGTTAAAAAACAGTACCGATTCGGCTTTATAGTCTTGGTTGGCAACCAGTCTACCGCAAAAAGTATTGACAAACTGCTTCAGAAAAAAATATTATGCCCACTCAGTCATATCTTTTTTATTGTAACTGGTAATTGTGTCGCTCGATGGTGTTATGTATTGACTTATGTCTTTCTCTATACAGTTTGTAATCTTTGCCAAAATTATTCTCATATCGATGGAGATAACAACGTTATATAAAAGAAGTAAAATATAAGTAAACAAACGTGCACCAAGAAAAAATGTCAGTAGAACAAACAAGTTGTTTTCTAAAACAATAAATAAGACGCTTGGAGAATTTCACACTTAAAAGAAACCGTCTATGCAAACAGTGGACCAAATTTAATCATCATAAGCAAACGCAAAGAAATCTATCGAATAACGGATGGCGCCTTTCCAACTAAGTACAAAATAGGAACGAAAATGAAAAATACCAAACCAATATACAGGGTGTATCAAAAATACTTTTACTTACTGCGATGCGGGTTTTTCACACCAAAATAAAAACAAAAGACCATATAAATATATGTCAGCTAATCGTTTGATTTTGAGTTTGTTAAGTTTAAATGTCAAACTCAAAAAGTATTTGTAAAAGATTTGGAGGCAAGTTCCTCACATCAAAACAAAAATAAAAGTTCATATAAACATATGTTAGCAAATTCTTTGTTATTTAAGTTTAAATGTACAACTTCAATATTTTTACAAACTTTGGGGGCTGGTCTTTTACACCAAAATAAAGAAAAAATATATTTTCGCAATCCGTTTTTGAGTTAGTAAGTTGAAATGAAGACTTACAAAAGAAACTTGGGGACGAGTTCCTGACACTAAATCAAACAATGCAATGATAAGGAGCAGCAAATGTTAGATTATTTGGCTACCTTTGGTTAGGAAACGCGATCTGATACACTATTGCAGCTTTGCGTCCATTACTATTCATGTGGTCGCACTTAAAAATCATATACCTGTTAAATGTTGAAGATTAAAATCATACGCATGTTAATGGTTGAAGATAGGTCCGCCACAAATGTACACGAAAGAAAAATGTTACCTAGTCTACATATCAACATACGGTCATACACTGTAAACTTTCTTTAAACTTCATAACCTATAAACGAAGGATTTAGGAACATATGATTACAAGGACTTTCGTTTTGATGGGTGTAATGAACTAGTCACCAAATTTTGTAATGTATTTTTATAAAACCTTTATATACATTCCCAAAGAGCTGAAATAAATTTGAGAAATATGATTTTTGTGAACGCTGTAGCCATGATTACCAAATTTCTTACAAATCTCGGAAAGACTGGCAAAAAAATATTATGAATTATCAATCCGCTAAAAGTAAATAGAATATTGTAAGTTGCGTTGTGGAAATCAGCAGGAATACCGTTTCTGTGTTTAATTTTTCAGATGAAGACATGAGATAATGATACAAAAAATTATTTGTCTTATTTACATTTGTATCAATGTCTTTATCTTAGCTACTATTTTCACAACGCGTCAGACGTTCTACCACAGGACAACAGGTCACGATAGAGGTCTCGTTAGTAAATGCGGTAACACGGTAATTGTTAGGCCAATCTCCAATACAAACTTTATTTAATATACACACATATTTGTTATGGTCCCGATATCCTTTTTTTTTTAATTCTTCAGTTATTGCACATCCTGTTTCCACAGAAACTAAGTACAAACTAGCCAGTCCGGGAAAAATAGTCTAGTAAATTAAGCGTGTGTTCATTAACTTTTTGAGTGTAAATGAGAGTTTAAACCATGAGGTTTATGGCTATATCACGTTAAATACACCGGTTCTCGCTCGATCACCGAAAAGCAACGTTGAGCCTGGTCAGTACTTAGATGGATGAAAGCTTGGGAATACCGTACGCGTTTATTGACGGATGTGCGTTGTGGCGCAGTAGAAAGAGAAATCTGTGAGCCGAGTTCGAATTCCAGTTGAATACCCTGCATTCACTTAAGCACTGGTGCCCTTAATAAAGGTATTAATCCGTCCCTTCCTTCCAGTTATGGGTTAAATAACAGGGTAGGACTTGTGGACCCTGACCTTAAAAGCAAATCCCAATCTTGATACTCGAAAAAGAAAACATGTATTGCTAGACACAAAACTTATATAAAAACAACAATAAATTGTTGAAAGAAAAATATTAGTACAGGCTTTATTTAATCTACAGAAGTCAAGTGATCCCGTACTGAAGTTCATGTTTAGGGATATCTGTTAATCCTTTTCAGTATTGCTCAGTTATTTATTGCCCAGTTTCTGCTGGTTGTATCTCTGAAATTCGCGGCTTAGTCAATAATAGACCTGCGTTTCTTCAAAAATTTACTGATTTAGTAATTGTGGAATCAATGACCGGTCCAGTTACTACAGACCTATACTAACTGTGCCGTAATAAAAAATAACACGGTAACATATCTAGAGACATGAACAGTAGAACTAGAACAATCTACTCACGTAGATTTAAGCTTGAAATTCTCTGTGTGTTACCGGGATCGACACCTGGAGGCTAAAATCGAAATAAAACCGGTAAGTAAGTAAAAAAGATGTGTACCTTTTGCAGATTTGGAACCAAATAACAAAGAATTGGACAGAGTTGAAAAATTAGATGTGATCTCAAAAGTGAACTGTGCTGAATGGGCATCATCACCAGTCTACGCTAAAAAAAAGAAAAGAAAGAAAAACTAAATTTAGCGTCATCGCTGATTTTTTTTGGACCTAAATTAATCTTTTAAACAACATAACTCCCTGTTACCGAGTTCAGAAGAAATTTGGCCAATTTAAATGGTGCACTATTTTCTCTAATTTGAAACTGTTCGACCCTCTACAATTACCAGTAGACGAAGAGTGCACAAAACTATTAACCATAAATATATGGTCATGTGTAAATAAAAGAAAGCATCTCAAACAGAAGGGTTCATACAGGAATAAGCTGTCACTACCGACACTTGTGTTCGAACACTGATCACCAGGGAGTAAAGAACATTCTCAAATATTTCATGGTAGTGTGCTGCTAGATCATATGGCGCGTAGAATATATATATTTATTTATTTATTCTCTCACATCCTGATTGAGCACTCTGAAAGAATAGTAAACTTTTCAAAAACTGTTGCTACTCTCGCATCTACGCATCGTTCATTCATCAATGAATTAGAACACTCTATCTACTGGAGTGTGTATACATGGTATATCACACGCGAAAAATCTGCCTTCATCTAGCGCCGATAGAGGTAGGATCGCCGACTGTCTCAATTTGCTCAGGTTTCAATCCTGGATAAAAGCAATCGGATGTCTAACCGTACTGATGAGCTGTGATACAGCGACACAAATCTGTCTGTGGATGACTATATATATAAAGAGAGAGAGAGATAGAGAGATTAGTGAGAGAGATTAGAAAGTGTAGTATCTGAGAAGGGTACCTCGATGTGTAATGTTCAGCAAGCTTGTCTCCATAAAACATATTACAACTAAGAAGTGAGAGCGATCCTCACTAGGTATCCCATGCTTTTGACCTTGCCGCATATCTTGTGGCGCACCCGGCCTTAATGGACAGATTTCTGTTAAATATTAAAATATTAACAAATGATATCATAATTGCTCATGACCATAAAAATACTTGACTGTTGCATCGTATTATTAAAATATTAAACAAAATGTTGTTAACACTTGACATTTAAGATTCAATGTGTTTGGTATCTGAGATTCCATTCGACATGCTTTTAAATCTGTTAGCTCGTGCAATGACTTTTGCAAAATTTTAGAAATTGGTTTTTGTTTATTTTTATTTCTTGAGAGAGAGGTATCATTATAAAAAAAGGAACTAAATTAAGCCTTATGTATTTTTTTTTATTAATTCGATTAAATATAGAAAAAGAAACAGAACTTATCATTTTGTGTAAAGTTTCAAGTACATTTTCATATGCTTTAGAAAGTTATACCCAAGACTAGTTTTAACAGGGAACTAAATAATCTGGAAATTAATTTAATTGCAGAATAAGAAAAATGTATGCACTGAATTACATAGATAAGAATACACAAATAATATCCTAAAGCATAGTGGCGGTAAATATTATTTTTTCAAAAATTGCTTTCGATGAGAGCAACGATCAGTTATAAAACATTTTAAAAAAATGTAGTGTGTTTCAGAGGGCAAATATTGCCAAAATAATGCATAACATTGGAAAAAAAAGTATTGATAAAAATAAAAAAGCATAATGAACCGATTAATCAATATGTCTGATAAAAATTAATCGTAAGAAGGGAGGATGATAAGGAAAAAAAGCGAGAATAGAGAAGGACGAAGAACTGTTTTAAAGATAGAGTTTTCGGACTTGAAGTTTTTGGTTGGTTGTTTGTTTTTCTTTTTATGGCATATCAAACTCGGCGGGTCATTTATGGCAAATTATTTTTTTTATTATTTACTGCTGGTAATACCTTTTGCTTTCAACAATTTTATTGTTGTTTTTATATTAGTTTTGTGTCTAGTAATACTTTTTTTCTTTTTGAGTATCAAGATTCATTGGGATTTGTTTTTAAGAGCAGGGTCCCCAAGTACTACACTGGTTATTTAACCCATAACTGGAGAGAAGGGGCGGATTAATACCTTTCACAAGGGTATCAGTGCTTAAGCGAATGCAGGGTATTCAACTTGAATTCGAACTCGGCTCACCGATTTCTCTTTCGGAGCCGACATCCACTGCATGACAACGCACATCCGTCACTAAAGGCTGACAGCACCTGGTATTCCCAAGTGGTCACCCATCTAAGTACTGTCTTGCTCCATAAAACCTATTACAACTGAGTTCTATCCGGGCTCAACGTTGCTTAACTTCGGTGATCGAGCGAGAACCGGTGTATTCAAAGTGATATAGCCGTAAGCCCCGGACTTGAAGTAAAAATAGAAATAATAAATTTGGTTCATAAATTTCTATTTCTCTATGAAAATCCGGTGTGAAAGCGCGAAAATTTTCTTATAATTCGAAAATCTTCAAAACTAGAAGAATTAGATTTTCCAGTGCAAAACACATAACAGATAGAATATCAACAATTGAAAATGTTACAATCGACAAATTAGATATTTTCCTGTTTTAAAAAGGGAAATCTAACCACGAATTTGGTCGTAGAAATTTGTGTATACAAAATTTTCAAAATGAAAAACAATGAGCGTGTGAAATATTCTCAGTTCGTCTAAGCAGAGATTAAAAATTATTTACTGATACTTTTCCGTACGTAAATATATATATATATATATATATATATTATAAATGTATAAATTTATATATATATAGATATAAAGGGTACATCAGAATTTTATTAAATGAGTGGATAACTTTAAAGTTAATATATATATATATATATATATTATATATATATTTGTGGAAAAACGAGAATATTGGAGAATATATATATATATATTATAAATGTATAAATTTATATATATATAGATATAAAGGGTACATCAGAATTTTATAAATGAGTGGATAACTTTGAAGTTTATATATATATATATATATATATATATATATATATATATCATTCCAAGTGAAGAGGACTCAAGTTTTTTTTTATTTTGAGTGCTCTGACATTTATTGTATTATAAACGGTGCTCAATATAATGCGTATTATAGAGCTTAATATAATACAATATAATTATATAATTAAATTAAAATTGACATAACCATATAATTATATCATATATATATATATATATATATATATATATATATATATGTATATATATATATTACGGAAATTAACGAATTTTAACGAAACTTGGTTATAAACAACCGACAATTTGAAATGAATTGTTTGGTCATTATTTTTTATCGATACTCGTATTTAAGTAGATATTCTGTTTTTTTTTTAATTAAACAGGATTATATATTTATATCTACTGGCCTGATTATTTTCGATAAATATTTTATTACGAAAATGTGAGTCATTCGGCAGGATTCGAGCCTGCGACCCCTATCTACACACATTTTCGTAATAAAAAAATTATCGTAAATAATCAGGCCAGTAGATATAAACATTATAATACTGTTTAATTAAAAAATGCAATACTAAGCCGTAGACATAAATACATTACGTATATTAAATTATGTGTTCTCGTTATGTTAACGAACACTGATAGGTGACACATTTTAATGGTAGCGACTTTGTATATATTTTAAGCATTTTTACTCGGTACTTGTTAACTAGTCTCTCACCACTGTTGTTTGTTGTTTATTTAGAAGGTCTGTCTTTTTGTCATTTTGGTGTTGGTTTTTTTTTAATATTTATTTTACCTTTTTTGACTCTTAAATAGATATATTTTCTATTTGTATTTTCTGTAACACCCCAATGGAGGTCCGAACAATTTCTCCGGCCGCCGTTCTCCACGCTGTGATGTTGCCGTCGGAGCCTCAAGCTGGGGGTACCAGATTAAACTATAAGGAACGAACTTCCACAACTTAGATGAGTTAAAACGATGATTTCTTTCGTTTAAAGTTAGTCTTTTCGATTGGGGCAAGCGATGTGACACACAGCTCTAACTCTAATTAATGGAGATCAATTGCCGAACTGACCGACTCAGGGCGAACGGAGTTTCTACTTCAAGCACACGACCGGCTGAACTAACTCAACTCCACTGAAACTAACTAACTAACTTATCGACTCGGAAAAATCACTTGTATTTATTTAAATTAATCCGGAAATGCTTAGACCATCTAACGATAGGCATTGCGAGTGTAAGTCCAAAATTTCAGGGTACTTAAATTTTGCTTCCTTTGATGTGTAAACATCCCGGCAGACATCCCGTATTTTCCAGGATTTTTTTATCTTTTTATTTTAACAAAGCTTCCTGTTAAGGTCGGATATTTTTATAGCCCTGACACTTTACCCGTAACCAGGCGTTTTTTTATTGCCTGGAGAAAGGGAAAATTCTATTATCTTTTTTTTATTTTCTTAATGTGTGGTCAAGATACAATAAAGACAGTTTTTGACCTGGTCAACTTAAAATCTATTTCCTAAAAGTTTATCTTTTTATCACATCAAATCACTTAGTCAAATACTTACCGGAAGACTGGTAGGATTTATCAGTAATCTGATACCCTTTTCTCTTCCACATATTTCCTTATAAAAGAAAAAGTGTTTATTTATTTACTTTTTTCTTTTCTTTTTCACTTTTGTTAAACGAAACACATGTTTTTAACCTATTTTACTATTTTTAACCATTTTCTATTTTAATCTATTATAATAAAATACATATTTTACAAATCCACCTTAATATACGCCTAGTTATCGTGTCACATTTCTTTTGATTACAGAACAGGCTTTCTATTGGCTGTATCAACACATTAGATTCCAGTGCTTATCTATATATAATATTGAGAGAAAAACTCAGCATATAATTAAACGTTTATAAATTCAGAATTAATTTCTGGAGTTTCAAAAATTATAATGAGGTTTTATAAATCCCCCCACGCAAAAAGATGTCACATTTAACACAGAATGTTAAAAATAAATTGCACAGAGCGGAAATAAGTTTAGCTAAAGAGTAGAAGTTTATACATTTAGAATCACAGCAACAATACAGGAAGTGTCACAAAATTAATAATACACAAAATATCACATACACAAAAAAATCTTAAAGGAAAAAATACACAGGCATTGAATAGACACTCACAGAAACCGTCTATTTTATCAAATAAGGAATTTATACAAATGAAGTAATTATATTTTTTTTAATCATATCACCCCGAGCAAGGCAGTAACGCCACTGATGTGCAGGGGTGGTCAAAAATTTAATAACTGATACTTGGTTGACATCCCCATTTGCTTTTTTAATGCAAGGACCATTCTAAGCATGCTCGTTCACGAATATCATCTTTAGGGATTTTTTGCCATGTTTTACGCAATAATCCTAAAGATTGGAGCTTAGAAGATGGCTTCCTGTTCTTTTTGCTGTGTATTCGATCTAATATGTGGTCCATAGTGTGGTCCATAGTGTTAATACACGGGGACAGGCTTGGCCATGGAAATTTATTGATCCCATTTTGTCCCAACCAATGTTGCGCTGCTTGAGCAGTGTGACATGGAGCTCCATCTTCCATAAACAGCGAGTCAACTTTGCTCATTCTACTACTTGAGAATATTGAGAAGAGCCCTTTTGTTTAATATAGAATCATATTTGGATGAAATGTTTTTTTTCTTTCACAAGATCTGAGTGACCATCACTCCAAATTGCACCTCATACCATGATTGAAAGGCCCCCATGTTTCAACGTTGCCTACAGTCTTTTTAAATCAAACTCTTGACTACAGAGTCTCTATACCCACACTTTTTCACTATCTGAAATAATGCGAATCTTGACTCTTCAGAGAAAATGACAGTGGTCCAAAAGTTCACAGGTCTCTTCACCATCTTATGAGTCCAGTTCTTTCTGGGTTTGATACTGGCTGGACGTAGAAGTGGTTTCCTTTTCGCAGCTATTCCATAGTAGCTCAGTTTGTGAAGATACTTAACAGCTGTTCTGGAAACATACGTAAAATAAGCACATACAGTGATATACTTTTAAGAGGCTATATATATACACACACACAACAATAACACTCAATAAAAACACAAGACTTAAACTAAAAATAACAAAGCGAAAGGAGAAAAACAAATATTTTTTTAAAGAAATAAAGAAAAGTTGTCGATAATTATACTTACAGTCACAATTAATTAGCCATCGCAAAACCTTTTCAAAAGTTATTAAAAATTAAAAATGATAAAGATTCACAAAAAAAATATTATACAAAAATAAGAAAAGAGAGTCAGAAAGAAAAAAAGGTTCACAAAATGAACATAAAGACAAAAACATTATAAGTACGAATATATATATCTATATATATATATATATAGAGAGAGAGAGAGAAAGAGAGAGAGAGAGAGAGAGGGAGGGAGGGAGAGAGAGAGAGAGAAAGCAAAAATTTGAAAGAAAGATAGAGAGAGATGGTAGGGAAAGAGAGATCTTTGACCACTGAGTATTCAAAAATAGTTTTAAAAAAATAGAAGATAATGTCTTAAATAGATTGGCAAAACGTGCGATACTGAAAAATATATCTCATTTAAGTGACAATCATAATAATGGTTTGATGAAATAGGCAAGAAAACAGATAAAGACAAATCTTTCCGCAGTTCATTACATCGGCGAATTCCGTGCTAACCTTGATTAAGACAGATGTAGCAAATGATCGCTGTCTGCTTGCGGAAAACGACTTCATAATTTTGGGGCGTCAATGTGAAGGTGGGTTCATCTTTCGGGTTGGTATTACAGGTAGGGAAAGGGTGGCCACATCACATAATTTGATCTTTAGAATCTCACGTGATGAGCTCGTTCAAATTTAAATAAAACCGTTTCACAAATATTATTTTTGTGCATGAAAACCGACGAATACCTAGACAAAATGGTTTTCAAGGAAATTCGTCTGATACGGTTTCCGACGTACTCGCCCAAAATAAACACGCCTGGACATTTCAAGGTATGAATCATTTCTTCTTCTGCAGAGGTTTCACGTGTTTTTTCTTGGTGTGTAGTCTACATTTTATGAATATATAAAATAGTGAAAAATAAATAAATTAATTAATTCCTTTAAATTGTTTTTAAATTGCAAGTATTCGCCATTTAATTTTTTATTGTCTTCATAATTTCCTTTTCAAAATTTTTAAAAATTTGTTCAACATATTTCTTTGTAAGTCTTGTTCTGAAATTATAATTCTCAAATCAAAGATATTACCTGGAATTTTCTTAACTCAGAAAATGAAGTGTAATCTAATGAAATTCATAGCATTATTTCCACGAAATAAGATTCTTATATAGTTTATTGTAATGAATATATTTCTTAAATATAACGAAACGTCTAGTACTTGTCAGGAGAACCAAAATAAAAACCACGAGAGGAATAGCTGAGAAATAAACAGCATCTACGTAAATGATCAACTACTCTCCTCTCCTGATTTACGTATTCTGTTTATTTGAACAGCAACCTACGAATAGTTGCCGACAACAAGAGCATATTTAAAAGCAGATTCTTTCAAAACGAACCAGTCATTCGCAATATAAAGATTATTGGTAGCATTCAAACACGTACCACATCCAAATTATTATCAGGATCGTTAAGATCAATGTTTTATTTTTTTTGTATGATCATATCGCCCCAAGCAAGGCATTTTATTGCCCTTGTTTTTCAGGGGGTTACATAGGAGGAAAGGTATGAGAAAGAGTGACAGGTTATAGGGGGTGTCAGGAAGTGGGTAAGAGAAGGATGAGAATACTGATGAGAGTGGAGTGAACGGAGAAAGGAGCATCAGAGAGAGGCTGCAGTTTAGTGAGATAGAAGATGACTATTGACTTTACATTTAAATTCTTGGAGATTGTAGCTGTCGGGAAGCAAGTAAACGGAAGGGAATTCCACAGGCGGGAAGTGCGAGAAAAAAGTAGAATGACTTGAGCTTCTGTACGCATGATAGCGATGGATGATGAAATCTGCTGAACGATCGATGTTTGAGGTGTTTCTTCCGTGTCCCTTCAAGACGTAGGGGATCATGGACTTCCACTTGGCATTCAATGTTTCCATCTTGGTATCTATCCCGAACACGGTTCCGCAACCCATTTGCTCAGGCCTTTTAAGTAGTTCTCGCCCTGCTTCCCCCTGTCTTTTTCTCGTTATATCCGGCCTTCCCTCCACATTACGTGTCCCATGAACCTCGTCATTCTCATCCTCATGTTAAGCATGATTTTGCATTTTTTTCAACACTTCATCGTTGCTTACGTTTTCAGTTGTAAACTCACAATCCTTCTGTCAAACCCGTTAAGGATACTTCCAACAAACATTACCCATATTTCATAATTCTACCCTCCAACAAACTTCCCACTAAACTTGCAAACAATATAGCCATCCCTAACACTACGATCTTTAACATTACCTCCCAGACACAGTAATATAATCAGGAAGAAAAATATACAAGACATTTTACCAAATGCCGAGATTTCTCAGACAAAATGATTACGCACTGGAAACATCACGTGATCTAAAAACTTGCATCTACTAACACAAGAAAGACTTGCCTTTATAAAAGCGTCTTCCAAACGATTTCATTAATGCCAAGCTAATTAAAAAAGAGTATCACCGTTTCATTAGAAAATATTTTCAAAGCATAATAATATAAACATTCATTTATCACATTGCATTACTCCACCATATTTTACAGGTTAATTCTTTATGAATGTAACTTATGTCGGACGAATACGTAAAAATAAATTTAAAAAAATACAAATTCATTTTCAAAAACGATTTTCGAAAGATCCAAGTGAAGGTAGCTTACCATAACATCCTGTTTCTTACTGACCCACACAGAAGTGAAAATAGTCTACATTCCCTTCACACACACACACACACACACACACACACGCGCGCGCGCGCGCGCGCGCGCGTGAATAAGAACAATCAAACCAAATACAATAATTTTGAAACATCTCGTCGCATTCATCGTTAATTTTCAACGAGATACACGGAAATGACGTCTACAGATATTCCTAAGAAACACAGATGCACATATATAAAGTGACATTACCATGCAACATACACCTAAAGAAACAATCGTTTCTTCACAAATACAAGCAAACACAATTACACGCTTTACCGTCCAAAATATTTCTCGCACATATATTTAAACAAATATTTATATCTCTAATATACGTGACTCATATCTTATAAATAAGAACTAACCCAAAATCACAACAAAAATATTTTTAGTTTCTTTGTTTTTTTTCTGCTGGCACAAGCTTTTCTTTTATCCCTGAGGAGATCGTCTAACATTTATTTCCATACAGAAGGACAGATATCACACAGCAATCCAGTACTCTATTCTTTGCTTCCATCGAGACTTTCCTGTCGTTCAGTACTCTGGTTAGCTTTTCAAATGCATCATTGACCATACCAATGCGTCTTTGGATGTCAATGTCGCACTTCCCATCCTGTGTACGTGCATTTCCCTGGTATTTAAATTTCTTTACTTGTTCTTTTTTAGTTACTCCGACATATAGTTGGCATAAAGAGTTGAGATGTAGAACCGGTTTAGAGACTATGATGATTATTGCCCACAGGTGTCCTACAGATAACACAGACTCAACAGTACTATAAACATCACGTGCAATAGGAAGGACAACACTCGGCTGGACACCTCATGTCCAGAGAAAACAACGGAAAATACAGACGGTCTGACCATGGATTAACACTGAAAACGGCTCTCAACGCAGTAACTGATTGATAGATGTGGTTTTTCACTTTTTGTCAACTCAAGTGTCACTCAGTATATAAAGGAAGGAATCAATGTAACTTCCTAAATATTAACAACTAGCAGTATAGTCCGATGTTCCTCGGGTGTAATGAAATCTGTAAAACTAATCCATGGTCCTGGAGCTCGGACTCTTTGGACGTTGGCACGAAAGACTAAAAAGCAATAGTTGTTTCCAGTCAAAGCGAAACCGTAGATTGAAAGAAAACTGAATGCAAGTCAAATTTTGATTTCCGGTATAAATACCACATACGTTTTGGTCGCAAACTGAATTTTGAAGGCTAAATATGTCCTCTGAGTAAATGGTATCATAGCTGAGTCTAAGAACTACAATTATATCTACTTATAGAAATACCCTCAGCAAAAACCAGAATAAAAGGGCTGAAAACCTAATTTGATCAGACCCGATAGCATATCGGGGTATTGATTTCCAATATCGGATTCAAATAAGTCATTCAAGGATATACTGACTTAAGTAAATCCATGAAAACTTAGCATAACCATCGGGAGTAAAATTGGAGAAAACGAGCCATATTTATGGCTGACTATCGGTTTTTTATCAGATTCGATAAAATATCGGGAGTATCAATTTCTGATATCGGGGAAAATGTGTCGTCTGAGGTCTACTAATATTTGAGACTAAATCTATAATTTTACCAATTTAGAGCAAATTCTAAAGCAAGAACCATGATAAAAGGACTGAAATCCTGATCTTGATCAGACCTGATCGGATATCAGGATATCGATTTCCGATATCGGGTGGAAATCAGAAAAAATAAATAGCCCATGACCTGACCAGAAGCCTAAAGAATATTTATGTGAAGTTTGGTGAAAATGAATGCAAGTTTTTATTATCTTGTGACTAGACTATATCTTTTGGATTTCTTAGAAGAGCCGGTAAGAGATGGGATGCTTATTTTGTACAGAATAATTTGTATCTAAGCAGAGTCTATATAAATAAGGTAAATTTGTATTTTTAATCTTAATTTTGGATTTAAGAAATAGATTTTTCCTATTAAATTTTTAATTTTTAATTAGATCACAGTTTGGAAACCGATTTTTTCTATTAAATTTTTAATTTTAAATTTTTTTTCCTATACTTGGTCAGTTTTGTATATGATGTTGGCGGGGGGGGTTGTGATAAGGGAACAAGTCCTTTTGATTGACATTTAGAATTTTGAGGAGAGTGGTGTGGGTTGTGACTATGTTTGATTAATGAGTGTCTTTGATTTCTAAACCGATATAACATTAGCAGCTAGAATGTACGTTTTTTTGTATATATCTTCTGACTAGACTATAACCTTTAGGTTTTCTTAGAGGAACAGGTTAGGGGTGGAATGCTTATTAAGTACAGAATATTTTTTGTATTTAAGCAGAGTTTTTATAAATAATCTAAATTTGTATGTTAAATCTTAATTTGGGATTTAGGAACACGATTTTTTTAATTAAATTTTCTTATTTCCCACTCGTTTTAAAAAACTACATAATAAAGTTTCCATTGCTAAAATGCATTTCACATAACATATCAAAACGAAAAATTGTTCTAGTTGTGAAATTAGATAATTTCGTATTTAGGACAGGAAGTAAATGCAAGAGAGGGAATGTACACACTTGCGCAAATTTACTGAGAAAATAAAAGGCAATAGTGCCTTCCTAGGATCTTTTAACCTTTCCCTGATCAAGTATATGTCGTCCCTTGGCGTTGTTTTCACTTCCAGTCAGACTTTCCTTTGCGATTTTGACCGATGGAACCAGCTTGTTTCTACGAATTGATGACACAACTGACAGTTGAAAGGGTGATAACAACAATAGCCACGATCTCTCTGTAAGGCTCGCCAGTGTGTTCGTGCAGCGTTACAGTTATCGAATGATTTCTTGGAGTTACGTCCATCGCAAACAATGACTGTAGTACAATTAATCAACAGTCGAGACAATAGTGCTTGAGCGTGATAAAAATCTGATTCAAATACGGATGGCGTAATATTTTTCAAGGTCAACCAAATTTTATTTTACACCTCGAAAGCAAATTCATATTACTGCACATCAAAGCGAATGATCTAATCTTAAAAGAACATAGAAATCAATAACATTCGGTCACACTAAAGAGTGTAAAACTGGCCGTACGGTGAAAGAAAACCAAAGCAGTCGTTTCAAATATTTGCACAAGGGCGTACTAGCGATATATATTCACTCAACATAAATTGCTATAAATGCAAAACGAAAAACTAAACTTTCATGTCCCCAGTCTTGTTAAGAACTCTCCAAACTTTCATCTGTATTAAAATAATTTGTCAGGGCTTCATATATATATATATATATATATATACATATATATATATATATATATATATATAAATATATATATATATATATACTGACTAAATGAGTAATCAACAAAAAACTACCTGGGTGTCATCCGTTAGGTTTCGTCATGCATGAAGTTATCCTCACCTCATGCCTGACTATAAGTAACGGTTGAAACTCGAGTAGCGTGGAGTTGATTTCTCATTTAGAGAGTATATTTTCGCCCTATTTTCTTTTGATCATACTGAGGCCATTTTTGTTTCATATATTCGGAAGCAGTTGCTTACTGTCAACCGTTGCTATATATATATATATATATAGTGACGTTAATTAATAAATATGCATATAAGGTGCACATATGAATAGTGTTATCATTTAGGCTTAATAAAACAGTACTCAATGTATTAACGTAGTTTTATATATATATATTACTAAGTACATATATTTTCGTACGTCGATGTTACTACCCATAATTTCATGCTTTATGCATTCATCAGGTGCCTATTCCAAACTAACAGTTTAATAGATTTGAATTTAAGTTCACTCGATGCTCATTGGAATGAAATCGTATCATGTTAAGGTACTACTTTTCGATAACAAAATTAAATTTTAATCTTCTAAAATCATGTGTAGATAAAAATTTAAATTTATACTGAACATTTGATATACAAAATAAAAAACAAAAAATATTCAACAGTAGGGTGATTACATTAGCATATAAAATATAAGAAGAAATAAAACACATGGACATTAAAATGAAATACAGCGTACCGACATGTCTTCACAGGAAAGAAATATATTCTTTAGGGAAACAATTTTATAAGTAAAACTTTTTGACAGGTTGAGTTTAAAAATATGCCGTTTAAAGTTTACAGCAAAACGCTAAGTGATAGAAAAAACTTGATATTTCAATGTCAGTTTTGACGATGTGTAATGATGTTAAAATTCCATCAAGTAGAGATTTGTTGTGCGCGAATATATATATTATTGTTTTTTTTTTCAGAAAACCAATGATTCACAACATAAACATTTAAAAAAGTTCCATAACCCACAAAATTTTTATAACAAACGACTTGAAATGTTCATATGTGTTTACTTAAATGAACCATGTTCACAATGGACTTGCTATCGGAAATAAAATATAATAATGTAGTACTTATCTCATGATCATTTTCACAACCTTGAAAATGTACGACATTTTATTTGCCTGTCCGGGCACAATAAGAGCGATTGACTTTCCTGTCTAACAATATCTCCTTAGATCATGAGACGGTTTATTATTCTTTTATTTATCTATTATTAGATTTTGTCTTTTTTTACAGAGCTAATAAAGGAGGTACAACTTTTATCTCGCAAACAACGTCCCTGCCTAGTAAGCGGATTCTAGTAATAGTCATATTGATTATCTGTTTTCCAATTCAACCTATTTTAAAGTGACTGGGCTAATTATTGCAGTCTATGTTTTCTGTATCCATCATTATTTTTTTCAAAATGAGGTTGGTTTTTATTTATTACTTACTTCTTAGTTTTATGTTCAATGCGCGGTTTTAACCAATCTGATAATACCGTTGATTGTATCTCATCGTTTGTTTTAATTACAAAACGTCTATCAGTTCTAAGTAACACTTGGAAGGAACTAGTGTAAGGTGATTCCAAACGTTTGCGAAATCTGTATGATCTTAGCCATACGCTTGTTCATATCTTCAGCTTGGCTGAGATGTACTGATATTATTTATTTACGGATCTATATTATTTTTCTGTTGGCTGTAAAAAGTTTAAGGGACGTTGCAATTTCTTAGCAAGCATCTAATTATCTATGTCGTCGTTAGTATCGTCAACTAAGAACTGAAGAATCATTTTATGTATGCCAGTAACTGCAAAGAATGGTAAAGTATTAGAAGAATTAGTTGTGGCCCGTCCCGTATACCCATTGATATTATTAGAAGGGCGTCTAGCCATGATTTC
Source organism: Ascarosepion bandense (assembly GCA_037127315.1). Taxonomy (NCBI): domain Eukaryota; kingdom Metazoa; phylum Mollusca; class Cephalopoda; order Sepiida; family Sepiidae; genus Ascarosepion; species Ascarosepion bandense. The sequence continues at coordinate 288,441 of JBBBDQ010000501.1, read as the reverse complement.
GTTCTGGTCATTACTGCCGTCATCATTGCTTTTACAATTTTAAGTCATCCATGTTGCTGAATAATACTTCATCTACCTTCTTTACAAGGTATGTATAAACGGTCTACATCAGCCTTTGGATGATGCATCTTATGCTTAGAAAGAAGCTTTCTTGCTTTAGAATCCATTTGCCTGATGTCGTTTAGAGTCCAGTTTAAGATGTTGAAACTATATTGGACAACTGGGATGGCAAGTTTATTAATGGCCATAATTCTGTTCTGAGAATTCAATTCAATTTTTAATATCATTTGTAGCCTTCTATAGAACTCTTTACGCACTATTTCTTTCATTTTTATGGTGAATTTTTTCACTCTCATTTACACCTCGGTATTTATAAGTTTTTTCTGGCTTTAAATGTTTTATTGTTACAGCAGAGTCTAAGCTAATTGAGGATGTTTGTTGTAGCGATCCATGCAAAACTGTAGCTTTAGCACATTTATTAATATTGAATTTCATTCCAATGTCTTTGCTGAATCATTTTACAGTTTGCAGAGGACTTTCCAGTTCATTATCATTTTTAGCATAAAACATTAAGTCATACATGTAAAATAGATGGTTTATTTTCTTTTGGGCTATTTTATAACCACATTTTGTCTTGTTAAGTTGGCTCGTTAGTGCTATTAGTGATATGCATAATAGTAAGGGAGACAAAGAGCCACCTTGAAATACATCCTGTCGGGGCCTGGAGCGGATCTCGCAGGGTTATGAGTCGGGCTCGTTTGACCTTATTTCCGACAGCGGCGGAAATGACTACGGCGGCAAACAGAACAGGTGTCTCTTGGAATTACGTGGGAGTTGCGTGGGCGAGGCAAAACCGGAAGGAAAGTCCCGGTTCTAGAAGACTATAAAAAGACCTCGACACGCGGATTCGCCTGCAGAGAACGGCCAGTGGAAGCAGAGAGACACCACAGACAAGACTACACTCCCGTCGACCCATTCTATGTGCGCTCTCACTCTTCCATTCTCTGTTCCACACGGGTTCGTCGTCAGGAATAAAAATATAACCTTATATTTTTATATATGCGTGTTCTCGTTGTTTGTCGTCGTACGGCGATATATAAGATACGCAAATTGGTGCCTAGTGACTTGCTGTTTTAAGACAACAACAACAACAAAACAGATAGATGCGAACTTGGTTACCACGGCGACAATTTGAAATTCTACGGAATTAAAACAACCAGATAGAGGAAGAAAAAGTAAAAAGAAGACGAAAATAGAAAGCAACCGGACGACCATAGACGACATCAACGAAAGGTAGGTGACTTTTGATTCGATTTTGTGTGTGTTCTGCTCTTGTTCATAATAAGTTTATAATAAGTCTAATTATAAAAAAAAAAAAAAATGGAACAGCATACTTTTGCCGATTTTGTTCAAGGTCTGACCCTGGAATTGAGAAATGTGGCTTGTTCGGTGTCGAACACTTTAAGGGTAGAATCTTTTTTGAAGAATATACAGCCATTAGCGTGCAAAGAAGATGGTGGTTATAGTGCTTGGTTGGAGGATATGGAGAGGTATTTTAAAGTTGTGCGCGTGGCAGAAGAAGACAAGTGTCAGGCAGCTCTTCTCACAACAAGGGGAGCTGTTGGACACTATGTATATAGACTAATCTCTAATAACCCACAACTCACATGGAAGGAGTTCAAAACTTCTTTAAAGGAATACTACGGATTGGTTTTAGACCCCGACGCACGGTTAGTCGAATTAGTGAACATTAAGCAGGGTAGAACAGAGGGGGCGCAGGACTACATGCAGAGAGTAGTACGCCTAGCGGAGAGCGCATATGTTGGGGTTGACGGGAGGAATGAAGTTGTGATAAAACAAGTTCTAGGATTTTTCATAAAAGGTCTAAGGGATCGGGAAATAAAGATGGCAGTTATGAAGGATGAGCCACAAACACTAGAGGCTGCCTATCAGAAAGCGTTATCTGAGTTGAGATGGAAGAGGAGCCTATGGAAATTTGCCACTCTCGGAGACGGGTACCGATAGAAGCCGTAAGCCCCGCTGAATCTAATACTACTACTAATAATAATAATAATAATAATAATAGGAATAAGAACAATAGAAAAGTTGGTAATAGGGGAACTGAATACAAGACTCGCGAGCGGGAGAGGAACGGGAGCGTTGTTAGGTGTTGGAATTGTGGGAAAGAAGGCCACATAGCGAAATTTTGTAGACGCGCCCCGGGAAACGGCAGAGGTCCGTTCGTGCGACGCCCAACGAACGGAACAAGGCGGTACCAACGCACATAGTTGGTAATATGGGCGCGCCAAATTCCATCTTTATTAGAATAGAACGTAGACCTTATAGGGCATTGGTAGATACGGGAGCAGAGGTATCGGTTATAAGCTGTAAGGGTATTTAAAAAATTGCGACTGGGACTTGAACTGCAAAAGAGGGACATTAAACTTCGAACTGCGAATGGATCCCCGTTATACGTTGAAGGCCTTTGTCGTCTACAGGTCCAGATAGGAAGTAAGTCCATACCCCATGATTTTTTAGTCGTGAAAAATCTCAATAGAAACGTTATACTTGGCCGAGATTGGCTGATGCAGAACGGGGTGAGAATGTATTTCGATTTGGGGGCATTGAAGATTGGTGAAGATACGTGGCATTGGAGGAGGATGTTCATATTTCCTCTATTGTTAGGTTAGCTCAAAAAGTAACATTAAGACCTCAACACCTGCATGCTTGTCTGGGATTAACCAGGCTGAGAAATGGACGTGGCAAAGAATATGAAATCGAACAGCTGAGTAGTGGATATGTTAGCAACTTATGTGGTATATCAGTAGCCAACGCAGTTGTAAAAATGCCAAAGTCTCGTAAGTTTCAGTTGCTGATAATGAATAACACTAACCAGACAATCACTTTGAGACGGGGGTGTCCGCTGGCTAAATTGGAAAGGGCAGGTGATATTACTGAAATTACTATGCCCGATAAACAAAATAATAAAAGTCCTGATGTAGATTTGGAACAGGTACATGTACCGGAGGAATTCAAGCCTGAAATTAACAAATTGCTAAAAAGAAATAGGGACATGTTCGTTAGTGACGACAAGAACCTGGGTAGAACCGATACTGTGGAGATGCGTATCGATACTGGAACGCATGAGCCCATAAGAAAACGCCCATATCGCACACCCCTCAAACAAAGAAAGACAATGGATTCAGCAATCGACGAAATGATGCAGGCAGGTGTAATTGAGAGATCCAATAGCCCGTGGGGTTTTCCAGTAGTTTTAGTAGAGAAGAAAGACGGTGGTAAGAGATTTTGTGTAGACTTTAGAGCACTTAATAAGATTACAAAGAAATATGCTCGACCTCTTCCTGTCATCGATGATATACTGGCATCACTTGGTTCGGCAAGGTACTTTTCGAAGCTTGATTTAAAATCAGGGCAAGTTAAGCTTCATGATGATGACAAAGAAAAAAGTGCATTCACCTGCCACAAGGGTCTGTTTCATTTTAATGTTATGCCATTTGGACTTGCAAACGCACCCGGCATCTTCCAGGAATTAATGTCAGTTGTTTTACAGGGACAGGAAGATTTTTCTCTGGCATATTTAGATGATATTCTGATATTTTCAAATACGGTGGAAGATCATTTAAAACATATAGACACAGTCTTGAGTAGTCTACGTAAGCACAACCTTAAACTGAAGCCAGCTAAGTGTGAGTTCTTTAAGAAAGAGACCCAATACCTGGGGTTCAAGATAAGTGAAGAGGGAATACAACCAGACCTCAATAAAGTCAAGGCTATAAAGTCAGTTTCTACTCCAACCACTGTTAGGTAAGTAAGAGCTTTTATTGGGATGACCTCATACTATCGCCGCTTTATTAGAAATTTCTCTGATATAGCCGAACCGCTGGTCAATTTGACAAGGAAATATGCACGATTCCAATGGGACGATGCTTGCCAAACCGCTTTCGATACACTAAAAACGAAGCTCGCGGAGATGGTAACACTAGCCTATCCCTACCCAAATAAGGCGTATAGGTTATATACTGACGCATCCGATCAATTGATTGGCGCATGCTTATCCCAGGTGGTGTACGATAAGGAAAATAGGAAGGATGTAGAAAAACCAATTTATTTATTGTCCCATAAATTAAGTGACACACAAACGAGGTGGTCAACTATAGAGAAAGAGGCTTATGCCATACACTATGCTCTTCAAAAACTGAATCACTACCTGCATGGCGCAACATTCACAATATACACTGATCATAGGCCCCTGGAGCACTTACTTAACTCGCCCATACAAAATAAGAAGATACAGACTTGGGCTCTGAGCATGTCTGGCTACAATTGCAGCATACAGTATCTTAAGGGTAAGGATAATGTTTGCGCGGATCTCTTATCACGCGCTGTTGATGTGAACGAAGACCATATTGCTTCTCCAGTAGATATAGATGATAGAAATTACTTGGTTAGTGTTATAAACTCCAACCTAATGGAGCCGGAAGAATTAGCAGCCCATATAAATGTCGGAAATTCATCAGAGGCACCCGAACGGCCCACATTGAAAGGAATAGACATAATCAGGGAGCAAGAATCAGACAAAAACATCTTAGACCTGAAGATTAGATTACGAAATGGTAGGGCTACCAAAGCAGAACAGAAGAGATATATAGTAATGGATGAGGTGGTGTACTATTTGTCTCAGCCTGATGATGAACCCCTCATCAGACTGTATGTACCATCTCACCTTAGAAAAAGGGTGCTAGTTCAATACCATGATGACAGTGGCCATATGGGGGTGGATAAGACATTCCACTCAATAAAACAAAAGTATTTCTGGCCTTGTTTACTTAGAGAAATAAATGATTTCGTAGGTAAATGTATCCCGTGTCAGACAAGAAACCTAAAGAAGCAGCAACCCCACATACAGGAATGTGACTTCCCTCCTTTTCCTTTCGCAAAGGTTGCTTTAGATGTCTCAGGACCCTACCCAAAGACCCATTCAGGTAACCAATACATAGTTACATTCATAGATATGTACAGTGGTTGGCCGGAGGCTTTTGAGGTTCCTAACAAGAAGGCAGAAACAGTGGTGCATCTCTTAGTTGACGAAATCTTCCCCAGATTTAGGACACCACTTCAGCTTTTAACTGATAATGGGCCAGAAAATGTCAACAGGGTAATGAAAAAGACATTAGAAGACCTAAATATACACCATGTGACAACTTCTTTTTATCACCCCCAGAGCAACGGTAAGGTTGAGAGTTTTCACAGAACAATGCATGATGTTCTAGCAAAAAAAAATCGGCAACAACGAACAGTCGTGGGATATTTACATTAACCAAATGTTGGCGGCTATCCGGTTTCATGTGAGCGAAACCACTAAGTTTTCACCGTATTACTTGCTCTACAACAGGGATGTTATTTTGCCCTTGGACAATATACTGAGGCCTCGTCGCATATATCATGGTGATGAGCATCACCAAATTGCACTACAGGAAATGCATCGTAGCTTCACTTTAGTTAGGAATAATATAAGAAAAGCGAGGAGAGCCGCGATAGATAAGTCGCGTGGTAAGACGAAAAATACAACTTTTGAGGTTGGTGATTTGGTGTACTATAAGAATCACCAAAAGAAAGGGAAGTTAGATGTGCGGTGGCGGCCATATTATGTGATCGTTGAAAAGACTGGCCCGGTCTCTTATAGAATTAGAGACCAGTTAACCGGCTCAGTCATTAAGACGCATGCTGAGCATCTCCGGGCAGCGTCCATTGATGAATGGAAAATCTCTACTTCCGATAGGCCGTTACGAAAGATTGTATTGGCTGCTCCAGTAGAATCCAGTGATGCGGATGACGAATCCGGAGCGGAACAGACCGACTTTCCAGTGCACAAAAATCGACACCAACGTGTGGAATCAGACGATGAGTCTGATGTTCCATTAATGGAGCGTCGCATCATGACGCGACGTAAAATGGCGAATAAAAACGTGTCAACTATTGATAATGATGATAGAATCGGTGGTATAAATAATGTTTCATCCACGTTCGAGGATGATTGCTCAAAGTGTGAAACGACTGGATCTACTCATGTAGATCAGGGTTTTTCTAGGGAATCACCTAGCAGCGAAGATGTCCAAATGAGGCAAACGTCTGTTGGGGCAAAAAGCACGGATAGACCTGCAGATTCCACAGTTGATCGGAACAAAAAGAAAGAACAACTGAAAAGTCTTGTAGACTTATTGGCTGATATGCTATAGGATTGGGAAAGAAAGCAGTGGGAGGATTAACGATAGTTTAAGTGAAATAGTTAGGTCACCTTCCTTATAGCAAAACATGCGGAAGATACAAACTAAGGAATTACGAGTCACGGGTTCATTTTTTAGACTAAATTAAGGTAGATGAAACCTCTAATCCTCCACAAGTAAATTGCATGCGATTAACGTTGGAATCAGGGTAATTTTCTTCGTTTTCTATTGAACATTTCTCGGTCAGACTATGAATGATATGTACTGCAGATAATGGCAGTTTTTCTGTGTTCAAACATAGTATGTTTGAAATTAAATTAAATTAAATGAAGTTACATTTGTAACAATAAACTCGAGCGGAAACACGCATGGTGTTGGTCAAAGGTCATTTACTCGATGTCAGTTTAGAAACTGGGGCGCCGTTACCGCCTATGATCATATGGCCGTGCATCGAGGCGTCTACGCGTATGGACAGAGTCGAGAAAGGAAACGAACATTGAAAGTTACAGAAACTTAAAAAAAAAAAAAAAAAAGAAAAAGAACAATGAAACATCGAGCTGGGAGAACATTATGAAAATTCCACAATGGACACGAACATTGTTGGGTTGCCGATGTAGGCTCCCCTATATTTTTTTTTTTGTTGTTTTGTTTGTTTCGGCGTGCACATGTTTTGTGCAATTGTCGGGCTTGTGTGGCATGGGGGGGTGTGAGGGTGTTGCGCTTAAAATGTTCTTAGGTGAACATTTTGGAAAATGGGAGGGCGAGGAGTGTAATATAGCAATCTTGCCCCACCCGAGGAAAGTTGATGCAATCGATGGTGTTTCCCATCGGTGAAGGGGTCGGCGAACGACAAGACAGGTGTTTGAGAAATACATCCTGTCGGGGCCTGGAGCGGATGTCGCAGGGTTATGAGTCGGGCTCGTTTGACCTTATTTCCGACAGCGGCGGAAATGACTACGGAGGCAAACAGAACAGGTGTCTCTTGGAATTACGTGGGAGTTGCGTGGGCGAGGCAAAACCGGAAGGAAAGTCCCGGTTCTAGAAGACTATAAAAAGACCTCGACACACGGATTCGCCTGCAGAGAACGGCCAGTGGAAGCAGAGAGACACCACAGGCAAGACTACACTCCCGTCGACCCATTCTATGTGCGCTCTCACTCTTCATTCTCTGTTCCACACGGGTTCGTCGTCAGGAATAAAAATATAACCTTATATTTTTATATATGCGTGTTCTCGTTGTTTGTCGTCGTACGGCGATATATAACAATATGTCATTTCTTTCCAAGAAGAAAGAAGTATGTTTTGTTAAAATAGATGTTAATAGTTTGTATATTGTAGAAAGGCATATAATCGGTCTGTAGTTTTCGGGTTGTTTGTGTAACTAATCTTGGGTAGAAGAAATGTAATTCCTTTGGTCATCCATGCAGGAATTTTAGTGGGGTCGTTAACCAGTTCTTGAAGTTTTTGGCTAGTTTTTTATGTGCTGCATTTCAATAATATATCCAAAATTATGAATTTTATCTATACCTGGAAATTTCCAATTGTGTGTTTTTTTCAGTGCACATTTAACATCTTCTGTGATTCCAGCCCATGTCTGTTCTGGTTTATTTTTGATTCGTTCTATCTCTTGTGCAATCCAATCTATTTCTTTGTTACGTTCTTTAGGGGAATCCAATATTTTTTCCAGAACTGTATAATTTCTTCTATTTGACTGTCATTTCAATTCTTTTGTTACCTATTTCCCTGTAAAATCTCTTTGCATCGGTTTGATAAATCTTGTTTTGTCTGTAGAATCTTGATCTTTTCCCAAGGCGTCTTATTCTTTGAGCATTTGGTTGTATTGTTTTCTTTATTTTTCCTTAGTTGATAGAACTTCATTTTCATTTCTAATGTTATATTTTCTTTCGACGCTTCTACGTTTTCTAGTTCTTACATTTATTCCTCTTGTCAGTTGATAGAGTACTGATAGTTCATTTCTAAGGTGTTTGGTTTCTTTTTTTATTTTTATTTTCCAAGGTGGATCTTCATGTCTGCGAAACTGCTTTGTTTTTAATTCGATGTTCAATTTTTGTTGCTGCTATTGCTGATATATATATTTCGTCATTGAGATTTATATGAGTGTCTTCTTCATCTAAAATTAATTTGACTGCTGCATGGTAGAGCCTAATAGTTTTGAGGTTATGCTTTTTTGGTTGTAATTTTGGGGGCTGTTCTCAATCCTCCATTACAATATTTTGTATTTGACTGATATGATTCTTGATTTCCTATTTGGCTTCTTGTATACTGTTCTTGTAAAATGATTCTGTTCAATGTGTTCTAAACTCATTTTATTGTCGTCTTGTAATTGACTGAGATCACACCTTTCCAGCACTTCTAAACTTGCATCATTATCTTCACAGTGATTTGTGTGTATCGCGGTTTCTACATTATGACCTGTGGTTTGTGTGATGTTACTACTTTTTATTTCTGATTCCGGTTCCTTTTCATATTTTGTTGATTCGTCTATTCTGGTTGCAATTCTTTTTATCTCATTAATTTCAGTCTCTGTCAATCGGTTATTTTGCATGATGTACATTGGCTAATTATTATTTTCGTCAATGTACTTTTTATTTGTTTGTCCAAACATTTCTCGCCAAATGTCATATGTTTCGCGAGTGATTTTTCTTGAGGTTTGAGTAACACTTCATGAAATGCAGTCATAACGAGATCTTTTTATTTTTCCTTTCTTTAAATATACGGTTATAGATCTAGCTGGAGAATTTTCAGGGTCATCATTAGGACTATCCTGGTTGTGGCAAGACCTCCTATATACTACCAAGGCCAAAGCGATGAAATGTGACGTCACGGTAGTAGAGTCATGAATTAGCGTAGCAGCCGTATCTCTCACTTCATGATATGACAATGTTGATAATCACAAAGTCGTTTCTTAATAAAGATTTTAAAACTTTTTTAAATGTAACAAGAACAAAAAGAAAAACACATGTTTTTGATTTATGCTGGTTTTATTCATTTTAATCAAAATTAAGAAAAACAATAATTACTAAGAAAATATAAACATTATTGTTGATTACTGACTGTCGGCCGTGTTTAGTTTGTAAATAAACACAATTTTAAAGACAAAACTTTTCGTTTATTCGTCTAAATTCTAAAAATTTAACAAACACTGCTTAAATTTTCATATTTTTAATTTAATTATGAAAAATAACAATCACTTTTGTTTTAATTGCAAGAAGTTTTAAATCAGAATCACTCAAATATAGCAATCAAGCAACGATTAGAATTTAGGAACTAACAAGAAGCAACAATAAATAAGCAAATTAATTAACAATATTAAAAAATGCAACAATTTCAATTCAAGCAAATTAATTCAAACTAAATAAGTTTAAGTTACTGTTTTTTAAAAATCAAACTTATAAAAGTTTTTTTATGTTTCAAAATTCATTTGAATGTTTGAAGTTTTCTTTTTTACTTAACTTCTTACAAATAATATTATCATTTTCCTTGCTACAAAAATTATTTAATAATGCATTAGAACAGCTCCAGATAATCATTTTTTCAATGCTGTGACCTTCACCACATGAGTCAACATGAAACAGAAGTTCATCATTAGCCAAAACATCCAATGTTATGTACATAGACAATTTTCTTTGATTCATTGAATGAAGAAAAGAAGGATTCTTTACAAGTTTATTAATAACAATATAATTGTATAGTACTAAATTTGTTGTTACATCATTGGGAACCTCTGTTAATTCCGTGAAAATAACTGTTTATATCAGGTCTCTTCCTGATACTAAACTTTTACAACTATAACATTTCCATTTTTTTTAAACGGCATAACAGCAATAAATAATTATGAATCGAACGAATTAACGATAGGATAGCTAAATCTGAAATAGATTTTTAAAAACGTCTTGAGAACTTTTAATCCAATAGATTTTTTTTATAAGCGTTTCACCCCGAGCAAGGCATGTCACTGCCACTACTGTGCAGGGGGCTACGTAGAGAGGAGAAAGGCTGATTAAATATAGGAAATGACAGAGGGTGGGTGATAGGCGGGTAAGGATACCGAGAATGAGGGATGGGTAGATGAGAGTGTTGTGAGAATAGTTGGGAGTTAGTGTGATAGGAGGTGTCTATTGACCCTACATTTAAACACCTGGAGATTGTAACTGTCGGGAAAGCAGACTTGTGGAAGGGAGTTCCACAGGCGGGAAGCGCGAGAAAAGAAGCTGTTGGAGTAGAATTTACGGTTACATCTTATTTGTTTTACTGTAAAAGGGTGGGACCTAGTTGCTAATCTAGTATCTCGTGTAAATTCGTGCTTAGCCGGCACCAGTGATCTAAGCTCATCGGAGCAGAAGCCATGAAAGTACTTGTAGAAGAGGCACAGGGAAGCCACATCACGCCGGTGTGAGAGCGGCTGCAGCCGGTCTGCCAAGTCAGTATCAACCACGTTACAGATCCTCCTTTGTATTTTGTCAAGAAGCCCAAGGAGAGCAGCAGGGGCACCCGACCAGATATGGCAGCAATATTCAATACACGGGCGGATGGTAGATTTGTATATGTGCAGAATAGATTCAGGTGGGAAAAATTTCCGGGCCCTGCACAGGGAGCCGACTTTCATAGCAGCAGATTTGGCAATGGATTCAATATAGTCATTCCATTTGAGGTCCGCCGAGAGTGTAAGGCCAAGGAGGCGTAGTATTTTACTCTCTGGGAGGCTAGCCTGTCCCATGCTAATGGGAGGTAGATGCGATTGAATATGGTGATTAGTTGATAACAGCTTTGTTTTGGAGGCATTGAAATTTACCAACCATTTCCTGCCCCAGGTCACTACGGATTGGAGGTCCCTTTCAAGTACGGCAGCGAGGTTCACTTTGTCGTCCAGACCTGGTTTCTGATCGATGCGGGAGTAGATTGTTGTGTCGTCGGCATACATGCCAACTTGGGATCTAATGGTGTCGGGGAGATCATTAATGTAGATCAGAAAGAGCGTGGGGCCTAGGATAGAACCTTGAGGGACGCCCGCGTTCGTCTGGTAGTTTTGGGAGGCATGCCCATTTAATAACACCTTCAATGTGCGGTTAGAGAGGAAAGACTGGATGAGGTCAAACAGATGTCCAGTTATCCCATAGCTCCGCAGTTTGCACAAGAGGCCAGCATGCCAGACCCTGTCGAATGCTTTGGAGATATCCAAGGCAACGGTTCGGGCTTCACCATTCTTGTCAAGTGCCCGGTATATGTATTCGGTAATGGTCGTTAGCATATCAGCAGTAGACCTGGTGAAGCGAAACCCATACTGTTTGTCAGAGAGAAGCCCGTTGGCCATAAGATGCTGAGTCACCTCGGCGTTGATAATGGCTTCGAAAACTTTGCCAAAGATTGGAAGGAGACTAATAGGACGGTAATTGGCGGGGTCTGAGGGTTCGCCAGAATTCTTAAATATAGGTACTACGCAGGAGGACTTCCAACAGGCAGGAAAGCAGGAAGCAGATAGGCAGAGGTTATAGAGTTTAGAGAGGACAGAGGAGAGTTCTGGAGCACATTTCTTCAGTACTATGACTGGGATTCCGTCACCGCCGCTCCCTTTGTGTGGGTCAATTTGCGCAATTATCTTGGTGACCAGCGAGGGTGTAATGTGGACGGTATTTAGTTGAGCCTTAGTTCTGGGTGGGAAGTCTGGTGTAGGTATTCCTAACGAGTCCAGTGTCGAATTGGTTGAGAATCTACGGGCAAAGCATTCAGCCTTGTCGGCTGGGGAGGTGAGAACTTCAAATTCATTGATTAGTGGGGGTATTGAAGTCTTGTTCCTGCTGAGCACGCTTTTGCAGAGACGCCAGTAATCTTTGGAGCCAAACTTAGAGGATGCTATGCGTTGCCTAATTCTGGTAGCAAACGCCCTCTTGGCTTCGTTCAGTACTTTTTTACACTTGTTCCGTGCTGAGGTGAAAAGGCGCCTGTTTTGGTTCGACGAGCAGCTTCGATAGAGCCGGAAGAAATGGTTCCGGTGGGCAACAGCGGCCGAGCAAGCGGGTGAGAACAAGGGGGACGAATTTGGTTTTATTTGGAATTTTCTGGCAGGGATAAAAGAATCGATGCCAGCCTTAACCCAAGAGGCGACTTCGGAGGCACAGTCTTCGATAGGAAGATTAAAGACGTTGTTCCAGGGGACGTCGCAGAGGAAGTCCCTGAACGAGTCCCAGTCGGCTCTTTGGTAGCAGTATGATATTCTGCTGGTCTGGTTTCTTGAGTAGAGTTAGTGTGGATTGTTATGTTTACGGAGACTATGGCGTGGTCAGAATTTCCGAGGGGGCAGAGTTGCCTGGTAGTGCAGGAGTCTGGGATGGAGGTAAAACAAAGGTCGAGTAAAGAGTCCCTTCCGTTAGGGTTTTTAGAGAAACGCGTGGGGAAGTCCACTACTTGCGTTAGAGCTTGGGCTATTGAAAACTGCATGGTGCGGATCCCAGCAAGGTCGGTGGCAGAGTTTTCAAGCCACTTGGTGTGGTGAGCGTTAAAATCACCAAACCCAAATATATGGGCAGATGGGTGAGAAGAAATGGTCCTGTCGATATTAGTAGAGATGCAATCAAGTAACGTACAATCAGAGGAGGGGGAGCGGTAGAGGAAGAAGAGATAGCTAACCGAGCTTAGAAGTGAGAGACGGAAGCACATGAAGGAATGATCAAGGGATTCAAGAGATGTGACCCTGGCTAGGGGGAGTTGTTCGCTGACATATACACCAAGCCCATGCATATGGACATTGGAGTCCTTCCTGAAGAGAGGAAGGTAACCAGGAACGAATAGCTCTGAAGAGGGGATAGAAGGGTCAAGGTTAGTCTCACATATAGCTAAAATATCGGGTGAGTTAGTTAGAAGGAAAGACTCTACACTATTAAAGTTACTGCGAATACCTCGTATATTTGTGAAGGTAACGCAGATAGGTTTGGGCGATTTACGACTAGCTGGTTTAGGCTTGCTATTTTGTTTGTTTAATTTCATGCTGGTTATAGTTGTGGATAGAGAGAGGTCTAGAGTAGGGTCAGATGGTCGTTAATTGCAGCAGGTGAACGGTGGTGAATGGCGCCGCCTGCAGCATAATGTGGCCTCGGGGTTGCCCATCGGAAATTCATGCAGGGACGCCCGTCCATGCGCGAAATGGCACTACAGGAACCCCGATATTATTCAACTGTTGATCAGAGCAGCCTCTCGAGACGCTACGCATGTGTTCGGGCTCCTAACTACCAGTCGGAAGCAGCAACCAGGAAACTGCCAACCCGGTACCCTCAGAATGAAGAGACATTGCCACCATACTCACCAACTACAAAAAGCTTCCAGCCAAACCGACAAAGACCGAAAAAGAGAGAGATGAACCGGGAACCCCTTCCTAAACAAGAAACAAGGCGATCACCTCTACTCCTGTCCAAAAGAAGTGGGTGGAGTGTGAGACCGGGCGATAGAAGGTACTATCTACTCCAATTAAAAAAAAAAAGAAAAAAAAGAATAAATGTGTGACTGAAGTTTATTAAATTTTAACTTAGTATAAGTCAAACCTAAATTTGATAATTAAGAACAATTTACACAAAAATTAGGCAGAAAAGATAAGAACCAAAATAAAATAAAATAAAAAATACAAATCAAAATACAAATCAAAATAAATAAATAAATAATTCAAAAAATAAGATCACACTGGCTAAACTCACCAAGTTGCAGGCTGGCTGACAGAAAAAAGTTAAGAACATTTCAAAAAATATCTTCATTTTGTTTCTTCTATACAGTTCTGGAGAGTTCTGGAGAGATTAAGTTACCTTAAGTAAGCAGTAACAGACAGTAGTGTGATGGAGGGGGGAATCACCTCCAAGCCATGTGTCCAGTTAGCAAGGGAATGACAGAGAACAATAAAATAAAAAAAAAACAAACATGGCCGGTCTTAGAGTTCCTACATATAACCAAAACCCTAATATACCAAACCTAAATTTGATAATTAAGAACAATTTACACAAAAATTAGGCAGAAAAGATAAGAACCGAAATAAAATAAAATAAAAAATACAAATCAAAATACAAATCAAAATAAATAAATAAATAATTCAAAAAATAAGATCACACTGGCTAAACTCACCAAGTTGCAGGCTGGCTGACAGAAAAAAGTTAAGAAAATTTCAAAAATTATCTTCATTTTGTTTCTTCTATACAGTTCTGGAGAGTTCTGGAGAGATTAAGTTACCTTAAGTAAGCAGTAACAGACAGTAGTGTGATGGCGGGGGGGGAATATCAACAAATGTCTTTAGAGAAATTCTGCTAAAAAAAACAAAGTTCGAATTTTAAAATAATATTTTGAAATATTTTGATTGAATCCATTGTTAATCCTACTGGATGAAATAAAAAGATAGATTTTTACCTTAAAAAAAAAATACACCTAAAAAATCCTCGGATATTTGGTAATTCAATTACATTGTTAAAATATTTGAATAGTAAAAAATGAAAAAAATAAAAATTAATGTTTCTATTTCCTTTATGATATTAAACCGTTTATAAAAAAATCATTTTTTTGCAAAACTCTTTTATGGTTAATGTTTTACTTACAAATTAATTTTTTAAGGATTAAAAAACCCTAAACCAAGTTTAAAAGATTTATTCTTCAGTTAAAATTCTAATTTTTTATTTCCAATTTTTTTCTATGGATTAATATCGATAATTAACTTCAAATTATCAAAAATAGGAAAAATGTTTGGAAAATATTTTTTGAGGGTGTTCATTTTGTACTAAATATTTTCTAAAAGTTAAATATTTTAAAAATTAGGTTTTAAAATTCAAATGTGGTGTGATTTAAGCCTGTATGTTTCAAATAAATTCAAAAATTATTCAGAAATAATAGGTTTAAACAAAGTTTAAATCATCATTTTCATGTTTTAATTTTCGGTAATAGTGACTTGACTTTTGTAAGAAATAATTTCACGGAGTTTTCAAATAAAAAACCTTAAAAATAAAACAAATTCTTTTAAAATTGACTAAAAAATAAATTTTGTAGTTTTTGTTAATACTAGAATAATAAAAAAAAATAATTCAGGAATATTTTTTCATGATTAAAAATGATTCATAAAGTTGCAAGTATAGAAAAGTTAAGTAAGGTTTTACTTTCGTTTCCTAAGAATTTTGTTAAACATTATCATTGAAAACATTATTTTCTTAAATAAAATATCAATAAAATATTAATTCAAATATTTTTAGAAAATATGCTTAACAACATTTTTCGGCTTCAGTTTAAGTTTTAAAACATTTCGGAAAAAAAACAAACTTACGAACGAATAGCCATAAATTTTATTTTTTTAATTCAGATATCTTTTAAGATAATTTTTATTTCAATTTTATTCAAAGAAATAAAAATAATATCTTATTTTATTATATTAATTTAAAAGATATATTAAACAAAGTGCTTTCTTTCTTGTGCTACGGCAAAAACTAATTTTTTAGCAAATTTTGATTTTAGCGACTGTTGAAATAAATGGTGATAAAATTTTAACTACTCACTTTGCTAAATGGACTTGTAGTAAAATTCTCCTTTTTAATGGCATGTTTCCATTTATCAAATAAATGTTTATTTTTTGGAAACGAAAAACAATGAACTTTCGGTCCATTTTTATAATTCCCTTTGCAATTTGGTTCTGAAAATAAGTCAACGCTAACGTGACGTCAGCAAGTCAATTTTAATCATAGAACAGACCTAGTAATAGCGACGGCCTCGGTTGTGGGGGCCTGAAGATTCATTCTTAGTGTAGGAGTTTGTTCCTATGGCAGATTTCTCGACCTCAGATAGGTTCCTTCCTGAAGGCCGGTCTCCCTGTTTGTCCATTGGCAGAGCCATACTGGGCTTTTTATTTCTATTTGTATTTCTCATATTTTTCCCGCGAGTGATGCACGGGTCGAAAAGTCCACCCAAAGTTGTCCGGCACGTTGGGTAACGGTCTTTTACAAACAGGGTCTTGAAATCTGTAGGGGATCATTTGTGGCCTTATAACGCAGTATTATTATTATTATTATTATTATTATTATTATTATTATTATTATTTCCTTTGATTTATTTTATGCACATTTATTTCCAGGTGACACGGAGAGGGCTTAGGTCAGAAATAGCTTAAATACAACAGAAAAAATAACAAAGAACGCAGACGTTTTGCATGGATAAAGTATTCCTAAGACGTGAACTATATAATTGCGAGTACAATCTTTGTATTAATTTAAAACATGATTTGCCAGGAACCCCTTCAATGCGGTTACTGGAACCTTTCCAATCAATCTGAGAATTCCATTTACAAATGGAATTATTGATGACCACATGCGCCACCTCGTTTAGTTTTCAGTTTAAATAACTTTGTATTTTGATATTTGTTTAAAGATTTTCACAGATACATTACAGTCTGCAAGGGCTTTCATGTCAATAAAAGGTGCATTCTGTTTATGTGAACTTTGATCACTCAGTCTAGGCGATTAACTTCGATTGTTTTTTTTATGTGTCTTACAAATATTCTCATTTCCAGATCGTATCTCTGTAACCAGTTCTTGATTGTATGCATAACAGTTTCTTGCAGTTTCTTTCCAGAAAAAAAGTCACTTTTTTCTATCAGATACATTGGCAAACACTTTCAGGCCGAATTTTATATTCAGTTGATGTTAAAACTCTGCAAATATATTATTGTTCGTACTAGAATCATATTTCATCTCCTTTGATGTCTGGCGATTACTCAGTCCTTTCTGGGCATCAACCAGAGACTTGAGGTCAGAGATGAATTCATGACTTTTTCCAATGAAACATGTTTCGAGACAAAAAATTAAAAGAAAACAAAATAAAACCACCGAGGATAACATTTGTTTTGCATAAATCTCTTTGTCAAGTGTAGGCTGTACTTGTGAGTACATCTTTTGTATTTCTTTAAGCCTGGCTACAAGGAAACCCTTCACTGGTTCGATTGAAATATTTTCCAATCGATTCGAGAGCTTCAACTGGAACGTGATTTTTTATGTACTCGTGTTCCATATTTCTGAGATTTTAATTGAAAGTTCCTCCTATTTTTATAGATTTTTAAAGGTTTTTAAAGTTACATTATAGTCTGCAGTGACTGCCATGTTAATAAGAAGGCACATATTATTTTTGCTTTCTCTCATCTTAAATTCCAGAATTTTAGCTTTGATTGTTTTGCTTGTGTGTATTGTAAAGTCCCATATAATTCTTACAGGTCCGATTCTCTGTAAATAGTTTTGAGTGGTGTTCATACCAATTTCTTGTTGTTTCATTTCTGTAAATGTTGCAGATTTTCCAATGTAGATATTGACCTATACTGTCATCTTGGCATTTATATTCATTAGATTCCTGTACCATGCAGCCTGATAAAAGATGGCCAATCGTTTATGGATATTTATCAGAGAATCTGCATTTAGAGCTAATATAATTGTTCAATATGTTTTCTCGAACCATTCTAGGTAACAAGCATTGGTCCTGTGGAGTAATAATGATACTTGCAGTACGTAGACACTGATAAGTACGGGGGACGTCTACATCAGATTGTTTCATACGGACAGAATATTAACTGTTGGAAGTCTCTTCTTGCTATTATGTCTGTATTTGATCGATTGAATTTGCATTTTAAAAGGTTTTTGGCGATCTACTAAGTTTTACATGCATTTTTTCACCCACTTAAAGCTTAACTTTTAAATTGTTGGCTTCCTTTCTTACTGAAAATATTATTAATTCTTTCACATTCTTTGACACATCATCATCCAGTCTTCTGTAGTTTCTAGGTATCTTTTGTAGTTTTTCAAGAAATTTCTAAGAGAAATAATCCCGCTGTCTTCTTCGGATCTAAGCAAATATAGGTGCTTAACATGTATGGAATAACAATTTCGAGGCTTATTCGTTTTGGCGTCTATTATCTTAATGTCAGCTATGGTTCAGTTTAGGATGTTGAAAGTGTAATGCAACACGAGAATAGCCAGTGTATTTGAAGTTAATATCCTGAATTATCCGGTATTCATTACTAGACGTACACGCCCGTAGTGCTTTTTTCTTACATTCTTATTGATTTGGGTATATTGTATTCTCTATCCTTCCTTAATTCATAGATTTTCACTTAATCCACTTCTCTAACCTTTGCCATACTGTCTGTATCTATTGGGAGTGTTTCTCTAATTCTCCATATCTTGAATGTTGCTTTCGTGTATTTATCTAAAGCAAAATCCATACGTATATCGTCACCGAAACATTTGACATCATTGAGGAGACACATTGTCGCTTTGGAAGTGATTTTAGGATCATCCATATACGATCAATGACTGAACTCTTTCTTCTTTACTGTGTATCTATAGCTATTAATACTTAGTGCATGCATAATTGGAATGGAGGATAGAAAAATAGAAGGAGTGACAGAGACTTTCCTCAAAAGATGCGTCGTCGGATATTCAGGGGGTTAGAAAAAACAGTGCCTTTGATGTGGCTTAAATATAATCATGTGTTTCACATTCTAATATTGTTTCTAAGGGAATTTACTATCACCGAGGATATTTTGTACATTTGCAAAACCCGAAATATTCAAGAGTGTGACGAATTATCAAATGCTTTAAAAACTGTGCTGAAATATTTACCTTTTTTCTTGCAATTCTCTAGGATTATTTTTTTATCAGTAATTGATCTTTAAATTTATATGAATTTCAGTGATTTCTCTTCTATTCCAGAGAAAGAATATTGTTTTCTACTATAATAGAGTCCTACAGTTCATTAGGTCATAAACGATCAATTTATACATGGTGGACACACATGTTACTGACATATCATTTTTGGATCATCTTTTTCAACCATTTTTAGCATTAGATATAAAATACCTTCAGTTTTCTATTCTCGGCTTTCACTGGGATTATTAATAAACATTGATAAAGTTTTTTTTTACAAGTAGTTTATGTATTGGTGATAGGATCACAAATTAAATGCCTTGTTATTTCCTGTGTATTTTAGATTTGAGGATTTTGTCAGAGCGTGCTTATGATTCTTTGATATATTTTCACATTTTTGTTGAGTCTTAAGGTTATTCCTCTCGTTGGATCCATTCTGCATTGAGGCAAACATTCTTTTGGCCTTCTTCAGATATTTCTTCTTCTATGTGTTCTGTTCTTTCAGGACGTAGGCGACCATGGTTCTCCACATCTCCCTATTCTTGGTGGCTCTTAGTACGTTTCCTTCTGTTACACCACGCAAGCCTCTTTTCGTCATCAACCTGCTCAGGTTCTTTAAATATGTCATCGACTGCCTTCCTCTGTCTCTTTTTCCTTCTATCTGGCCTGTCAGTATCAGGTTCTCCAAGCCCTCATTCCTCATTGCATGTCCAAGGAAGAAAGTGACTGTATCCGAGCTGTCAAGTCGGGATCTATCACATTAGAGATTCTTCGCTGGATTTTGTGAAGGACACCTTATTGGATAGCAGGAGCACCCGACCAGATATGGCAGTAGTATTCAATGTTTTTATTTCTTTTTTTATTATTCCAAGCGCACTATCACTGGTACTATACTTGTTTTCAATTTCCACATTGTTCTATTGTCATTCTCATTGTAAGTTTTCATTATAATTCGATTTCTGCTATAGTCGCACTACGTACCAAATATGCAGGAAGACTTAAGTTAGGACGTGTTGTGTTGTTATGGCTTCATTTCGTGTTTTATTTTTTTTTTATATCTCCTTAGTGTGTTGGCTGTACTTAGCAAGACAATTTTTTGTATATCTCCTAAGCTTGGGTTTCCAGGGATTCTTTCAATGTTTTTCTTTTTTTCATTTTTATCATATTCTTTGTTAGCGTGTTATCGGTAGATATTATTCAGATCCTTATTAATGATGCCTAAGAAAATATTAAGAAACGGTAATACATAGTTTCTGTGTCAGAAATAGTACTGTTCGCATGTTTGATATTATTTAATTCATTTACAAGATTGGGTCATATCGTTCAGTTAATCCAAAATCGATATTTATTCGATGAACCAGAATATATAGAAAATACATTTAAACTCCTCCACATTTCTATTTATTTTACATATGACGCGAAAGTTAAAACCTGCGCAATTCGACAAAACAAAACAGAGAAGAATATCATATTAATAAGCTTAGAAAATTAAGCATATATATATATATTGATACCTATCAACTTCATAACGACTATCTCTGAAAAGGATTATCTAATTTTGAAAATAAAATTTAATAACAATGGTTCAGAATTAATAAATTAATATAGAAAGAAATTAAAATGTCGAAAACAGATTTCAAATATCTCCGCGGTAAAGAATTGGTGAAATATCTATGTATATAAATGAAAAGTATTAACAAATGAATAGTCATTTATAAACTAATACTCTCAATGCATTAGCACTTTCTACTAAATCTGATCATAAAGTCCTCTTAAATCATACGATTTGGAAAAAAAGGATTGAACATAATTTCCAAGAATGGTATATAGATGGCAGCAAAAGGAACTCTCCAAGATGCAAAATAAGAATTCTAGACAACGGGTTTACGTAAATCTAAGTATTTAAATAGTTAACAAGTGTTTTAGCAGAGGGCATGAAATTTGATACCGATATTCTAAAGTCTAAGAGAAATAAAGTATTTGGAAAAAGAAAATGTTTAGTAGAAACGTAGAAAGAAGCGCTGGACTATTATAATATAATATTATAATACATTATATTATAATATAATATTAATATAATATAATATTATTATAATATAATATTAATATTATAATATAAGAAAAATTTCCTAAATAAATTTTCTGCTGAAAGATGTTGAGAATATTAATGTGAATAACAAAATGTTTTCAATACAATAGAATAAAAAATGGCAATTCTAAGTAGAATCGGAAAAAGTTGATATTTCTAGAACACCATGAGAGGAAAGAGGACTCTTCAAGAACTTGATACTCACAAGTAGATGTTAGAGAGACAAACGAAATTAACGAGTAAACTAAGTATTGAGTTTGCGCTCAGACTTTTTTCACTCCATTTACATTTCAAACTGGACACTTCAATCCCTTCACCGGGGTAAATTATTCTAATTCAACCGGTAATGGCCTCAAGGAAACATGGCCCAGTGGATAAAAGCGTTCGATTCGGGGTTTTAACTCTAACAGCTGTGTTGTTCAATACCCCGCTACATAAGAAGTGAAGAATAATTTAGAGAGTCGAGGTAAAGGGAGATAACTGATGCCGAGATAGATGAAAGGTGCATGGCACATGGAACTAGAACTATCTACCCTGCTGAGCGAAATAAAATAGTTCATTCGAAATTAAACACTTGAAAAAGGCGGGGAGTGTACAACTGCCGAAACATCGCAAATATAATTTCAACAGTCCGAAAAAAGTAAATAATGCAAATAATTAAGACAACTCATATCAGAAATATAGACAAATACCTGTTAAGCGTGTGTAAATAGTCGACAAAACAAGAGTTGGGAAAAAGCAGTAATACTGTAAACTACAAATGAATCCAGTCAAGCGTGTGTAAATAGTCGACAAAACAAAAGGTGGGAAAAAGCAGTCATACTATAAACTAAAAATGAATCTTCTCAAACGTGTGTAAATAGTCGACAAAACAAGAATAGGGAAAAAGCAGTATTACTATAAACTACAAACGAATCCAGTCAAGCGTGTGTACATAGTCGTCAAATCAAGAGTAGGGAAAAAGCAGTAATACTATAAACTACAAATGAATCGTTTCAAGCGTGTGTAAATAGTAGACAAAACAAGATTTGTGAAAAAGCAGTAATACTATAAGCTACAAATATATTCTGTCAGACTTGTGTAAATAGTCGACAAACCAAAGTTGGGAAAAAGTAGTAATACTATAAACTACAAATGAATCCTTTCAAGAGTGTGTAAATAGCCGTCAAATCTAGAGTACGGAAAAAGCAGTAATACTAAAAGCTATAAATGAATCATGGTAAGGGTGTGTAAATAGTCGAAAAAACAAGACTTGGGAAAGAGCACTAATACTATAAGCTACAAATGGATCCAGTCAAAATTGTGTAAATAGTTAACAAGAGTTAGGAAAAAGCAGTAATACTATAAGCTACAAATGAATCTTTTCAAGCGTGTGTAAATATTCGACAAAACAAGAGTTGGAAGAAGCTGTAATACTATAAGCTACAAATGAATCCTTTCAAGCGTGTGTAAATAGTCGACAAACCAAAGTTGGGAAAAAGCAGTAATACTTTAAGCTGCAAATGAATCTTTTCAAGAGTGTGTAAATAGTCGACAAATCAAGAGTAAGGAAAAAGCAGTAATGCTATAAGCTACAAATGAATCCTGTTAAGGGTGTGTAAATAGTCGACAAAACTAGAGTTGAAAAAATGCAGTAATAGTATAAGCTACAACTGAAAACTGTCAAGCTTGTGTAAATAGTTAACAAGTGTTAGGAAAAAGCAGTAATACTATAAGCTACAAATGAATCTTTAAATAGCGTGTGTATATAGTCGACAAAGTAAGAGTTAGTAAAAGCTGTAATACTATAAGCACGAAATAATTCATGTCAAGCTTGTGTAAATAGTCGACAAACCAAAGTTGGGGAAAAGCAGTAATACGATATGCTACAAATGAATCCTTTCAAGCGTGTGTAAATAGTCGACCAACCTTAGTTGGCAAAAAGCAGTAATACTATAAGCTACAAATAAATCCTTTCAAGCGTTCGTAAATAGTAGACAAAACAAGAGTTGGGAAAAGCAGTAATACTATAAACTACAAATGAATCCTGTCAAACGATTGTAAATAGTCGACAAAACAAGAGTTGGGAAAAAGC
Source organism: Ascarosepion bandense (assembly GCA_037127315.1). Taxonomy (NCBI): domain Eukaryota; kingdom Metazoa; phylum Mollusca; class Cephalopoda; order Sepiida; family Sepiidae; genus Ascarosepion; species Ascarosepion bandense. Next base: position 265,374 of record JBBBDQ010000501.1, on the reverse strand, counting down.
AGTAATACTATAAACTACAAATGAATCTTTTCAAGCGTGTGTAAATAGTCGACAAAACAAGAGTTGGGAAAAAGCAGTAATACGATGTGCTACAAATGAATCATATCAAGCGTGTGTAAATAGTCGACAAACCAAAGTTGGCAAAAAGCAGTAATACTATAAGCTACAAATGAATCCTTTCAAGCGTGTGTAAATAGCCGTCAAATCTAGAGTACGGAAAAAGCAGTAATACTAAAAGCTATAAATGAATCATGGTAAGGGTGTGTAAATAGTCGAAAAAACAAGACTTGGGAAAGAGCACTAATACTATAAGCTACAAATGGATCCAGTCAAAATTGTGTAAATAGTTAACAAGAGTTAGGAAAAAGCAGTAATACTATAAGCTACAAATGAATCTTTTCAAGCGTGTGTAAATATTCGACAAAACAAGAGTTGGAAGAAGCTGTAATACTTTAAGCTGCAAATGAATCCTTTCAAGAGTGTGTAAATAGTCGACAAATCAAGAGTAAGGAAAAAGCAGTAATGCTATAAGCTACAAATGAATCCTGTTAAGGGTGTGTAAATAGTCGACAAAACTAGAGTTGAAAAAATGCAGTAATAGTATAAGCTACAACTGAAAACTGTCAAGCTTGTGTAAATAGTTAACAAGTGTTAGGAAAAAGCAGTAATACTATAAGCTACAAATGAATCTTTAAATAGCGTGTGTATATAGTCGACAAAGTAAGAGTTAGTAAAAGCTGTAATACTATAAGCACCAAATAATTCATGTCAAGCTTGTGTAAATAGTCGACAAACCAAAGTTGGGGAAAAGCAGTAATACGATATGCTACAAATGAATCCTTTCAAGCGTGTGTAAATAGTCGACCAACCTTAGTTGGCAAAAAGCAGTAATACTATAAGCTACAAATAAATCCTTTCAAGCGTTCGTAAATAGTCGACAAAACAAGAGTTGGGAAAAAGCAGTAATACTATAAACTACAAATGAATCTTTTCAAGCGTGTGTAAATAGTCGACAAAACAAGAGTTGGAAAAAGCTGTAATACTATAAGCTACAAATAATTCATGCCAAGGTTGTGAAAATAGTCGACAAACCAAAGTTGGGAAAAAGCAGTAATACGATGTGCTACAAATGAATCATATCAAGCGTGTGTAAATAGTCGACCAACCAAAGTTGGCAAAAAGCAGTAATACTATAAGCTACAAATGAATCCTTTCAAGCGTGTGTAAATAGCCGTCAAATCAAGAGTATGGAAAAAGCAGTATTACTATAAACTACAAATGAATCCATTCAAGCGTGTGTAAATAGTCGACAAAACAAAAGTTGGGAAAAAGCAGTAATACTATAAACTACAAATGAATCCTGTCAAGCGTGTGTAAATAGTAGACAAAACAAGAGTTGGGAAAAAGCAGTATTACTATAAACTACAAATGAATCCAGTCAAGCGTGTGTGAATGGAAGTTGCCGAGGGCCACAACTGTTCATATACTGAAGAGATGGAACAAAGAAGATTGTATCAAAGAAAACATTTGGAATATTCTCCGTTTGTTGAGAAGCTGGCATTTCTTTTTCAAAAAATTCAACTAATGCTTTGGAAATAAAAATTGTAAGGATAAACTAGGTACTGGACGTCAAAATTTAATTTTAAATGTTGAGCATGATTGTTCTTTTAACGTTTGAATTTGTATGGTAACCTACTCTTAATGTTTCTTATCATTTTCAAAAACCGTATTTTTAGTAAGATCGATTCAATCAAGCAAACCATCATAAATTCGAATAAATTTATTGTTTGATTGATATGCATACACACAAACCTAGACACGTATATATAACGATTTTAAAACCGTAGGAAGTAAATACCACAAGGTCAAAAGTAGAAAGCACTCAGTTGTGATGGAACTCACTACTCAGGTAGAATCGATGCGGAAATATAAGTATTTTTCAGCCATTAGCATTAGCAAATCTTTAGCAAGTAGATACTACTGTTTAGGCAGGTATCTGTTTTTGATTTTTTAGTTGATGTTCCCCAGTCCTTTTTCTCTATCACCTGTTATTTTTGTTTTTGTTTCTTTGATTGTTGGTCTTTCCCTTTGTTATTGTTGTGGGAGCATTACGCACATATCAGAGTGAACTCATCCAGATTCTATGCAAGCCAGGTGCCAGTACTTGGTAAGGGACTAAGTCGAGTAACTGGCTCCGGCCTTTGGGCTGGGGCCCAAAATAACCAGTTTTAGACCAGTTTTGATCCTATTCACCGCGGTGGCTAGGTAATGTTTTGACCAGTACCTGGGCGTACGTGCTCAGGTTCCCCATATTAAAAAAGACCTTGTGTCACATCTCTCAAAAGTGGGGGAGAATAGTAAATATCAGTAAGTCGAGTAAATCGTTCCGGCCTTCGGGCTTGGTCCAAAAATGACCAGTTTAAGACCAGTTTTGAACCTATTCACCGCGGTAGATATGTAATGTTTTGACCAGTACCTGGGCATACGCACTCATGTTCCCACATTAAAAAAGACCTTGTGTTACATCTCTCTCAAGTGGGGGAGAAGGTTAAATATCGCTAAGTCGATTAACTGTAGTAGTAGCATTATTGCGATACTTCAAGCCTCTGCTAAGCGCATATATTTGATTGACTATCAGTATTTATTATATGTTGTATTGTACTTTGTATTGTTGTCAATACACGTATTTAACCAAATCCGTTGCGTTCGTGTTTCTGTGAGTGGTCTTAAAACTAAAGCCACAACAGATATTTGTCTTTTTGATCATCAGACAGGATTTGGGCTGGCTTTAACAATGCTTTGTTTTATATCTATCTATCTATCTATCTATCTATCTATCTATCTATCTATCTATCTATCTATCTATCTCGCTCTCGCACGCTCTCTTTCTTTCTCTCTATATATATAGATAGATAAATAGATTGATTGATAGATAGATAGATAGATATAACACAACCCTGCATCAAAAACGCTCCACAAATTATTCAACAAAAACAGTAAATATCATCGTCAGTTGCAAAGAGAACATAACACAAATAATAACAATTCCCAATAGGAAAGCAATCAACAAACTACCAGAACAAATTGTCCTACTTGTAACTGCCTAATAAATGACGAATGGCCCTTGAAAGGTAATTACTTGCAGAACAATTTAATTTACGAACCCACTGTAAAATAAAATTCACTAAAAAATATACATAGGAGTAACTAAAGGGCCTTCGAAACAAAGAAACTACCCACGCAAATCATCCTTTAAAAATAGTTAATACTCGAAGGGTCAAATGCGTTCTAAACATATCTGGGAGATTTAAAACAAAACAAAAATAACACCAAAAATATCGAAAATGAAGAAATGATTATCGACTTACAACAGTCAATCCGAAACCGTAAATGCTACCTGGAGAAAAAAAAGATAAATTCTTTCACAAAAACAATTAAAACAAATTGCTAAATGAACAATCAAAACTCATCTCAAAACGCAGATACAAAAGAAATTTTTACATCTTCTTCTATATGCCCTGTTCCTTCAGGACGTAGTCGATCATGCCTTTCCACGTTTCAATATCCCTGGTTGCTCTGAGCACGCCTTCTTCTGTTATATCATACAATCCTCGTTCCGTCATCCACCAGATTAAGTCCTTCAAGTATGTTATCCGTTGCTTTACCCTGTTTCTTTTTCCCTCTATCTGGCCTGTTAGTATCAGACCTTCTAAGCCCTCCTTCCTCATTGCGTGTCTCAGGAACTTCAGCTCTCTCTTCCTGATACTCAATATTAATTTCTTTTCTGTTTCCATTATTTCCAAGATCTCATCATTGCTCACATGATCGATCCATGATATTCGCAGCATCCTTCTGTAGAACCACATTTCAGTTGCTTAAAGTTTTTCCTTCATCTTCGATGGTATTGTCCAGCATTCACTGCCATCTTGAAGGACGGATAGCAAGTAGCAAGCTAGTACTATTTTCCTTGTTTCTAGCGAAATTGTCCTTTTTCTTAATACTTTACTCAACTTCTGGAATGCTTCCTTCGTCATGCCAATTCGCCTTCGGATTTCTGTGTCGCACTTTCCGTTTTCAGTTGTAACATTTCCCAGGTATTTAAATTTTTCTACCTGCTTGATTCTAGTATCCCCGACCTGAATTTGGCATTTTGGGCTGCCCTTTTTAATGATGACCATGCATTCGATTTTCGTGCAGTTTATTTGTAATTCTTTCTTGTTACTTTCTTCAGCTACCTTCTGTAGGAGATATTGTAGTTTCCTTCCTGTGTCTGCTATCAGCACTGTATCATCTGCGTACCTTAGGTTATTTAAATTGTGGCCTCACGATTATGACTCCAGGCATAACTCCTAGAGTCCTCAAAATATTCTCGCTGTACAAGTTGAACAAATCCGGTGAAAAGACACATCCTTGTCTTACACCCCTCTCTATCTTTTTATATCTACTCAATTCATTACCTGCCCGTATGCAAGCGGTTTGCTGACAGTAAAAATTCTTGATTACTTTCAAGTCTTTCCCAGATATGTCCAGGCTGCCGAGCATCTCCATTTGTTCTTTGTGGCGTGTTTGTCAAACACCTTCGCATAATTAATAAAGCACAGGTATAAGTCCTTCTTCATTTGTATTGCCCTTTCGGAGAGCATCCTAATCATACATATGGCATTCCTTGTTCCCGTGTCTTTAACGAAACCACACTGTTCTCGTCTTTTCTCTGGCCTGATTCTGCTTCTCGCTCTATTTATCAGGATTCGGACGATCAGTTTTGTTTTATGGCTCATTAAACTGATGGTTCTGTTTTTACTACGCTACTTAAAAATCGAAAACTGAAGAAGAATAAATGAAAATAAATAAGTAAATAAAGTAAACAAAAGAATGTAAAATAAATTAATCCAGGCAAATAAATAAGTAAATGAAGCTGACATATGACAAGTTTATTGAAACTTTTATGATGTTGGAATGGATTTATCAAACATATTGCCTGGAAGAGCTTTCAGATGCGAAAAATTGAAATTGGTCAATTGATGTATCTGATGTCACACTATATAGTTACAGAATCATGATAAAATATTAAGAATAATTTGAAACTTTATTGATTCTGACCTGGAATACATGATAAGTTTGGGGATTTTGAATATTTTTGTTTCTGTATGTGAGCCATACATTTCAGAAAGAAGGGACTGGAAAGCAACATAGCAACACCTCTGTGTATAAATATTGCTAAATTGATCATAAAATAGCTGAACATCCTAATAACATTCTATTCAATGACATATTTTAAATTGTGGGGGAGGATAATAAAGATAAATTACTATAGTCTTTTGTGCCATTACCAGAGAAATTTTGAATAGGTTTGCTATTTCTATGAGGTTAGTATTTCGTCGTTGGGTATCTTCGATCGTAATATTGCTAGATTTACACACAGGACACGATATGTCCAACCAGGGACAAGGATGATGTGCTTTCACTATTTTAGGTAAAGAATATTTTTAATTTACATTGTGTATGTGCGTTGTGGTGCATTGGATATCGGCTCGGAACGAGAAATCGGGGAGCCGAGTTTGAATTTCAGCCGAATTCATTGCATTCACTTACGCGCAAATTCCCTTGGGAAAGGTATTAATCTGTCTATTCCTTCCAGTTATATGTTAAATAACAGGACAAATTGGGTTCTATAGCCTTGGTCGGTAACCAGTCTACCGCAGAAAGCAATGGCAACCTACTGCGGGATAATCTTCTGCCCAGTCAGTCATGTCTCTTTCGAGACATGATCGCCCAAGCGTGTATCACGTATGGCATTTAACTGACTGACATTGTGTATATTTTCTCTCATCCACCCGCGTTCAAACATTTAACATATTTTTCAAAAATTATATTTCCCAAGAACACGCATATATAAATAAAAATGCTATTTTACTTACCTGCATATCAAAATTTTACTTACCTGCATATCAACATTTTACTTACCTGAATCTAAAGGAAGTACTTTAATTATGTTTTTCTTAATATTGTGTAATTTTAAAAGAGAAACTAGATTATCAAAAGAAATACTTTCATATAAGAAAAATAAAGTCATTTCCATAACATTCTGAATACTCAGTGCATATATTAATTTCGAGTTGATTCGCGTTTTTTACAGAATTTTATTTATTTAATGTTTACTGAGCAACATATTGATATACATTCTACTTTCAATTTGTTTTTCATTTATGTTTCGAATATTGATTTGCGAGTTCATATGTTTCTTCCAACTTTATTTTATTAATAAATATTAGGCATCAATTTTTAATTTTGGTCAGTGTGTGCCTCTTTGGAGGACCATATCGTTTCATAATACTTACATCAGTGATATTCCTGATGTCATCAGTCCTCAACTCTGTATCAATTCTGATGACAACTATTTACATTGTAAAGATGAGATTAATCCCCAGATCATTCTTTCATGTGCTTCCGCCTCTCACTTCTCAGCTCGATTAGCTATCTATTCTTTCTCTACCGCTCTCCTTCCTCCCCTGACTGTTTGTTACTTGACATCTTTTCTGACAATATCGACAAAGCCATTTCTTCCCTTCCCTCTGCCCATGTATTCGTGTTTGGTGACTTTAACGCTCACCACACCAAGTGGCTGAAGAACGCTGTCACTGACCCTGCTGGTGTCCACACCATGAACTTTTCAATCACCCAATCCCTTACGCAAGTACTGGACTTCCCCACGCGTTTCTCCGACAACCCTAACGGAAGGGACTCACTTCTAGACCTCTGCTTCACTTCCATCCCAGACTCTTGCACTACCAGACAACTCTGCCCCCTCGGAAACTCTGAACACACTGTATTTCACTCCACTCCCGCCCGACCCATGAAACACAGACAAGTAGAATATCCTACTGCTATCAAAGAGCAGACTGAGATTCGTTCCGAGACTTCCTCTGTGACATCCCTTGGAACAACGTTTTTAGTCTTCCCATCGAAGAATGTGCATCCTAGGTCTCCTCCTGGGTTAAGGCTGGCATCGATGCCTCCATCCCTGCTAGGAAATTCTCATTCGTCTCCATGGTTCTCACCCGCTTGCTCGGCTGCCATTGCCCACCGGAATCATTTCTTCCGACTCTATCGTAACTACGCGTCGGACCAAAACAGGCGCCTTTTCACTTCAGCTCGGAATAAGTGTAAAAGGATACTTAACGAAGCTAAGATGTTGTTTGCTGCCAGAATGAAGCAACGCATAGCATGCTCTAAATTCGTCGCTAAAGACTACTGGCGACTCTGTAAAAGAGTACTTAACAAGAGCAAGTGCACAATACCCCCGCTAATCAACAAATTTGAGGTCCTCACCTCCCCAGCAGATAAGGCTGAATGCTTTGTCCGCAGATTCTGGAACAATTCGAGTCTGGACTAATCCGGAGTTTTTACACCCGACTTCTCACCTAGAACCGAGGCACAACTGAATGATGTCCACATTACACCTTCGCTTGTCTCTAAGATAATCTTAAAACTTGACCCTCACAAAGCGAGCGGTGGTGACGGAATCCCAACCATAATCTTAAAGAAATGTGCCCCTAAACACTCCTCTGTCCTTTCTAAGCTCTACAATCTCTGCTTCCTGCTTTCCTGCCTGTTGGAAATCTTCTTCTGTAATTCCTATATTTAAAAACACTGGAGAACCCTCTGACCCTGAAAATTACCGCCCTATCAGCATTCTTCCGATCTTCGGCAAAGTGTTCGAAGCCATTATCAACGCCGAGGTGGTTCAGCATCTCACAGCACACAGGCTCCTCTCGGACAAGCAATATGGTTTCCGTTTCACCAGGTCTATTGCTGATATGCTAACGACCATCACCGAGCACATATACCAGGCACTCGACAGGAATGGCGAAGCCCAAACCGTTGCATTGGATATATCTAAGGCGTTCGACAGAGTTTGGCATGCTGGCCTTCTATGTATACTGCGGAGCTTTGGTATAACTGGACATTTGTTTGAACTCATCCAGTCATTCCTCTCTAACCGCACAATGAAGGTCGTATTAAACGGACATGCCTCCCAGAACTACCATACAAACGCAGGTGTCCCCAAGGTTCCATCTTAGGTCATACACTATTCCTGATATACATTAATGATCTACCTGAGTCCATAAGAGCCCAAATAGGTTTGTACGCCGATGACACCACAGTTTACTCTCGCCTCCTACAAAAATCTGGTGTAGGCGTCAAAGCTAACCTCGCAGCCGAGATTGAAAAAGACCTCCAATCCATATTGGACTGGGGTAAGAAATGGCTAGTAAATTTTAATGCTTCTAAAACGAAGCTACTCTCAATTAACCATATTCGACAATCTCACCTACTTCCCATTAGCATGGACCAGGCTTGCCTCCCAGAGAGTAAAACACTACGCCTCCTTGGTCTCACACTTTCAGCGGACCTCAAATGGAATGACTATATCGAATCCATTGCTAAATCTGCTGCTATGAAAGTCGGTTCTCTGTGTAGGGCCCGGAAGTTTTTTCCGTCTAAATCTATTCTACACATATATAAATCTACCATCCGCCCGTGCATTGAATACTGCTGCCACATCTGGTCGGGTGCCCCTGCTATTATCCTCGGGCTTCTCGATAAGGTTCAGAGTAGGGTCTGTAATGTGATAGGTACCGACTTGGCAGACCGCCTGCTGTCTCTCTCCCACCGGCGCGACGTGGCTTCCCTGTGTCTCTTCTATAAATACTTTCATGGCTTCTGCTCCGATGAACTTAGATCACTGGTGCCCCCTAAATACGAATTTGAACGAGATACAAGATTAGCAACTAGATCCCACCCTTTTACAGTGAAACCGATAAAATGCAGCCGTAACTTCTACTCCAATATTTTCTTTCCTCGCACTTCTCTACTGTGGAATTCTCTTCCACACGATTGCTTCCCCGACGGCTACAATCTCCAGGAGTTTAAATGTAAGGTCAATAGACACCTCCTAACACACTAACCTGCTTCCATTCTATCAAACACTCTTCCCATCTGCCCAACCCTCATCCTAGCTATCCTTACTCATCTGTCACCTTCCTCCTGACATTCCCTATGTCTAACCACTCCTTCTCTTTACCTTCCCCTATGTAGCCCCATGTGCAATAGTGGCAGTGGAATGCCTTGCTTGGGGTGAGATGATTAAAAAAAAAAAGAATCACTTCGATAAGATCAATTTGGATACTCATCTAAAACCGATGACCTAAAATCTGAGACAAGGAACATCATGTTAATTATAAAGCCACAAAAACGACATTTCTCGTTTTAATTTTTTTTGAGAATGAGATTTGCTGCCAGCACGGCTGATTTTAACCTCCAGAAGAGTGACTTTCATTTTGACGGACTAACATTTTTTCGCAAAAATGGAGTAGAAAGATTATGCTGAATCAGTTATTAATTTTGCCGCTAGAAACTGTATCATGGTAGACATTTCTCTCGTCACAATCTTTCTTATATTTGTGGGATCTCCCCTTTTTCTATGATAATGGACTTGACTTGAGTATACATACACTCATGTCATAAAGCGAACAAGAGAGACATCGTACGAGTACCGTAAGAGGTCAGTAAGTTACCGAGAGATACCGAAGTTACACAGAGAATAGTGCGTCACTAGTCATAATAGCTCTGAGCTTCACTTAGTCAGAATACTATTACACGGATATACTATTTCCTGCTGGCTTCACTTCAACTACTTGTATATATATATATATATTCCTTACTAATCGTATTCCTGGATTACTAACCTGCATTCAAGTTTGTAAATTTACGTTTAATATAACCTATTTTTCTATCTCAGTTATATGGTTTGTTGTTCATTATTTTGTGTGGTTCTTAACCCGGAATCCCCAACACTTATATATTTATAAGTCTACTGTAAGTCGATGCTTGAATATTGCCGTCAAAACTAGTATGGTTCTTCTGCTTTTTAAATAGAGATTATTAATAAATACAAGGAAAAATCTGCAATTTTGACTGTCCTGAATCTCGGTTTAGTCACTTTCCTGCCGCTGTAAAGTAACTTCTTTTTGACTTTTCTAGAAATAGTTTCATCGTAATTGTTCTGATGAACTTTCCTCTATGGTATCATATGAATTTCAGCCAAGCACTAGATTACCTGCAAGTTTTATCATTTTACAATCTAAATATCTAGATTTAACATTAAACTCTATATTGTGGGTTTCTTCTATTGCACTTAATGTTTGTTGATTCTGAATTCTTAATTTCCAGTCAACTGTGATTCTTCAAAACCTTTAATGCAATGTCACTCGTAAAATTGTCAGTTTGGTACTTTTCGGTGTTCTGGCTCTGGAATAGATGTTTTCATTCTCATGTTTCATATTTTAATAAATCTTTGATTATTAGTAGCTTTATTGCATTGATAGGGGTGCAATGATTAAAAATAAACGAAGTTTTATGCAACATAGGTTACGATTTTCATACTGACAGCCTGAAATATACTGCATCACGTCAATTAAAAGATATTCAGTTTCTCGTCTATATATTCTCCATTCCAAATGTCAATTTGTTTCATTTATCTTTTCTATCATATAACATTCTATTATTGGTGTTTTCCTTTTCATTTCTAGCTCATTCATTACTTTGAAAAACTGTTTAACAGTGTGTCCAAATAAAACAAACGCCCCTTTTGTAGATGTCATGGCGTAAAACAGTCTATTAATGAATCAATAATAAAAAAAAGTGTTTTTGTGTATGAAATGCTTTTCACGTATGCAAATTAGAGCGATCTCATACATACATACACATACTGATTGTACACTCTGGAAGAATAATAGACTTCGAAAAACAGTAGCTACTTTAGAATATACGCATCTTTCACTCTCAGCTATTGGGCGAGTATAATGATAATATACACGCTAGAAGGTCTGCCTCTACCGAGTGCCTATAGCTCAGAGGTAGTAGAATTGCCGACTGACGCCAATTCGGTCGGGTTTCAATCCTGGATTAAAAAGCAATCGGAGTCTAACCGTACTGATGAGCTGTGATACATCAAAACAGATCTGTCTGCGGATGACTAATATATATATATTTGTAAACAAAACACATATATATGTGTCTGTGTATGTGTGCGTGTGTGTGTTTGCGTGAGGGTGTGGTGGTGTATTTCTCAACATACAGAATGTGTCCACGAATTTGAAAAACAGTATTAGATATAGATAAAATTTAGTACTTACAGTACGAGTTGTCATTCTCTATATCTTATACAATTACTGACATTTAATAATATGGACATATATATGTGTATCTGTGTGTTTATGAACGACTGTCTCATTTATTAGGAAACCTGTCGCCATTAGCAACGTGTGGTATCAACGTGACAACTGGTCACGATTAATTGATGTTATGGTGCCATATGCTAATGAGAGAGAAAATAAAAGTTGAAAAACAAAAATTTCGAATAAAAACGAAATTTTTACAAAGCAACACAATAGAGACAAAATTTGTTTATTTGCGTTGAACGACGGCCATGCATCAGCAACGTTGATATTTGTCTATTTGTTTGTAAATTTATTCCTCTGAAGGGAGAAAAATTCGTCCATTTTGATAATAAAATAAAAATTCATGTTTTGTTTTGTTTTTTCAATTGTATCTTTTTAAAAATCTCCCTCTACCTCCCCTCTTTTTCACTCTCTCTCACTCTCTATCTATATGACACTCTTATATATATATATATATATATATATATATATATATATATATATGAATGTAAGTTTGTAGGTAAGTGTGTGTATGTAATTGTGTGAAAGCAAGTTTTATTAAGAACTATGTAAATGTTTATGGTAATGGGTTTTTCTAAATATCTCTTTTTCTAAAACCTGTTAATTAAGGATGATTGTTAAAAGAGGCCGATTTATAGACATTTATGCATTTATTCCACAAACTGGAACCAATAATACATAACCTTGATGAAAGTAAAAGAAAAAAACCAAACAAATTGTCAGCATTATTATTGTCTTTTAACAAAACCTAATAAAAATACTGCCAATGTAGAAATGAGGTTCCAATATTTTTATGTACAATATTAAAACAAACTGGACTGTAGGAAAAGAACAATTCTTATTTTATTTTTGACGAATCGGCAGTCAGCTGAGTAGATAACAGCAGGTGAAAGTCATCCATAGCAACCAAAGACACAAACAATATCAGGCAAGTTTTTGTCTTCCGTATTTTGGGATCCGAAAAGTACTTTGTTGATCGATTACCTTACGAAAGGTAGAACCATCAATAACGAATATTATATAGCATTATTAGTGCGTTTCAAGGAAGACATTGCCAAAATAGCGGCCATAAATTAAGAAGGAAAGTATGATTTCCCACCAAGACAAGGCATTTTGTCACAAGTCGATCGCAACTTCGGCAAGACTACATGAATTGTTCTTCGAATTGCTTCTGCATCTAAAACATTCAGTAGATCTGTCCCCCAGCGATTACAGGTTGTTTGCAGAAATCAAAAGAATGCTTCAAGGAGAGATTTGGCTTCAATAAAAAAGTGAGATCGAAAACTGAGGCGTATTTTGAGGCCAAAGACAACTAATTTTACAAAAATGGCATCAAATTGTTACAGAATCGTTGAAATCAGTGTATTACCCTAAATGGAAACTATGTTGGTGAATAAATTCGAATTTGGCTACAAGTTGCTGTTTTATAAGTGAGGCCCGGGATTTATTGAGTGATGTGCTAGATAGTATTTTCAAAGAGGTTATTGAATTTCTATGTCAACTTAACTTTTGTCAAATATGTATTCGGCTAGTATATCAAAATTTCAATGACTGCGATTCAGTATTGATTCATACGTTAGTACAATTTATCTATGCAAGCAGTTTTACTCCACAATTATAACTTATTTTCAACAATGTAAATACGTAAGTGCATACCTTCTTTTAACATTAGATATATGTATAATTTATTCGTAATCTGTAATATATTGATCAAATATCTTCAACATGCATAAATATTTAGCTCTGGAACAATTCCTACAGGATTCCGATAATTTCCAATTCTGAATAGCACAGGTTAACTTATAGCATAGATATTTTGTTGTGTCCAGGGTGGCAACATTTTGGAATGTCTATTTGTGAATTGTCAGTGGTAGCATTCGTAAGGATTTGTAAGCTTTTTTCAGTAATAGTTTTCATTACTGAATGTATATCTGGGAAGCTTTGGCATGAATATAATTCATTTTACATCTGAATGTAAACTAATTTTCAGACTACACAAACATGTTTGTTTGCTCTTATCTAAAATATTTACCCCTTTTTTATTTATATACTTTAAAATGTAACTTATTTAACTGATATTTTGTCTTCTCTTACCCGTACTTTTGCTTCTAAAACTTCACTTATATTCGTTCTCATCTAGTTGTGTTTTTGTATTAAAAATACCTTTTGATAATTTTTTAAAAACATTTTATATTATTATATTTTAATGTATGTTTTAATGTTTCTATATATTATCATTATGTAATTTATAAAAAAAACTAGCTTGCTACTTGTAAAAATTATTTCGTTAGACCTTTTTTTAGACTATTTTTCCATCTCTTTGCATTTTACATTCTTTCCTAGTGTCTTTTTTCTATTTTGAACATTTGACATGTCTAGTCTTCTTTGACAAAACATTGTTACATTTTATGTATGAGTTAACACATTCATTTTTTAAAAGATAATAATTTCCCATATAATTTAATCATTTCAATTGATGAAATTCTTTGCTTAATTTTAATTTTTTAACTCTCCTTATCTCTCTATATATAACAAAGTAAATTAACCACATTTAACTCTCTGATGATGGTGCACCGAAACTTTATGGTTATGCCGTTGCTGTGGCTATAATAATAATAATAATAATAATAATAATAATAATAATAATAATAGTTGTGCCAGTGATAGTACGTGCACTTGGAATGATAAAAATGGAACAAAACAACACATTGAAAGAATCCCTGGAAACCCCTGCTTAAGAGATATAAAAAAATTGTCTTATTAAGTACATCCCACACACTAAGGAGAACTTTGTCTATGTAACGCTAGGGATGCTGGGGAAGATAGAAAAAACATTAAATGGAGCCATAACAACACGCCACGACTTGCCTTAGGTCTTCCCGCAGACTTGGTTGGTAGTGCGAGCATAACAGAAATGGAATTATAATGAAAATGATATAATAATATGTATATATCTATTATCTACTTTCGTTTTCATTAGTATTAACTACTTATATATATATATATATATATATATATATATATATATTGATATTGATATTGATATTGATATAAGCAAAATAGTCGCTGGTTATACCAGGTGACGTTAGATCAAAAAATGGTCAATTCACAATCAAAACAATCGGATTGTGTAGAACTAATAATATGTCAAATAACAGAACATGTACCACCTAAGTTTGAACCACGCTGGTCATTTCAGGCAAAGTAATACTTTGCTAGTACTTACACTCACACAAACATACACACACACACACACACACACACACACACACACATATATATATATATATATATATATATATATGATTAACTACCAGATACGTTAGTGCTCTTTGAATGTCGAAATAAAATGTACAATTTTGTAGTAGTTTGCAGGTTGCACATGATCTAACTTAATAATAATAATAATAATAATAATAATAATAATATGTATGAATAGAATAAGTAAAGATCATAGACAGTACGTTGATTGAGTTTTATTTTCATTGGTTAGATACGTGTCACTTTAAATAAATAAATAAATAAATAAATAAATAAATGGATGAATATTTTGAAATTTAGAGAGAAAACTGATGTGCCACGTGTAATAAAAGCAATTTATGTTTATTTTAAATGTGCGAGTATGTATACGAAAATAATGAATGCGTCAAGCGTATTTAAACTATAAACGAATTCAGTGTGTTTATGTATCGGTAACACTGGTATGTGTGTGAATGACAAACAAAATATATTTCCGTACAAAATTGTAGCGAAATAATTTATACAATATCAAGCGATCAACGATATTCTTTTTAAATAAAATATGTGTATAAGAAAATCATAGTGTCTTTATGAATTGGTAAAGTTAGTATGTGCGTAAATTGTAAAATGAAATACATTTCCGTTTAAAATTTCTCTCGAAATAAAGTATACAAGTAGTAAGCAAACTTTTTCTGAATAAATTCTTTTTTTGAAAATATATCGTTAACGGTTAAGAGTTTCATTTTATAATTCTATATATCTATGTATTAGAATTATTAGAGTACCATATTTACGTAATATATGTAATATATAAAAATATTAAAACATATATTAAAGTAGTATATAATATTATAATAGTAATTATATAAGGTAACATAATATATAATTTCAATATTAAAATTAAGCAATATAAATAACAAATCCTAGAATAACTCTGTCAGCCAGTCTAGGGAGTCATTTGATATATATATTAGTCATCCACATACAAGCCTGTTTCACAGCTCATCAGTGTGGCTAGACACGTACCACTTGCTCACTGGCCGGGATCGAAACTCGACCGATTTGGTGTTAGTTGGAGTCGCTACTTCTTAAGCCTTAGACACATGGAATTAGAGAATGGAAATTTTAACGTGTTGTATAGAAGCAGTGTATACACACGCCAGTCACCGAAAGAACTCGATTCATTTCTGAATAGTCACGCATATAGCAGAAGTGGAAATTGTTTTTAAAATTTTCTTCGCCACAGAGCTCAATCGTAATGAGAGCATAATATATATATATATATATATATATATATATATATATATACATTGTGTGTGTGTGTGTGTGTGTGTGTATGTGTGTGTGTGTCAAAAATACTTTGACTAGCTTTGGGAGCGGATTCATCACACCAAATCAATTACATAAGTTCACATGAACACAGTTTTACTTCGCACATTAATTGTAAAATAATACTGGTCTCTAACCTGTATTTTTTTTAATCGTGTCACCCCAAGCAAGGCATTACACTGCAACTATAGAGCAGGGGGTTACATAGAGGGATTGGGTATGGGAAATGTCAGAAGGCGGGTGATAGACGACTTACGATGTACATAGGGAGAGAGTTGGAGGGAGTGCGTGTGAGTTAGTGAGTGAGGCGGTGTCTATTGACCTTACATTTAAACTCCTGGAGGTTGTAGCCGTCAGGGAAGCAAGCATGCGTAGGGAATTCCACAGGCGGGAAGCGCGAGGAAAGAAGCTGTTGGAGTAGAAATTGCGGTTATATTGCATCAGTTTCACTGTAAAAGGGTGGGACCTGTTTGCCAATCTAGTATTTCGTGCAAATTCACATCTAGGAGGCACCAGTGATTTAAGTTCGTCAGAGCAGAAGCCATGAAAATATTTATAGAAGAGGCACAGGGAAGTCACGTCACGCCGGTGAGAGAGATTCTGCAGGCGGTCACCCAAGTCGGTATCAATGACATTACAGATTCTTCGCTGTATTTTGTCAAGAAGCCCGAGGAGAATAGAAGGGGCACCCGACCAGAAGTGGCAGCAGTACTCAATACACTGGTGGATGGTGGATTTATATAATTGCAGGATAGATTCAGGCGGAAAGAATTTCCGGGCCCTGCACAGAGAACTGACTTTCATAGCTACAGATGTAGCAATGGATTCGACGTAGTCATTCCACTTGAGGTCCACTGAGGGTGTCAGACCAAGCAGGCGTAGTGATTTACTCTCTGGGAGGCAAGCCTGTTCCATGCTAATGGGAGGGAGGTGCGGTTGTCTGTGGTGGTTAATTGACAGCAGCTTCGTTTTGGAAGAATTGGATTTTACGAGCCATTTCTTACCCCAATCCACCACGGATTGGAGGTCCTTCTCAAGCTCGGCAGCCAGGTTCGCCTTGTCACCTACACTAGATTTTTGATCGAGGCGAGAGTAAACTGTGGTATCATCGGCGTACATGCCTACTTGTGATCTTATGGCATCGGGGAGATCATTGATATAGATTAGAAAAAGCGTAGGACCTAAGATAGAGCCTTGGGGTACACCCGCATTTGTAGGGTAGTTCTGGGAGGCATGTCCGTTTAATACCACCTTCAGTGTGCGGTTAGAGAGAAATGACCGGATTAAGTCCAACAAAAGTCCAGTTATGCAATAGCTTCGCAGTTTCCTTAGAAGGCCGACATGCCATACTCTGTCGAATGCTTTAGAGATATCCAAGTCGACGGTTCGGGCTTCAGTATTCTTGTCGAGAGCCTGGTATATATACTCGATGATGGTCGTTAGCATATCAGCAGTGGACCTGGTGAAGCGGAAGCCATAATGTTTGTCTGAGAGGAGCCCGTGGGCTGTGAGATGCTGAACGACATCGGTATTGATAATGGCTTCGAACACTTTGCCGAAGATCGGAAGAAGGTTGATGGGGCGGTAATTTGCGGGGTCCGATGGTTCACCAGTGTTCTTGAATATTGGAATAGGCAGAGGTTGTAGAGGTTAGAAAGGATAGAGGAGAGTTCAAGGGCACAATTCTTCAAAACTATGATTGGGATTCCATCTCCATCACTCGATTTGTGAGGGTCCCGTTTTGAGATTATGCTAGAAATCAGTGAGGGCGTGATGTGGACGTCATTCAATTGGGCCTCAGTTCTAGATGGGAAATCGGGTGTATGGATTCCAGACGAATCCAGAGTCGAATTGGTCGAGAATCTATGGGCAAAGCATTCAGCCTTGTCCACTGAGGAGGTGAGGACCTCTAACTCGTTTATTAGTGGGGGTATTGAGGACTTACACTTGCTAAGCACGTGTTTGCACAGGCGCCAGTCGTCTTTAGTACCGAACTTGGAGGATGCTATGCGCTGCTTCATCCTGGCAGCAAACAGCATCTTAGCTTCGTTAAGTATCTTTTCACACTTATTACGAGCTAAGGCGAAAAGGCGCCTGTTTTGGTCCGACACCTGGCTACGATAAAGCCGGAAGAAGTGATTCCGGTGGGCAATGGCAGCCGAGCAAGCGGGCGAGAACCAGGGAGACGAATGGGATTTAAGCTGAAATTTCCTGGCAGGCATGAATGCATCGATGCCAGCCTTAATCCAGGAGGAGACCTCGATGGGAAGACTAAAAACATTGTTCCAAGGGACGTCGCAGAGGAAGTATCCTCTTTGATAGCAGTAAGATACCCTGTTGGTCTGGGTTTCTTGGGTAGGGGTGGAGTGGAAGAAGGTGTTGACAGAAACTTCGGCGTGGTCAGAATTTCCGAGAGGGCAGAGCTGTCTGGTGGAGCAAGAATTTGGGGTGGAAGTGAAGCAGAGGTCTAGTAGCGAGTCCCTTCCGTTAGGGCTATTGGAAAAACGCGTGGGGAAGTCCACCACTTGCATAAGGGATTAGGAGATCGAAAAATTAAAGGTGTGGACACCAGCAGGGTCGGTTATAGAGTTTTTCAGCCACTTAGTGTGGTGGGCGTTAAAATCACCAAACACGAAAATATGGGCAGATGGGCGAAAAAGTGGCCTTGTCGATATTGTCAGAGATGCTGTCAAGTACCGAACAGTCAGAGGAGGAGGAGGAGCGGTAGAAAAAGAAGAGATAGCTAACAGAGCTTAGAAGTGAGAGACGGAAGCACATGAAAGACTGGTCCAGGGATTCGAGAGATGTTACTCTAACAAGGGGGGAGGTGTTCACTGACATATACACCAAGCCCTTGCATATGGACGTTGGAGTCCTTCCTGAAGAGGGGAAGGTAACCAGGAACATAGAACTCAGAGGAGGGGATAGACGGGTCATGGTTAGTTTCACATAGGGCTAAGATATCAGGTGAGTTAGTTTGGAGGAATGCTTCTACGCTATAAAAGTTAGTGCGGATACCGCGTATGTGAGTGAAAGAGACACAGAGAAGTTTGGGCGTTTTCCGAGTAGCTGGTTTGATTTTGGTGTTTTGGTTGAGGAGAGAGGACTAGGGCAGAATCAGTTGGTTACTATTTGCAGCATGTGAGGAATGGAGACTGGCGCAGCCTGCAGCATAATGTGGCCTCGGGTTTGCCCACCGGAGGTTCATGGAGGGACGCCTGTCCATGCGCGATATGGTACCATGGAAATTGTTATCCGCCCACAAATGTTTGTCTTTTAAACTTTTTATTCTATTACTTCTACATGTTCCCTCACCTGTAAACTAAATATAAGAAACAAGCAACGGAGTAGTAGTTTATACTATAAACCATCAGCGAATGTTTTCTCGTTGTGATGCTCAGAAGCCAAAGACTTTGTAAATGGATACTGCAGCTGCTCTTTTGCTGTTCTCCATGCGGTAATATGAGATGTACGAAATGCTAGGGCCGCTTGCTACCATCCACCTGTGTATTGAATACTGCTGTCACATCTGGTGGGGTGCCCCTGCTATTCACCTCGGTGTTCTTGACAAAATCCAACAGAGAATCTGTAATATGATCAATCCAGACTTGGTAGCTTAGCTGTAGTCACTTTCTCACCGGCGTAATGTGTTTTCCTTCTGCCTCTTCTACAAATTCTTTCATGGCTTCTACTCCGACGAGCTTAGTTCATTGGAGCCCCCTGTGCATGAATTTACTCGAGCTACTAGACTAGCAACTAGGTCCCACCTTTTACAGTGAAACCAATATTATGCAACCACATCTATTCTACCAGCTTCTTTTCTCGCACTTCCCGCCTGTGGAATACCCTTCCGTCTTCTTGCTTCTCATACAGCTAAAATATCCAAGAATTTAAATATAAAGTCAACTGTCATCGCCTATCTCTCTGACTCGCATCCGTTCCCTCATGTTCTTTTTTACTTCCACTTATTTCTCATCACCCCAGTATTCCCATACTTCTCTTACGAATTCTCTGACACCCCCTATAACTTGTTACTCTTTCTCCCCACTTTCCTTCTATGTAACCTCCCTGTACACAAGTGTGAGTAGTACTGCCTTGCTTGCGGTGAAATTATTTTAAAAAAATGTTGATACCTGGATAATCTCCGACAGCCTGTAGAATGTGTTCTTCGTGGTAGGGCGTACAGATGAATCTCAATCATCCTTGATCAATTGTTTTTATGTCACATATCCTGTTTCAGCAACACGACAATGAGCAGTATCAAAGATTTGTTGACTCGGCTGTTTTCGGTCTTGCAACACAATCTGATAAGGCCGTGCAGCCTCCTCCCCATTAATATTCGCGCCAGTATATAAAAGATTCATATCTGCCGACTGACGATATGTTATCCTGTTATTGTTAAACGGGACGCTTCTCAACTCATACTTACACATATTGAACGTTGAAGGCAGACTAGCCACAAATATACTCCAATGACAATTGTAACCTAGAAAACCGGGCAACACGGTACCATCTGCTGTGACTTTCTTAACACTTAACTCAAAAACGAATTATTTACGGACATACTTATGAAGATTTCTGCTATTATTTTCGTGTGAGGAACCTGCGCAAAACTTTTGAAAAAATTAGTTTTGATACACCCTTTATATATGTATACCGGCCATAATTATTAGGCGACCCCAGTGTTAAAAAATGATGTATTTCATACTGTTTTTTAATATTTATTGCCAAGTGAACAGGTGTAAATGAAAATAGAATGTTTCTTTTGTTAATATTGCACAATAACATATGCATCAAATGAATTTATAGATATTTAATAATTACCTATATTGCAGTTTCATCAATGAAAGAATGAAGAAAATTTAGGGTGATTCGGATTAGTTCATCTTTGCTTCCTTACCTTGGAAAATTTTGCAAAATAATAATAAAAAAAATCTATTTTAATTTGACGATAAATATAAAAAATAGTATGAAATACATCGTTTCTTTAAAAAAAAACTGGGGTAACCTAATAATTATGGCCGATATTGCATATATACATATATATATATATATATATATATATATATATATATAGGGTGACCACAAAGTCTCTTTGCACTTTGAAAAAAAAATTGTAACTTTATTTATATTTGTGATAGAAATAATCTGTAAAAATGTTATAAAATTTAATGTACATAGTGTAAATATAATTATAAAATAATTGTTTACTACAAAATTTGCAACAATTTTTAGATAAGTAAAAGAATATTTACTGCTAAATCCTATTACCCTTTCCATTGCTAATGATGGAGAACATGTGGAAACTTAAATAAAATTTCCATAAAACCTTAAAAATAATACATTTACTTCTTTCTAATCAATTTTACAAATTATTTCTATCGCAAGTACAAATAAATTTAAAATTTTTTAAAAGTGCAGATGAACTTAATGTACATCCATTATATACATATATATATATATATATATATATATATATATGGACACCCATTATATATATATATATATATATATATTGTTTTAAATCTAAATCGTCTGACGTTTGTAACAAAACACTAAGATGTTGAGAGTAAATAATTTAATATTTAAAAGATGATAATTACCTTCATTATTCATGAAAGATTATAAATTTGAGATGTTTTCATAAATGAAAAAGATTTATCAATCGTCAGAGCCTGATTTGCGATACAACACGAGTTGGCAAACCACATAAGTAACTTGAGTTTTCCAAGATTATATATATATATTTATATATATATATATATATATGTGTGTGTGTGTGTGTGTGTGTGTGTGTGTGTGTGTGTGTGTGTGTGCCAAGATAATTCCAGTCGACACAGCCGTGTCTGTTCATAAGCAGCATATACAGTAAAACGAAAAACTCTTCAGTTGCATTATGAAATCACACAGCATCAAATATATTTTTGTAAATATTTCTAAGTAAAAAGATTACGAAAATTAAAACTAACTTAGTAAATTCTTTTCAGATAGATAAATACATGTAAATATTTTAGCAGTCTTGTTTGGGCTATAATTTTATTTTTTTAAACATCGACTTGCATAATAAAATCATTGGATTCAAAGTAAAAGAATAGTGACGGGATGTTAACATTTTGTCAGAAATGGGAATATACTAGAATTAAAGTAAGTATTAAAGACAAAAGCCTTCTTTTATGAGTTGAACACGTGCTTCAAATCGTGGCAAACGTCACCTCCAGGGAATATACTCTGCCCAGCTGAACGAAGACAAATGATTGTTAAATGGATAGAGGAAGCGCTACAAAGAAATCCTTAAGGCAAAGCTCAAGGATTGTAATTTTCGTATCGACATCTCGGAAAGCTTCACTCATGACAAGGCCACCTGGAGAAAATTCAACTCGCACGGATAAAACCAATTCGAAGGAAACATGCAAAGATTGTTCTGATCGTAAATTTGAGTGGGAAACGAAGAACCCACACTTTTATCAATGTTTTTTTTTTTTAATCATATCACCCCGAGCAAGGTGGTAAGGCCACTGTTGTGCAGGGGGCTACGTAAGAGTGAAAAGATTGGAAAAGAGAAAGCCGAAAACCACATCCTAAACAGGGAACAAGGGATGAGCCTCTACACCTGTTCAACAGACGTGGGTGGAGTGTGAACCGGGCGATAGTTTAGTCTATCTACTCCAATTGAAAAAATAAAATAAATAAAATAAGAAAAAAAAATAAGAAAAAGAAAAAAGAAAAAAAAGAAAAAAGGAAAGTGAAAAGATTGGAAAAGAGTAAGCCGGAAACCACATCCTAAACAGGGAACAATGGATGAGCCTCTACACCTGTTCAATAGACGTGGGTGGAGTGTGAACCGGGCGATAGTTCAGTCTATCTACTCCAATCTTCTGTAATAACCATCCTATTACTCTCAAAAGATTTATTTCAATAAATATGTATTCGTAATACTCATTTACGCATAGGTGCGGCAAATGAAGATAGCAGGTGGAGTGAAATCATTGTATGACAATAAAGAATTTTTAAAAAATTTTAAAAATTCAAATGCTGAAAATAAATATTTCAAAATTTAAAATATTAATATGGATTAATTCTAACTGCATTCTTTACTCCCAGTATAACTAATCATATATAATCACTGACCTATTTTATCATTGTGATATTTTTCATTATATGAAGTACTAAGAATATAGTATCTGGGGCCCGTAAATTAAAGGAAAGTTTGTAGCGTATGGGTTGCGTGATCTTTGTACATCGAGAGTTACCAGTGTTGCGTAGGGAGCAGGTTAATGTTTCTTTGATTCTGCCTTGTGTCAGACTTAACCGAATGCCTTACAGCTTACAAGTTTATACAGAATTATCATCAGAATGTTTTCATTAGAAGGTTAGTTGTCAGTTGGAATGTGTGTATTAGTGTAGAAGAGGAGAATAATAAAATATAATTTTTTAATTTTAAAATAAAAATTTATAAAAGAAAAAGACTAACATAATTTGTAGGAGGTAATGTACAAGTAGAAACATTAAGAACTTAAGGGTAGAGTTTGTACAAAATATTCTAGTAGTAATTGTTGAAATAGATAAGGATAAAGGAAAAGAGGACAATGCCCGAGTCACTTAAAGTTTGAAGTTACATTTTAGATGTGTGTCTCTCTTTCGCTGCTCCCATCTCTGACTGATTGACGCTGACTTTGATGAAGTCCTTTCATTGTAATCTGATTTTTTTCTCACTTACACGCGAAGTCCTATAGGTCTTGCAAGTCGCTGCCAATCATCAAAAATGGTTTTAACACCTACTTGCAAAATCTGGTTTCAAACTTTTCGTTTAGCAGATGGGCCAATCCTTTTCTGCTTGGGAAAACCAGGATTTCACACGTCATTGTCAATTTCTGAAGTGAAGAAGGTTGATTTTAATTAATTTCTTATCCACTACAAGTTATCAATGAAAATTTCTGACTGGATTGCGGTTATCCCCCTTTAACTTTCTTTATCTGTTTTCTTTATTTTAAATGTACTTTTATCAGATAGACTTTGATGAGTCCTGTGCAAATTTTAATTCCGGTAGTATCATATCAATTGCAGAACGAGAATGATAGACACATGGAATGTTAAATATTTGTGTTATCATTAACCAGAGATTTCAACCCATTCAAACACATCTGCTTTTTCATGTATCAATGAATTATGTCATTATAATATATGATAACTCCACTAATAAGATAATGTATATTAGAAATAGTCAAAAATTAGAATGCATATATTAGATATAAAAAAAAAACATGAATTAAATCTTAGAAAACGAGTGAGTAAAATCAAAATAAATAAATTTGACATGTTTTGTTATTTTATTTCAGCTTCATCCTAAATTGTTTTTGATTACGGTTATATCAATTAGAAAACATCCGTTCTCTTAAGATCACTAAAGTTAAGTAATATCGATTGTGGTCAGTAACCTGATGAGTGCCTGTTTGGGAATACCAAGCGCTATAAGCTCGAATGCTCAGGCAATGTATTGGATCATGACGTTGAATTGTTCATTGGAATGACGAGTTCTAAATCCGGTTCTGTTCGTTAAATTCACATACGCAATAATAATTTTTGGAAAGGTATGAATCCACATCTTTCACAGCTATGGGTAAATAATTATGACTTATTACACTAATCTATTATTATCTCCAAAAATATGATAATCAAAAATATATTCTCGCCTTACCCGTAGAAAACAAATTAATCAATTTGATGTAAGAATATGTTCAACTGGTAGATGTTTCGTTATTGAAAATCAGTCAGTTGATTGGTTGAAAGTAACATAAAAGAAGAGGAAAAATCTACAACTACCTGTTATTTTTCTTTCACTGACAAGAGTCAATTTATTTAATTCAGTTTATTTCCTTATCAGTCATTTAAGTGTCATACTTGTTACATGTCTGGAAAGAGACATGACAGACAAATCAACAGATTTTGCAGCACTATGTTGCCATTACTTTCTGCAGTAGACTGATTGCTAACCAAGACTGTAAGAACCCAATATGTCCTGCTATTTAACACAAACCTGGAGAGAGAAGAGACGGATTAATATATTTCACAAGGGTATTTGTGAGTAAGTGAATGCAACTAATACAGGTGGAATTCGAACACGGATTCCCGATTCCTTATTCCGAGCTGATATCCACTGCACCACAACGCACATATTTCCTTTTTTTTTAATTGTCGAGTAGATTTCATGCCTACATTTTTGTGACTGTAATATGTATTTAAAAGCGTCTAAATATTAGCGATATGACTTCTGGCGTCTATTTATGTATTTAAATCCACAAACGGTTGCGAGAAGAAATGAGTTATGTGTATATGTGCGTATCAAATACCATCAAATATATCTTCTCGCTGAACAGTCAGTTAAGTGCCTTACGTGAGACACGATTTGGAGGATCATGTCTCGAAAAAGACATGACTAACTGGGCAAAAGATTATCCAGCAGTACGTTGCCATTGCTTTCTGAGGTAGATCGGTTGCGAGCCAAGGCTATAGAACCCAATCTCTTCTATTATTTGACTCATAGCTAGAGGGAGAAAAGATGTAGTATATTATTACGTCGTAATTAGTGGGGGATGAGTTAATTACTTCATAACAATATAAAACTGATACCACACTTTATGTCCAGTAGACGCTCTAATTATGTTTCCAACTATTATATTCAGTCATTCAGTTAAGTGCCATACGTGATACAGGCTTTGGGCCATCATGTCTCGAAAGATACATGACTGACTGGGCAGAAGATTATCCCGCAGTAGGTTTCCATTGCTTTCTGCGGTAGACTGGTTGCCGACCAATGCTAAAGAACCCAATCTGTTCTGTTATTTAACCCATAAATGAAAGGAAAGAGACGGATTAATACTTTTCCTAAGGGTATTTGTGCGTAAGTGAATGCAAGGAATTCAACTCGAATTCGAACTTGGCTCCTCTAGCCAATATCCAATGCACCACAATGCACATTCAACACTGTACCGCTTCCCTAAATCTAATCTAATATGTTTGGGAGGGTTATTTTTCTTTTAACATGGACTTACATAATAAAATATGACATCGTTGGATTCAGAGAAGAATAGTGACGGGATATTAACGTTTTGTCAGAAACGGGAATATACTAGAATTAAAGTAAGTATTAAAGACAAAAGCCTTCTTTTATGAGCTGGACACGTGCTTGAAATAGTGGCCACCGTCACCCCTAGGGAATATACTCTGCCCAGCTGAACGAAGACAAATGATTGATAAATGTATAGAAGAAGAGCTACAAACAAATCCTTAAGGCAAAGTTCAAGAACTGTAATTTTCGTATCGACATCTCGGAAAGCTTCACTCATGACGAGGCCACCTGGAGAAAATTCAACTCGCACGGATAAAACCAATTCGACAGAAATATACAAAGATTGTTCTGATCGTAAATTTGAAAATGGGAATAAAAGAACCCACTCTCTTATCATTTTTCCAAAAATAACCCAAACATATCTATTAGATTCATCATATCCAGTATTAACTAGACTCGGCTAAAAAAAGAAATATCATACTTTTTAGTTTGCCTGTATCCATCATATCACAACGCTCTAATGATCAATTCCAAATAATAAAACACACAGAAAAAGAGAAATCTGGATGTCAAATACCAAGTCTTGATGTCATATCTGAGCCTGAAGACCAATATCAAATGCTTGCAGACTAATATCAGTCACTTAAGTGCTATACCTGATATGCGCTTGATCGATCATGTCTCAAAAGAGACATGAGTGACTGGACAGAGGATTTTTTCGCAGCAGTTGCCATTAGTTTCTGCGATAGACTGCTTACCATCCAGGGCAATAGAAACCCATCTGTACTGCTATTTAACTCCTAACTGGAATATATGTGCGTCAGTGAATACAACAAATTCAACTGAAATTCGAAACCGGCTCTCCGATTTTTCGGTATACCCGTCAAAATAAGTTAACATCCGGAGAATCTGTTTTACGTAATTTAGAAAAGAATTTCACCGGTCAAAAATATTAAACAGTATTTGTTTATGTTCTTTAAAAAAACATATTTTTATAAACCAAAATTCAGTTTACTGACCGTGACCTTGGTGGTGATACCGACCGAGAAAAAGCAAGCAAACCGGATGTTGGCTCTATGCCGACCAGAAAGCTAATGAATAAAAGTCACCTCCGCGCAAGTGAATTCGCGCAGATGTTCTGGTCGAAAAATAAAAATTTATCAAATATATAATTACCATTTAGTTAGACTTCGTGAATTTTATTTACCAGCCAATGGGAAAGCCCAGAATCAAATACAAGGATGAAATTCGAAACGACTAGCTTTTGATCCAAAAAGCAGATATAAAAAGCGGAGAAAAAGCATCAGCAGACAGACAAGAAAACGAGAGAAGAGTGTAATTAATATCCCCTTGACTTAAGTCGAGCGGCTACTATGCTGACCTCTTTCTTTCTCCCTGTTCTCAAAAGTACTTACTGACTTCAGGAGTGACCTTTTCAAAGACATTCTACACAAACCAACTTACTGACCTGCTGACCTTAGAAGTGGCAACTTCTAAATGAACATTCTTTAACTACAAGACGCTTCCACATTCCTAGACCTTTAATCTTTTCCAGCTCATTATTTTCCATGAACACTCTTTTATCTCTTTCAGCTCATTATTATTTGTCGTGAACTCTCTAACCTCTGTTGAACTTTTATTTCAAGTATTCCTTTATTAGTAAAACATTAATTGAAATGTATATATACATATATGTTATTTTATATTCAAAATTGCCTTTCTTGATTTTATAATTATTTTATGATTTATAGTGGGTTATCTTCCCACAAGGCCAAATTCCGTTAACCTGCTACGGTATACTACTACTAGAAAAGAATAAATAAGATAAGATACACCCGCTATACCCTCATAAGAAATATACTAATATGTCTATTCTTACAATTTTTACATTCCGGCCCATTTAAACACATCCTACCAAAAATTTCTATCTAACGTCAGGTATATACGTGTAATTACTAATATATACCTAAAAGATAAACCTAAAAGATAAATTTATAATGATGAATTCCCAAACAAATTCACACGGTCGAAAGAAAAACTACACTTTCTAGATGGAAAAGAAAAATTAATTGAAAATATTTTAGACATTTTGCTTAATCACATAATTTAACTTCCACAACACGAAAAAATTTATACAAAACCAATAAAACTAAAATAACCTCGACAACAAAAATACTAAATCTATAATACTACTGTCTCTCAAAAAATCTCTAACAGCAAAATCGAAAATCTTTTAATAATTACAAACACCAAATTTATAACCTCTATCTCCAAGAAAAATCAAAAGTTTTGCCACCATCTAGGATCATGCATCTACGAACACAAGAGAAACTTTCACTAAACGCCTTTAACAAAGAAATATAGTCACATCCGTTAGATGTTCTGGTAGTATAAGCGGTAATAGCTCAGAATTTTTACTCAAAGAGCCAAGTTTCCATTCCAGTTAAGTCCGTTATATTCACTTACGTGAAATATTGAAAAGCTGTGAAATCTCGTCTTCTCGCACAACTATGGGTTAATTAGTAAGACTTATATCAATATAATCTTATTATTAAAAAAACAAATTTTTTATGTTACACATTTTTTGACTATAAATGATCTAAAATAGTTTGATAATCCGTAGAAAACGAATCAATTAATAAAGAATGTAAGATTCAGATATTTGTATTTTATGTAAACCAATTTTACACTTTTTTCCAACATTTTTAATCTGCAATCAATACAGGCACCAATAAAATCATTTTCAACACACACCAAAAATCGCATACATACATAATTTTTTAAATAGTAAAAAGTGTTGGTTTATTAATCCAAAATGGACTTGAACCAAAGAGTCGTGAGTTCAGTGCCTAAACAAAGCAGAAAAAATAAAGGTTTGCAGAGTTGAGTTATCAAAATGAATTAACTGAAATTGAAATAACCAAAGGCGTGGCCCGTGAATTTAGAACAACATACCCTCATAGATTAAATAAAGAGCTCGGTCCAAAATTCCAAGAATTATCACCTGAAGAAGGCAGGCGCGTACAACGGCCGAAATGTCGTGAATATGGCAATAAAGACGTGGACATGAGTCCGAATAATGCAAATAGAGAAAATATAACAACAAACTATGAAATAATAATAATAATAATAATAATAATAATAATAATAATCGAATACAATCCAACATACTCATTTTATTACTAACAAAATTAAAAAAAACAATTGCAAAATAATTAAAAGTTTTTTATAACATAAATGTTTTCAAATTTTATTCACAGTACACATAATAAATAATGTAGTCGTTTAACGTCCAAGATATATTGAATATTATCAAAACATTTCTTTAATACGTATTAATAGGCAATGTTACTATGCTTGATTATGAAGAGTTCACATTTCTTTCATATTATAGAAATTATTATTTTTGTGAAAAAGTAAATTTAATTTCCATTTTTCCTCATCCCTGGTGGCTCTTAACACAATTTCTCCTGCAACACTACGCAACCCCCGTTCTGTAATACACCTGATCAGACCCTTCAGATATACTAGCCACTGCTTTCTCATGTATCATTTTCCCTCTATCTGGCTTGTTAGTATCTGGTTCACCAAGTCCTCTTTTCGCATTACATGTCCCACAAACTTTAGCTGTCCTTTCCTGATGCACAGTATACATTTCATTTTCGTTTCCATCCATTCCAAAACCTCATCATTGCTCACATGCTCAATCCATGATATCCGCAACATTCTTTCTGTAGAACCACATTTCAATTACTTCAAGTTTTTCCTTAATTTTTAATGGTATTGTCCAGTCATATTAAATAACTGACATCACATAGCAATCCAGTACTCTTCTTTGTTTCTAGTCAAACTCTTAACACTCTAACACAGCTTCTGGAACGCGTCCTTCGCCATGCCAATTCGCCCTCGAATCTCAGTGTCGCACTTTCCGTCTTCTGTTAGAACACTTCCCAGACATTTAAATTTTAAGGGCGACTTGATTTTAGTATCCCCCGCCTGTATTTGGTTGCTCTTTTTGCTGTCGACCATGCATTAGGTTTTCTTGCAGTTTATTTGTGGTCCTTTCTTGTCACTCTCTTCAGCTAACTTCTGCAGGAATTCTTGCAGTTTCCCTTCCATGTCTGCTATCAACACTGTATCATCTGCGTACCTTATGTTATTCAAATTGTGGCCCCCGATTTCAAATCCTGGCATAACCTCTAGGATCCTCAGAATAGTCTCGTTATACGAAGTCACATTGTCAGAATTTATTTTCAGTATTGCGCTAATTACCTATTGCAAACACATGCAGCATAATCTCTCTCCTTTCTCTCTCTCTCTCAATCCCTCTCTCTCTCAATCCCTCAATCTCTCAATCTCTCTCTCAATCTCTCTCAATCTCTCTCTCAATCTCTCACAATCTCTCTCTCAATCTCTCTCTCAAACTCTGTCTCACTCAATCTCTCTCTCAATCCCTCAATCTCTAAATCTCTCTCTCAATCTCTCACTCAATCTCTCTCTCTCAATCTCTCTCTCAATCTCTCTCAATCTCTCTCTCAATCGTTCACAATCTCTCTCTCAATCTCTGTCTCACTCAATCTCTCTCTCAATCTCTCTCTCAATCCCTCAATCTCTCAATCTCTCTCAATCCCTCAATCTCTCTCAATTTCTCTCTCAATCTCTCAATCTCTCTCAATCTCTCACTCAATCTCTCTCTCTCAATCTCCCTCTCTCAATCTCTCTCTCTCAATCTCTCTCTCTCTCTCACTCTCTCTCTCTCACTCTCA
Organism: Ascarosepion bandense; assembly: GCA_037127315.1. NCBI lineage: Eukaryota > Metazoa > Mollusca > Cephalopoda > Sepiida > Sepiidae > Ascarosepion > Ascarosepion bandense. The sequence goes on along the minus strand of JBBBDQ010000501.1, from coordinate 234,730 downwards.
ATCTCTCTCAAAAAGACCAGGAGGAAAATCATCTACAATATTAATATTAATCAAATGATGTCACACACACAGAGAAGTAATTCATTGCACATCAAGCGACATTTCTGTGATTCACAAGTGCAAAAGATGCCTAAAGTTGACACGCTGCATAAGAAAAGAGTTAAACGCTAGCAACAATAAAAGACCACATCCGCCCTGGCCATAGCTGAAGAAGGATCTGGCAATGCTGCGACCCGATATCGAAACCAATCAGATACCATCAGATTATATATAAGTGTACACGGATAGATAAATATTTAATGAGTCATCAACTGGCAAATCAAGAATAATTTTTAATACTGGAATAAATAAGGAAGAGGAAATAAACATATAACAAAATAAAAAATATTACGATATATATATATATATATATATATATATATATATATATATCAGCATGCAGTGTAGATATAGAAGAATCCAAAGGAGTATCCTGTAACTACAGTGGTAGGATATCTCTTAGCATATAAATATATAGAGAGAGCAAATCTAAACTTATTTATAAATGAAACTTTGTCTGTGTGTGTGTGTGTATGTGTGACTGTGTGTGTGTATCCGTTACCTATAGACTCCGAAATGGCTGAACCGATTTTCTTGAAAATTTACACAGTTGTACTATAAGTGTTCTTAGCTAGGTTTGTGTCGAGGTACCCCCAATAAGTACCGAAAATCGCTAATCGAAAAATCGGGTTATAGAAGGAGTGGTCCGATATCAATCAAATTTGATACACACATAGACAAAGACATAAGAAACGATTTTCAGAAGTTTCAAGGTTTCAGTTTTCACAATAGTGCAAAATATATATATATAAAAGGCAAGATGTTTGTGTGTGTGTCTGTTTATCTGTCTGTATGTCCTTTATACAAATACACAACTTTTATCCGATTCTCACCAAACTTCACACAAATATTCTTTAGGCTGAGTCTGAGCTCCAAGACCATGAATTAGTTTAAAGCTTTCATTACACACTTGCAACGCCGGGGCCGGGCTATACTGCTAGTATAAAGATAAAGGCATATATATATATATATATATATATATTTACGGGGTTCATAAAGTTCGTGTGCTCTTAAAAAACAAATTTAATACAAATAAATTTACACATTTTTAAAGTGGACACGAACTTTATGGACCTTCTCTCTTTCTATATATATATATATATATATATATATATGGTAATAGTTTTAATTAAATGTTAATAATAAAAACATAGTCAACTTCAAAAGCTTCAACAGAACAGCCATTGTGTTTCGGTGCTATCTTATTAGCACCTCGGAGATATAAACTTATGTTAAAAATATTACCATACACAATGCTCTACTAAGTATCCAGCAGTCTTAATAAAGCTAATCACTACAGTGGACTGGCAACACATTAGTATGTACTACTTCTAACACACACACACACACACACACACTAGTGTCCTTGGTACTTGATAAGGTTAAGTCCACAGGGGATTAAATTCGATGAGAACTCAATGTTAGAATTTAAGAGAGTATTATGATGAAAATAAGTTAGATGTTTTTAGAAAAATATTGGTAATAGCTTATTACACGAAGCTCTTAGAGAACGCTCATCAGACCAAATTCCTCACAACAATGGATGGGTTAGATTTCTCCAGACACAAACAAAAATCATGGGGGAAAAAATATTACTTTGCAAAACATTACAAAGCTAGGAAGCAAACATGAACTCATCCAAATCCCCCTAAATTATCTTCATTCTTTTATTGATAAAACTGCAATATAGGTAATTATTAAATATTTTTAAATTCAATTGATTCACATGTTATTTTGCAGTATTGACAAAAGAACCATTCTATTTTCATTTACAATTGTTCACTTGGCAATAAATATTAAAAATAGTATGAAATACATCATTCTTTTAAAACACTGGAGTTGACTACTGATAGATAGATAGATAGATAGATAGATAGATAGATAGATAGTAGTTGTGAGAATATATTTTAAAAAATTATTTTGATCAAAGTGATAAAATGGAAAGCAAATGTAAACATAAAATGTTGGCGATTAAGCATCCATGTCTCCGTCATCTTCCTAAGATATTCCTGTTATTTTTATTACTTTCGCAATGTACCCTTATCGTATTCCTTTCCTTTTCGCTTAAAAAACTCTTCCCTTATCTGCTGATTAAACACAGCAACGGAAAAACAAAATTATCAACGCGATATTAGAATTACAAATGAAACACATAGGTATAAAAGACAAGAAAAATTTGGAATATAAAAATGTTTGTTTATCGTAAGTTTTCACAATGGAATTAAAATCTTCTGTTTGGGTACCGTTCTGAAATAATGTGTTTTCATATTTAAAAAAAGAACCATTTTACTCTTGAGATATATATATATATATATATATATATTATATATATATATATATATATATATATTATTTTACTGAATAAAAACTGGGATTTACTAAAGATATTCATAACTGTTTTGCTCTTGTTACTTATATTTCATAGATTCACGGGCTTGGAAAGTTTAATACACACATGAAATATTGACGAGATAAGATGGAAAAGGAAACAATAATCTAACTAAAAATCTTGCACAAATGGACGGCAAAGAAAAATAGGAAATATTGGTAAGAGCTAAAAATAGAAGAATTTTGGTAGAGCGAACATCGTACGCGTCCTGAAAGAATTCATCACAAAAAGAAGAAAGATTATGAAGATGAAGATGATGCAAAATGTATAAAGTATATTGTGATCCATTTAACAAAATTGATTACACACAATCGTCCGATTGTTTCAGCATATAGCTTCGTTCATTTATACGTCTAGACGTTGATCAAATAATTTAAACAGAAAAAAACATATCTGTAAAATGAAAAAAAAAATAAAAAAATCTAAGACTCACGCTGCGATGTGTATAAGCGAGGACATTAGATTTATGTTTATACAAAATTAAAAGACGCCTTGAAGGTTCAAATCCGGGCCGCCACCTGAATTTAACCGGCTCGCAGCAACATGAAATATTCAAGCGAATTTTCTTCGTTTCTCGTCTGCAGCAAATTCATTGATTGTTTTCAGAGAGCATTTAGTAATATTTTATATTTTTCCTCATATTCGATCATTTCTGAATGTACACCCGCTATTTTTCCATGAAAGTGTCATATTTCTCTTTTGTTTGGATTCATATCTTGTTTGTTATAAACAACATTCTAATAAATTGATTCGTCCAAAAATTTAAAAGAAAATATAGAATCTGTGATTTTCAAAATTGTAAAATATGAGACCTGGAGTTCATATCGACATTTATAGGACCACTGAAAACGTAAACACATTCATATATTTGTCTCTGAATAAATAAGAATTTTTCTCACCACATGAGATGGTTTATAAACGTAGCTATTATATTGTCTTGAGTTTAGTTTTGATTACTACTGAAAATAATAAATTACAAGCATGAAGCTGAACGCATAATCATACATTCTAACTGTTGTGACAAAGTGAAAGTTTTAAGAAATAACAAAACATGTGTTATATAAAATAGTGTATATTTAACAGTAAACAAAACAGAAGAGTATTACACAATTACTGCGTGTTTCGATTGTCGAGCGTCAAATCAATTCGGCTGTTTACCTAAGGCCTCCTCTCCTACTAATCTTATAATAGGCGGAAGAGTCCAACATAGGCTCTTTAGAGGGAGGACACTACAACACTAACTAAAATCAATTTCAGAAAATTTTGCGACAAAAATTGTGTGGTTAGATATTATTCTCTCTTCTCTAATGGATGTTAGAATAATCTATAGAATGTGGAAATCATAAAATTATTGATATTTGTTATTCTTACTGTAAGAAGTGTTTAACAAGTTTTTTCAGTAAACACGGAAATTTTATTTTTCTTCAAAGCAAAACCGACTCATCTTTAATATTTATTTGTAATTATTGAAGACAAAGAATAATCCAAAATGTTGATACACAGATAAATCAGACAGAATATTGCATAATATTCCTGTACAAACAACAAAAGAACATTCCTTTTTTATGTGCGTTGTGGTACAGTGGATATCGGCTCGGAACGAGAAGCCAGGGAGCCGAGTTCGAATTCCAGTGGAATCCATTGTATTCACTTACGCGCAAATACTCTTGGGAAATATATTAATCCGTCTCTTCCTTCCAGTTATGGGTTAAATAGCAGGACAGATGGGGTTCTATAGCCTTGGTCGGCAATCAGTCCACTGCAGAAAGCAATGGCAACCTACTGCATGATAATCTTCTGCCCAGTCAGTCATGTCTCTTTCGAGTCATGATCGCTCAAGCGTGTATCACATATGGCACTTAACTGTCTAACTGACTGAATGATAAGTGAATGTGTATTATGGTGCAAGGGATATTGACTCGGAACGTAAAATCTGAGAGCCGAGTTCGAATTACAGTTGAATTCGTTGCATTCATTTAAAGGCAAATCAATTTAGAAAAATTATTGATCCATCTTTTCTACTTCCAATTACAGATCGATTAACACGACAGATTTTGGTTTATAAGCTTTTTGGCAACCAGTCTACCCCAGAAAACTATGCAACTTGCTGCAGGAAAATATTCTGCCTAGTTAATCATGTCTTGAAAGAGACAGAATCGTTCAAGCATGTATCATGTATGGCACTTAATGATCTGGTAATTATAAAATAATTGTTAAATACTCGTATTAAAGATTAGTATTCGTTTAAGAGTAAGCTTTAATGAAGTTGGTATTTACTGGAGCCTCCCTAAAATGTTGAGATGTAGCGCAAGTCCGATTTTGATGTGGGGCATTTTGAGCGTAGCTCGGGAAAAAATACCCGTACAACCCACATATGTTGGTTTGAGTCCTTGTCAATTTAACCCAGACGAGACTCAAGGGTTTCTCGCTGCCCGAAAGCAGAGAGGCTAACAAAGTTAGAGCTTTAATGAACTGATATACTCTTCCCTCTTAGCCGAAACTGGATGTGGCACAAGGTCGAATTTTACGCCGGAGCCGTGAGCACATGGGCTCAGTCACAAATTTTCCGTAGACCCTGCATAAGGCAAGGTATAACTATTTTCTGTTTTTCTTAATATAGACAATCCAAATCTTGCCCTGTCAGGGTGACTCCATATTAAAACTGGCAGAGATACACATTGGCTTAAAATAACAGTATGCCTGATGAAACCGGGATGCTCGTCCAATTTCTGTTGTGGATACAATTTTTTTCTCAGGTTAGTTCGGTTGGTTTCATTTTCACGGTTCTTTACTAATAATAATTATTAAAATAATAATAATAATAATAATAATAATAATAATAATAATAATAATAATAATTACGCGGTTGGGATTACAACGAGAATGACGTGCTTTTCTGAGGCTCCTGAAAACGTAACGTTTTTTCTTTTTTTTTTTTATGTAAACATTAATTTCTCATTTCACTATATTAAACTATATTAAACATAAACATTAATTTTTCCCTTCGTATATAATTTTAGTTGTATGTTTCTTCTTTTAATGATCCTTAAATAGATTTATTAACTAGTTTTCTAAAGCAAGACAACGATAAAAAATATGACGAAAAGCGCTCTGTTCGATCGACGATATTCATTCTTAGAAAAAATATGTAATAATTTTTCTTAGAAAAAATTCTTTCTTAGAAAGAATATGTAATAATTTATTTATATTTGTTCGTTCATTTTATATATTTGTTTATTTTTCGATAATCTTATTCTCGTTGGATTTAATGAAAGAATAACACAGAATACAGTAGGCCAACAAATTATTTTTAAATTTTACGGTAGTAAACTCAAAGGTATGTCCACTTTTTCTTTCCTATTAAAAAAAATTTTTTGAGATTTTTTTTTTTTTAACGTAAACATTAATTTTGAATTTCACTATTTTAAACATAAACATTAATTTTTTCTTCGTATATAATTCAAATTGTATGTTTCTTCTTTTAATGATCCTTTAAATAGATTTATTAACTAGTCTTCTAAAGCAAGACAACGAAAAAAAAAAAATATGACGAAAAACACTAAAAAAATGTTCGATCTAGGATATTCTTTCTTAGAGAGAATATGTAATAATTTATTATATTTAATTTGTTCGTTCATTTTATATATTTATTTATTTTTCGATAATTTTATTCTCGCTGGATTTAATGAAAGAATAACACAGAATACAGTGGGCGAACAAATTATTATTTTTAAATGTTACGGTAGTAAACTCAAACTCAAAGGTATGTCCACTTTTTTTTCTTTTTTTTTTTTTTCATATTAAATTAAATTTTAAATTTTTTTTTTTTGCAAGGACAAAGGTTAATAGTAGCAATAAATGTTTTTTTTTTTTTTTTTTTTTAACAATACTCTCTAAGTGCAGTGATGTTTTTTTTTTTTTTTTTTCCGATGAACGGCCGTTACATCCAAGTTTGTTTGTTTGTTTTTTCAACCAGCGTCTCTCTCTTTGAATTTTTCTTTTTCTCAATATGAAATTCTGTTTTAATATAAACAGGATTTTTTCTTTAGATATTAGGGAATAATTTTTTTTTTTTTTTTTTTTTAACGAAATTCTGCTTTATTTTAATTTATCTGTTTGTTCTTTAAATTAACCTAAATAAAATCATCCGTATTATATTTCCTTTAGCTGTCGATATTTCGTGTAAATTATTTTTTTTTTTTTTTTTTTTTTAACTATTATAATTTTCTTAAAAACAAAACAAAACAAAACAAGAAAATAAATTAAATCCGATGAAAAACAATTTATATGGTATTATTTTATAGAAAGTCTACGTATTTTTTTGATAAATTTATTTTTATTTATTTATTGTTTTAATTTACTTATTTAATTTATCTTATTATGATAATCCAATATTGACCAACGACTTTGTTGAAAAAATGAAAGATAAAGTGGACGAACAAATTATTACATTTTTTTTTTTCAACAAACGTCTCTCTATTTGAATTTTTCCTTTTCTCAATATGAAATTTTGTTTTAATATAAACAGGATTTTTTTTTTCTTAAGATATTATAATTTTTTTTTTTTTTTTAAACAAACTACTCTAGTAATATTGATGTTTTGTTTCGTTGAGCCGTCTTTCTCCTTGAATTCCAATCGCGTCTATGTCAGATGTTGCTTGGCAGCCCATTTAGGAGAAGGAAAACTCCGAACAACAACCCGCAACTCAAGGTGTTAATCGTGCCGAGGAGTGAATGGCTACTGCGTTATGAGGTCACAAACGATTCCCTACAGGCTTCGGGACCCTGTTTGTAAAAGACCGTTACCCAACGTGCCGGGCAACTTTGGGTGGACTTTTGGACCCGTGCGTCACTCGTGGGAAAAACATGAAAAACACAAATAGAAATAAAAAGTCCAGTATGGCTCTTCCAGTGGATAAACAGGGAGCCCGTCCTTCAGGAGGGAACCTACCTGAGGTCGAAAAATCTGCCATAGGAACAAACTCCTACACAAAGAATGTATCTTCAGGTCCCCACAACCAGGATAATCCTAATGATGGTCCTGAAAATTCACCAGCTAGATCTACAACCGTATATTTAAAGAAAGAAAAAATAAAATGGTCTCGTGAGGAGTACAAAGTCGTTATGACTGCATTTCATGAAGCGTTACTCAAACCTCAAAAAAACATGACTCGCCAAACATATGACATTTGGCGTGAAAAAGTTGGTCAAACAAATAGAAAGTATATTGACGAAAATAAATTGGCCAATGTACGTAGGTACATTATTCGTAATAACCGACTGTCAGAGGCTGAGATTCACGAAATTAAAAGAATTGTAACAAGAAGAGTCGAATCAACAAAATATGAAAAGGAACCGGAACCAGAAATAAAAACTAATAACATCAAACAAATCACAGGTCATAATGTAGAAACCGTGAAACACGCAAATCACTGCGAAGATAATGATGTAAGTCTAAAAGTGCTGGAAAGGTGCGATCTGAGTCTGAGTCAGTTAAAAGACAAAAATAAAATTAGTTCAGAACACATCGAAGATAATTATTTGACGGAAAATAACAATATACAGGAAGCCAAGATAGAAATAAAAAACCAGCTAAGTCAAATACAAAGTATTACAATGGAGGAACGTGAACAGCTCCCAAAATTCCAACCAACAAAACAAAACCTCCGAACTATTAAATTGTACAATGCAGCACTGAAATCAATACTGGATGAAGACCCGAATACAAATCTTAACGAAGTAATATATGCATCAGCAACAGCAGCAACAAAAAAAATTAAACATCAAAATAAAAACAAGGCAGTCACGCAGACGTGAAGATCCACCTTGGAAAAGAAAAATTGAAAAAGAAATCGAACAACTAAGAAGTGAACTGTCAGTACTGGATGAACTGAGTAGAGGAATAAATGTAAGAACTAGGAAAAGAAGAAGAGCCGAAAAAAAATATAACATCAGGAATGAAAATGACGTCTTATCAAATAAAGAAAAAATAAAGCAAAAAATCCAACTGAAGGCTCAAAGAATAAGACGCTATGAAAAAAGAGCAAAATTTTACAGACAAAACAAGATCTTTCAGACTGATACAAAGAGATTTTACAGGGAAATAGGTAAAAAAAGAATAGGTAAAAAAAAGAATAGGTAAAAAAAAGAATAGGTGAAAAAAAGAATAGGTAAAAAAAAGAATAGGTAAAAAAAAGAATAGGTAAAAAAAAGAATAGGTAAAAAAAAGAAAAAAAGAATCAAACAGTGCATGTCTATATGGAAAACAACCCTTTACCTCAATCATATAAATGGAACCTATAAGTCTGATGAAATAAACATCAAAAGAGGTATATTTCAAGGTGATTCTTTATCTCCCTTACTATTCTGCATATCATTAATAGCACTAACCAGTCAACTTAATAAGACAGAATGTGGTTATAAAATAGGCCAAAAGAAAATAAGCCATCTATTTTACATGGATGACTTAAAGTTATATGCTAAGAATGATAATGAGCTGGAAGGTCTTCTGCAAACTGTAAAATGCTTCAGCGAAGACATTGGAATGAAATTTAATTTGAATAAATGTGCTAAAGCTACAGTTTTACGTGGATCAATACAAGAAACATCCTCAATTAGCCTAGACCCTGCTGTAACAATAAAAGAATTGAAACCAGAAGAAGCTTATAAATACCTAGGTGTAAATGAGAGCGAAAACATTCACCATAAAAAAATGAAAGAAATAGTGCGTAAAGAGTACTATAGAAGGCTACGAATGATATTAAAAACTGAATTAAATTCACAGAATAGAGTTATGGCCATTAATAGCCTTGCAATCCCAGTTGTCCAATATAGCTTCAACATCTTAAACTGGACTTTAAACGACATCAGGCGAATGGATGCTAAAACAAGAAAGCTTCTTTCTAAGCATAGGATGCATCACCCAAAGGCTGATGTAGACCGTCTATACATACCCCGTAAAGAAGGTGGAAGGGGTCTTATTCAGTTGGAATTGTCATACAAGACAACAACTATTGGCTTACTAACATACATAGAAACAACAAAGGATTGGATGATACAATTAGTAAGGCAACATGAAGAAAGAAAGAAAAAATATTCAATAATAAAAGAAGGCAGTAAATACAAACAAGAATTACAGTTAGTAGATTCTGTAGAAAAGCAAAACAGTAGCCAAGAACCAACTATTGCGGCAAAAAATATGAAAATGAAAGCCAAGGATAAAGCTCTTGAAAAGATGAAACAGCGCTGGCAAGACAAACCTCTGCATGGCCAATATCCAGTACGTGCCAATAAATCCAATGTTGACAAAGTTAATACTCATCGATGGTTACGTGCATCTGGATTAAAGTCTGAAACTGAAGGATTTATACTTGCAGCACAAGACCAAAGTCTTTTCACGAGAAACTTTCAGGCAAATATTATGCATAATAATATGGATCCAAAATGCAGGTTTTGTGATAAACACCAAGAAACAATAGACCACCTAATCTCAGGCTGTTCTGTGCTTGCCCCAAACGAATATAAAAATCGCCACGATAGAGTTGGGCAATATTTACATTGGGCAATGTGCAAACATTATGGAAAAGCTGTAAACAAACACTGGTATGAACATCATCCAGCACCGGTTACAGAAATAGAAGATGTAACCATTCTATGGGATTACACCATCTACACAGACAGAAAAATTGAAGCAAACAGGCCAGACATTATTGTTAAAAACCAGAAGGAGAAAACTTGTCTATTAATTGATATGGCTTGTCCAGCGGATTGTAACATAGCAATCAAGGAATTTGAAAAACTGTCAAAATATAAAGACCTGGAAATTGAAATAGAAAAAATGTGGAAATTGAAAACAAGAGTTGTGCCAGTGATAGTAGGTGCACTTGGAATGATAAAAAATGGAACAAAACAACACATTGAAAGAATCCCTGGAAACCCCAGCTTAAGAGATATACAAAAAATTGTATTATTAAGTACAGCCCACACACTAAGGAAAACGTTATCTATGTAATGCTGGGGATGATAGGGAGGATAGAAAAACATGAAATGGAGTCATAACAACACGCCACTACCTGCCTTAGGTCTCCCCGCAGACTTGGTTGGTAGTGAGACCAATGCAGAAATCTAAATATGATGAAAAATGACATAATAATAATAATAATTAAAATATCCAGTACGTGCCAATAAATCCAATGTTGACAAAGTTAATACTCATCGATGGTTACTTGCATCTGGATTAAAGTCTGAAACTGAAGGCTTTATTCTTGCAGCACAAGACCAAAGTCTTTTCACGAGAAACTTTCAGGCAAATATTATGCATAATAATATGAATCCAAAATGCAGGTTTTGTGATAAAGACCAAGAAACAATAGACCACCTAATCTCAGGCTGTTCTGTGCTTGCCCCAAATGAATATAAAAATCGCCACGATAGAGTTGGACAATATTTACATTGGGCAATGTGTAAACATTATGGAAAAGCTGTAAACAAACACTGGTATGAACATCACCCAGCACCGGTTACAGAAATAGAAGATGTAACCATTCTATGGGATTACACCATCTACACAGACAAAAAATAGAAGCAAACAGGCCAAACATTATTGTTAAAAACCAGAAGGAGAAAACTTGTCTATTAATTGATATGGCTTGTCCAGCGGATTGTAACATAGCAATGAAGGAATTTGAAAAACTGTCAAAATATAAAGACCTGGAAATTGAAATAGAAAAAATGTAGAAATTGAAAACAAGAGTTGTGCCAGTGATAGTAGGTGCACTTGGAATGATAAGAAATGGAACAAAACAACACATTGAAAGAATCCCTGGAAACCCTAGCTTAAGAGATATACAAAAAATTGTCTTATTAAGTACTGCCCACACACTAAGGAAAACTTTATCTATGTAATGCTGGGGATGATAGGGAAGATAGAAAAACATGAAATGGAGCCATAACAACACGCCACTACCTGCCTTTGGTCTTCCCGCAGACTTGGTTGGTAGTGAGACCAAAGCAGAAATCGAAATATGATGAAAAATGACATAATAATAATAAACAAAACAGAGCAACTTAAATACGTTGGACCCGCTAAAATCAAAATTGATTGTCACAGGATATATATATATATATATATTGTAGCGTCCGTCGGTCAGGGATGACCGTGGATAGCATCCGAGTTGTCTGTTTGGCTGAAGCATCGGCGTCTGTGACTTTAGAAACCGATTGCGGGAGTGACAGTCTTTGTTACACTGGCTGCATATTTGTTTTGTTTCTGGTCTGCCGGAGCTGTCATTTTGCTTTCTACGACACCACCTCTCCATGGCGACTTGTGTCAGTTACTCATTCGTTTATTTGATTTGTTTCGCCAGGGTTCCTATCGATTTGGTCCAGTTGATTTCTACTTTCTCCCATGACTCTGTGTTGGTGTCCACAGCTTCCATTTTATTATGTCACGATACCGCAGGTGTGGCCACCCAGTGTGTCTTCTTCTGATGCCAGTTCTCCATACAGGAGGTCTTTTGCAATACCACCGTCCGGCATGCGGTGGACATGGCCTAGCCTGCGGAGTCTGCGCCGTTTAAGTCGTGTGAACATGGTAGGCAGACCCGCGCGAGACAAGGCCTAAGTGTTGGGCACCTTGTCCTGCCGTGAGTTTCCCAATATGCGTCGGATAATTTTTCGCGTGGAAGGTGTTTAGACGCCTCACTTGCCTGGAGTACGGGGTCCATGTCTTATTGCCATGTGACAGTGTGCTGATGACACAGGCGTTGTACACGGCGATCATTTTCTTTACTTTCATCTGCTTGGATTCCGTCCAAACATGTGATGTGGGGCGAACAATATATATATATATATATATATATATATATATATAGCACTTAGACGAAAATATCCTAAAAAAACTAATAAACACTAATATCTCTCCGACAAACCCCAACAAAAGAATTAAGTTTATCATATATTACGCTAAATCCACAACATCCAACTCAATCGTCCGCAACGACTCCTCCCCCACCGTTAGCGATTTGCAAAAAAACAATGTAGTGTATAAATTCAAAATGCCCCTTTCGAGAATGTATCTCTAACAAACTAACTAATATTTACATTGGACATACTACGAACTCGCTTTCGCGGAGGCATACATTACAATTAAATGAAAATTCTAACATACTCCGATATTTAAAACACCACGGCTATCAACACACACTTCTTAGAAAACAGTTGTTGAAAATACATATATACTTAGACAAGAAAATAATAAAGGAAAACTTATAATTCTAGAATCTATCTATATCAAACTGTTTAAACCTAGCTTAAATAAAATAAATTTCGACACCTCCACTAACATACTCCAATGCCTATAATCGACGGGAGAGGTAATAGTTACTATATTTACCCCCTAAGCCCATATTAGTAGCAGTTTCCAGACAATCCCCTCATGCCACTATACTCACAAAAACCAACTACCACCATTCGTTCACGGCTTGCAGCCATCTGCGACGCAAAAAATGGACCTGTTTAATTTTCTCTGTATGACTCCACTCTCTTAATAATTTAAATGTTCTATGTTCACTGTATATTAAATGTTCATCCTTTGATAATGACTTATGTAAGCCGAAAGCTCAGACCTGATAAAAAAATCAACAATTACTGCGATTTCTTGTCGTCTTTTCATGACAACACTATCAAGCTAATCAGATCATACGAAAGGATCTTACACAAAATAAATAGACAGATCTTGTCTATATTATTCAATTAAACCTGTATATATATATATATATATATATATATATATATATATATATATATAACGACCATAAAACGAAAATAATCACACGCCAAGCCAGCAAAATTATACAAAAATAACCACCATGCTTACACACACGAACATAAACAATCATGATTAAAGACATCATTAAGCGGCCATATATACAGACACGATTAAAAAAAATGTTTGATACAACATAAGAAAAAAAGGTCAGCCAAAATTTTTAAATAAGGTCAAGTTAATATAACATTACTTAAACAAGATAATCACTCACACAGTAAGATATCAAATTACACCAAATTTCATATAAACACTAAAGAAAAAGAAAAAACTAGCAGAAAAAGCAAATTACCCTGAAGAGTGAAAACTATTACAATACGAAACTTCGAAGCCGGAATGAATGAAATAATACTGTTTAGCTAAGAAGCAATTTTCTCTACATTTTTTTTATTAACAATCTATGCATATCTTCATACTGAGCACTTTATGACAAAAAATCTGCTTGCCTAAAACGCCTTTCTACCATTAAACTACAAAAGAAAATCAGCTATTTTGGCACTAAGCAACATTTTAATCATACTATATATATATATATATATATATATATAACAGACTTGGTTTGTCGAGAGCGTTTTTGCTTACAAATGAAGCAATTATGCAGTGGTTATTCCGCACATGCACACACACACACACACACACATATATATATATATATATATATATATATATATATGATTGAAGATTTATCAGAAATTTAGTGGACGCTTCGTAATGTCATTGTACCTTTCAAGCGGAAACATTAATTCCATCGATCTTCCATGCAAATCATCCTCGTGCTATCTCCTCATTTGCATGTTTTATGTGAGGCGTGTAACAATTTGTGGGATTGGCTTAGCGATTTTACGATAGTTGCAAACTAAAAACGAGCGATTGCCAGGAGGTTGGCAAACATCCTCTGACCAGGATTTTTTCCAAGGCATGCTGGAGCAAAATGACATGATAACCATCAAGGAAGTCATTCACCGAAAAATCTATTTTACCCAATGAATGTAATCACGTGCGCTGTCTTTTTTATACTAACATGCAATTCCAAAAAGACTCGAGGTTAACTCAAGACAGAGAAGTGTAATCACAACTATAGTCCCACTATGCAAAGGGTTTCATTCTTGGAAAATTGTTTTTTTGTTTTTGTTTTCTTTTACAAAAATGATCAGTTAAAAATAGGAAGCCATTTCTGCGATTGAGATCCGGATATACAACAGAAATCTATGGAAACAATAACATTAAATACAGCAATAATTAACATATGTGTATAATTACAAATCAACCATTCGTCCGTGCATGGGATACTGCTGCCATATATGGTCAGGCGCCCCTGCTGTTCATCTCATTGTTCTTGACAGGCTCCAAAGGAGAATCAGTAAAGTGATAGGTACCGACTTGGCGGCTCGACTACAGCCACTTCCCCACCGACGAGATGTGGCCTCCCTTTGTCTGCTCTATAAATACTTTCATGGCTTCTGCTCCAACGAACTTAAGTCACTGGTGCCTCCGCAACAGGTGTTTACTCGTGCAACCAAACTGGCAACTGGGTCCCACCCATTCACAGTTAGATTAACCAAATGCAGACGACAATACTACTTCTGCAGCTTCTTCTCTCGCACTTCCCGCCTGTGGAACTCGCTTCCATATTTTCCTGGCGGCTACATCTTCCAGGAAATTAAATGCAATGTCAATACTCATCTATTAACCACTTGACTCTAGTTCTTTCACTACCCCGTATATCCTTTCCTTTCTCTCCACCTTTGCAACAGTCATCACACCTGTATTCCCATCCTTCTCTTGCTGCTTTCTAACTGGTTCGTCTTCCTCTTCACTCTCTTCTACTTAATCTTTTTACTCTCATGTAGCCCCCTGGACATTAGTGGCTTTACCGCCATGCTCGGGGTGATACGATTAAAAAAATATTAAAATTAATATTAAAACTATTATAAAGATGTTATAATATCATTAAAGAAATTGCTATTTTGTTTAGACATTTGCTTTGTCTAATTAATTCCATTCTTATCTACCCTATACTTGGTGTTGTATATATATATATAAGGCAGACACGTTATTTCATGGAAAATCCGAAGTGTCGGCATATTTCAGGCGAACCATCATCAGTTTCAGTCTTTATTGTACAAAGATAGAGTTATCCTACCACTGTATGTACAGGATACACGTTTGGACTTTCCTATACTCACACTGCATGCTGATATATATATATATATATATATATATATATATATATAGTCAATGCATTTCAGAAAATCTTGCCATCTAAAACATATAAACAACCCTAATCTATTTAACAAAAAAGTGAATTAATGACCACATGCTGCCTTTGAAAAAATAATTATATTCTTAAAACCTGATTAGTAGTGATTCCTCTATACGTCTGTCTTTTTCTTTTTTTCTCCCTCCCTTACTTTTCCCCTTTTTTTCATTTACCGAAAAGAGTAAAAAGTTTGAATTAGGCCCCTTCGATTTCATCTCACTGCGTTGTAATATTTTATTTTTAATCTAAATATTTAACTTACTTTTTTTTAATCACCGTGTAATTTTTTTGTCTATTTAAAATTTACTCTCGGTAAATTAAAAAATAGAACCCTAATATTATAAGATCTAGCTGCCATGAGCATAGAGCGAACTAAAACTCAAATCTCTCTCTAGATATAACATTATGAATTAAATGTACATTGCGAAACGCAAATATCTATGTGTCGAGATAGAATCTCGTCATCAAGCAATGTTGGATGTTGGTTGTAAAAATCATTTTTACAATCAACATCCAACATTACCTGATGACGGGATTCTATTTTGAATCATAGGCATTTCCGTGTAGCAATGTACATTTAATTCATAATTATATAAGTATATATATTTAATTCATAATTATATAAGTATATATATTTAATTCATAATTATATAAGTATATATATTTACACACACAGGTACACACTGATATATAAATATTTATAAGGTGTCAATAGAACAGTGCTCAATGTAATATAACAGTGCTATGAAATATATGTTAATAACATATTTTCCTACGTCTAAAGCACGACTCGGAATTTCATCTACTACGCAATTATCAGTTGCATATTATAACCACTATATGTACCTAATGATTGAGTAGTGCATGAAATTTCGAGTCATTCTTTACACGTAGGATACTATGTATATTTATTAATATATGAGTGTGTGAATGTGAGTGTGTGAATGCTTGCGTACGTGTGGGTGTGTGTGTTTGTTGCTCTGCCTGTATTTTTTATATTCTCATTTTCTTGAAAATTGAAATTGATAACATTTGTCCTATTTTAGCAAATCCTACTAAAAAAATATCTTTGTTTAGTCGGAATTCTCAGAATTAGTTTCACTGCCTAATATTCTGATCATTTTGAAAGAGTCAGGTTATAAAAAAAGAGTATCTCTACTATCACAGAAGTTAAGCATTATTGAAACTAGATGGGTGATTGCTTCTGAATACAATGTACTGCAAGCTACGAGGTATGTGTAGTAAGCTACGAGGTATGTGTAGTTAGATGGATAACGGCACGGGTTGGATAATAACTGAGTAAGATATGGATCCACCTCATTCTAAACATGGTTTAAATAGCAGGACAACCTGTAGAAAGTAGCGACTAGCTACGGCAAGAATGTATACGCCAGATCACTTATAAATCCACAAGAGCTTATTGTCAAAAAGTGCGTTACTAATGACACCGAAGGAAGGTAACATTGGCTGCTACATATATACTGAGCTGCTCAATCATTGATTCAAATCGTTGAAAGAGACAAAACATTTATATGTATTCTTGTAATACAAAACGGGTTATCAACTTAAAACAGGTTAGCAACTTAAAATGAGTTAGTAACAAAAAATGGGTCAACAACTCAAAATGCTGAATAAAATGTATTATGAAAACCGAAGAGAATGTTTTAGGAAATATCGATTATATAAATGAGCAGAAATGGCAGTTGACCATTTATGTGAAGTGATGAATATTAAATGGCGGTTGACCATTTATGTGAATTGATGAATATTAAATGGCGGTTGACCATTTATGTGAATTGATGAATATTAAATGGCGGTTGACCATTTATGTGAATTGATGAATATTAAATGGCGGTTGACCATTTATGTGAAGTGATGAATATTAAATGGCGGTTGACCATTTATGTGAATTGATGAATATTAAATGGCGGTTGACCATTTATGTGAATTGATGAATATTAAATGGCGGTTGACCATTTATGTGAAGTGATGAATATTAAATGGCAGTTGACCATTTATGTGAATTGATGAATATTAAATGGCAGTTGACCATTTATGTGAATTGATGAATATTAAATGGCGGTTGACCATTTATGTGAAGTGATGAATATTAAATGGCGGTTGACCATTTATGTGAATTGATGAATATTAAATGGCAGTTGACCATTTATGTGAATTGATGAATATTAAATGGCGGTTGACCATTTATGTGAATTGATGAATATTAAATGGCGGTTGACCATTTATGTGAATTGATGAATATTAAATGGCGGTTGACCATTTATGTGAATTGATGAATATTAAATGGCGGTTGACCATTTATGTGAATTGATGAATATTAAATGGCGGTTGACCATTTATGTGAAGTGATGAATATTAAATGGCGGTTGACCATTTATGTGAATTGATGAATATTAAATGGCGGTTGACCATTTATGTGAATTGATGAATATTAAATGGCGGTTGACCATTTATGTGAAGTGATGAATATTAAATGGCGGTTGACCATTTATGTGAATTGATGAATATTAAATGGCGGTTGACCATTTATGTGAAGTGATGAATATTAAATGGCGGTTGACCATTTATGTGAATTGATGAATATTAAATGGCGGTTGACCATTTATGTGAATTGATGAATATTAAATGGCGGTTGACCATTTATGTGAAGTGATGAATATTAAATGGCGGTTGACCATTTATGTGAAGTGATGAATATTAAATGGCGGTTGACCATTTATGTGAATTGATGAATATTAAATGGCGGTTGACCATTTATGTGAATTGATGAATATTAAATGGCGGTTGACCATTTATGTGAATTGATGAATATTAAATGGCGGTTGACCATTTATGTGAAGTGATGAATATTAAATGGTGGTTGACCATTTATGTGAAGTGATGAATATTAAAATGTTCTGGGAAGCATCCATATAAGAATCTGTGGGCTAGTGCTGTTTGATTGAAAATGTCAGATACATTCTAGACGGGTAGGAGATGTATATGATTTGACTCCTTGAAAATAGATTGTCTTATCCCTGCTGCAAATATTTGAATTAGCCGAATTAACAATTGAAATTATTGCACAATTTCTCATAGTATTTGATATATAATCGAACAATGTGGTGGCGACATTTCGTCCCACAGAAAAAAAGGTTGAAATACGGAAAATAACTATTCCCCAACAAGAATACATGAAAGATTTTTAAATCTTACAAAGATTTGAATTAATGACTGAGCAGCTCCTGTATATATGTAGCGCCAATAGTACCGGCGTCATTAGTGACGCACTTTTTCCACAATAATCTCTTTTCGTTTTATAATTGATTTGGCAGATGAATTTTTGCAGTAGTTCGTCGCTACATTCTACAGGTTGTTTTGCGATTTAATCCATAGTGAAAATGAGATAGGTCTATATCTTACTTAGGATTATCCAACTCGTGCCGTTATCCATCAAACTACTCACACCTCCAAGCTTACAGTACCTTGTATTCAGAAGCAGTCACCCATCTAGTTTCAACATTGCTTAACGTCTGTGATAGCATAAATACTCTTTGTTATAATCTGAGTCTTACAAGATTATCAGAAGTGAGACTGAAATTTTCTTTACATTATTAGAAACTCCTAACCGAAGATATTTATTTATATTTCTTAAAAATATTATATATATATATATATATTTGAGCGGATTCATAGTGGTACAAAATTTAACAATAGCAAGGAACAAGCGAAATTTTGATGATATTTTTATAAACAAAAACTAAAAGAAACGACCGGTTTCGTTCCAGATATTTTCAAGTTTAATTTCTAAGAATTAATTTAATCTTAGAAAATAAAACATGATAAAGAGAGAGGAAAAATATTCAAAATAACTAGAGTCCAATAACATTTAAACCCAGAAAGCAATCTCTCTCTTTATAGAGAGAAGGCTTGCGGGATTTGATATATATGGACTCCAGAATTTCAAGATGATATGAAGATAATATAGATAATACTGAAAAACAGCCAGCACTCAATCCAACAAAATATTCCCTTCTATTTATTGTATGTTGTGCTATAGATGTCCTGGATATATTTACCTGCTGGCGGATTCAAAATTCTTTGAGGTAAATGCTGTTTCATTCTATAATCCAAACGCTGAGATGTTCTAACCATGTAGTCGCGTCCACAACCACATTCAAATTTGTAAATTACAGAATTAATATGATGTCGGCGTAAAACATACTTGCAAATGGAAGAAAGAATTGGTCGAGTAAAAAAATATTACTCAAATAGTAGCAAAGAATAACATTTGCTTATAGAAAGCGAATTCCCCCTAACTAAAGATTCAACTTCTGTACCAACGTAAGGAAGACGCAAATAAATTAGAGATTTTTAATAATATGTGGCTTAACCTTATAAAATTTATTAATGACATTACGCATAATGGAATCAAAAACGTTCATTTTTAGAAATTTTATCTTAAAACCCATTTAACCGTAGAGATAATATTTTAACAAATTTTAAGATCTCTGAAAGTCAGAGTTATCATTAAATTCATTTTAGATTGGTGGACAGAAAGCGTCCCAACTTGTATACAATTCCGAAAGAGTGGCCTCTCTAAATAAAAAAGTCGAAAAGCTATCACTATTCCTATGGAATAGAACACGGGAAGACAACAATTAGACTCCCTTTTCCTGGTAAATTTTAAGAACGGATGGACAGAATTTAATAAGGTAAGAAATAAATCTGCTTCACCCTCGTTATTAGAAAAAGCAAAAAGTATCATCAACATAACGATGATACATTAAAAGACACTCAATACCTGAATAAAAATAAAGCCTCGTAAAAACCAACAAAAACATTAGTAAGGCGATCCCATCGCAACCTCGTCAATTTTGATAAATAATTAAAACTAAATTCAACAGACTAGGTGGCGAACTTCATAAGATCAACAAATACACTCTCTGAAAAATCCGGGAGAGACAACGAGGAACGATACAAAATATCACAACAAATCTCTATTGTCTCGGACAAAAGAACACAGGTGAACAGGGAACATATGTTAAATGAACACATGAAGCCACTACTGGAGGGGAAATTTTGTATAGATTCTACAAACGGAAAGTAACGACTTACGGGAAAGACTTCCTAACTGGGAGCCACGACCCACGGCTTGTCGCCTACCATAAAACTCATGGCTGAACATATAAACAAACTTAGAAATGACTGCCGCCGATCAATTTAAGAAAAGTTAAAGTCAAATAATGTGCCTTCGATATAAAAAAAAAAAAAAAAACTGAAAGAACTTTGTTTTAAAACTTATTTGGAGAATTGAAAGTTCTGATTATTCTTAACAAAAAGTTCGAACTTCTATAAAAAGAATTTTTAAATGAGATGTGGAGATAGATTATCAAGCAACAAACACCAAACGACCCCAACGTCGCCCGACGCCAGGTCGCACTGTTTTTTGGCTGTCTCTACAACGTTTCATAAAGGCCAAAAAGACGTGTTTTTATGTGGAGAATTGACAGTCTGATTATTTTTAAAAACGGAAAGCTCTGATTACTTTTCACGAAACTACGGAAAGACTTATTTTATTTGAAGATTGAAAAGCTCTAAAATTTTTAAACGAATCCTCTCTCCGTTGTAAACTTGAATTTCGACAATTGTTTTTTCTGCTTTTGTAATTAATTATTTTTTTCTATAAATACTTTCTTTCGTAAATCATCCAGACGTCTTCGAACTTATTCGTTTATTTATTTATTTATTTTTTTTTTTTAGTGTCGTATTTTTATTTTAACACAAGTGTTCACAAGTGTCCGGTCTGGATATGGTAGAAATAAGGGTTTTCACAAGGTGGCTTTGTGAGATCAAAAGAATACAACATGGGCAGTGCGTTCGTTGTTGTAATAGACGTCTTGAGGACCAGCAACCGCGAACATCGTCATTTGGCGTCTGTAATCGTCTACAGACGGCCGGGAGTGTTGCACTAATATACTTTTTGCTTCAGTTTTTGACGGGAAAAAATTATGAAGTTCAATTTTCCTTTGCGTTTCTCTGTTCGAACAGCAAATTCAAAAACCTGTATCTCAGGAAAGTGAACCTTCGTTTAATCGCTTATGTTTTTCAATGGCAAGACATTCAACACTAGTCAAGCCATGAGAACAGTTATACCATACCATCATACAAGGAAAATTTGATAAGATAATAAAATCATGAAACTACCTTAAATTTGGAGAAATGGAACAAAACAGTAATATACAGGTTTGAACAAATATATATAAAAATAACCAGTATTGTCGTTAGAATTTCATTTAAAAAAGGGCAGAGAACTATCGTTTGGCCCCAATATTTATGAATGGAACTTTGTCTGTGTGTGTATGTGAGTGTGTCCGTTATGTATAGAATTCGAAGCGGCTGAACCGATTTTCTTGAAAATTTACACAGTTGTACTATAAGCGTCTGCGACTGTTCTTAGCTAGGTTTTGATTCGAGGTACCCCCGGTAAATATCGAAAATCGATAATCGAAAAAAAAACGGGTTATAGAAGGAGGGGTCTAATTTTAATCAAATTTGATACATTCTTAGGCAAAGACATAAAAACAATATTCAGAAGTTTCAAGGTTGCAGTTCTTACAATAGTGCAGAAAATCGATAATATATATATAAAAGGAAAGATGTTTATGCGTGTGTCTGTTTATCTGCCTGTATGTCTATTTTTTTCAGCCCTTTTATTTAAGTTTTTGCTGCGGGTTTGGCTCTATGTAAATATAATTGTTGTTCTAAGTCTCAGCCATGATACCATTTACTCAGAGGAATTATTTAGCCTTAAAAATACAGTTTACGAGGAAAAAACTTATTTGATATCGATGCCAGGAAATCACAATTTGACTTACATTTGTTCAATTTTCTTTCAGTCTACGGTTTCGCTTTAACTGGAAACAACTATTGCTTTTTAATCTTTCTTGCAAACGTCCAAAGAGTCTGAGCTTCATGACCATGGATTAGTTTTTAAATTTTTAATTATTTTTTTTCATTACACCCGAGCAACGTCGGGCTATAGTGCTAGTTACTCATAATGTAGAAATATATATTCCACGTATATAAGAATGTTTCTGTATGACAGGTGGAATTATAATCATACAATAATTCACAAAAAAAGTACCAAAAGAAGAAAAGCAAATGTCTTGGAAGAAGTTTAAAAAAATACCAAAAGAAAGTAAGAAAAGTACCGGTGGAATTATAAAGATATTACTGGAAGAAGTATAAAAATGCTACCGGAAAAGTATTTTAAAATGTAATAGAAAAAGTAACAAAATTACTGGTAGAAGTAGAAAAAATATTACGGGAAGAAATATCAATAGAATTGCCGTAAGAAGTTAAAAAAATAGTAGCGAAAAAATTAAAAGTAAATTAAAGGAAGAAGTAAAGAAAAATAAGAAGTTAAAAAATTGTACCGGAACAAGTAAACAAAAAATAACGGAGGAAGTGAAAAAAAAAATTGTACCGGTAGAAGTAAAAACAGATTACCGGAAGAATTATAACACATATTATTGGAAGAAGTATAAATAATATTACCGGCGGAAGTAAGAAGAAAAAAGTATTGGTAGACAAATAAAAAATAACGGAAGAAGTAAAAAAAAGCAGTAACAGAAAAAAGAACAGATAAAAAATACAGGCAGACGTAAAAAAATATTACTGAAAGATGTATAAATAAAATTACCGTAGGAAGTAAGAGAAAAAAGTATTGGTAGAAAATTTTTTTAAAAAAATGGCGGAAGAAGTAAAAAAAAAAAAAAGGAAGTAACGGAAAAAATAAAAAATACCGGCAGACGTGAAAAATATATATTACTGGAATAATTATAAATAAAATTACGGGAGGAAGTAAGAAAAAAAGTATTGGTTGAAAAATAAAAATTAACCGAAGAAGTAAAAAAAAAGGTAACGGAAAAAATAACAAATAAAAAATACCGGCAGACTTAAAAAAATATTACTGGAAGAAGTATAAATAAAATTACCGAAGGAAGTAAGAGAAAAATGTATTGGTAGAAAAATAAACAATAACGGAAGATTTAAAAAAAAAAAAAAAAGAAGTAACGGAAAAAATAAAAAATAAAAATTAAAAAATACCTGCAGACGTAAAAGATAAATATTACTGGAATAAGTACAAATAAAATTACCAGAGGAAGTGAGGAAAAATGTATTGCTAGAAAAATAAAAAATAACGGAAGAAGTAAAAAAAAAAAGGTAACGGTAAAAAGAAAAAAGAAAAAATACAGGCAGACTTAAGAAAATATTACAGGAAGAAGTATAAATAAAATTACCGGAGGAAGTATGTAAAAAAAAGTATTGGTAGAAAAATAAAAAATAACGGAAGAAGTAAAAAAAAAGGAAGTAACGGAAAAAATACCGGAAGACGTAAAAAATAAATATTACTGGAAGAAGTATAAATAAGATTACCGGAGGAAGTAAGAGAAAAAAAAGTATTGGTAGAAAAATAAAAAATAACGGAAGACTTTTAAAAAAAAAAGAAGTAACGGAAAAAATAAAAAATAAAAAATACCGGCATACGTAAAAAAAAAAAAAAAATTACTGGAAGAAGGATAAATAAAATTACCGGAAGAAATTTTTAAAAGAATTACCTGAAGATGTAAAACAAACAGTACCGGATAAAGAAAAAATACCGGAAGAAGTAACAATTTACTGGTAGAAGTATAAAAACTATTACTGGTAGAAGTATAAATTAAATTACCGGACTATTCTTAAAAGAATAGACCGGTAAAAGTAAAGAATAATTACCGGAAGAAGTAAAAGGAATAATGTAATAAGCGAAGGAAAACCAATTACGGAAGAAGTAAACAAAAAAGAATTTCCGGGAGAAGTAAAAAAATAAAGATAAAACGGGGGAATAAAGAATGATTTAAAAAAGAAGAAAAAATAAAGAAAGTGCATGAGTGAAAACAAAGAAAAGAAAAAGTCATTCAACATAAAAAAAAAGATGATGAAAAATACTTGTACTAAGAGAAAATGACGATATTTGCAGAATATACTCTATGAGAAAAGAAACGAAATCGAGAAATGAGTAGGAAATAAAAAAATAAACGATGCTAAACAAATGGGAGAAAAATAATGAAGACTTTAAAAGGAAAACATTGGATTATCAAAATATGGATTTTCGAAATGTGGCAAGCATGGCGGGGACAAAAATAGCTTAAAATGAAAATTTTAGTTTCAGAGGGACGCTGATTCAAGCCATAATGCGAAACCGCCAATTCTCGTGAGATAATCGCGGTTGCTTTAAATCATAGTATGCAATTTGAGAGATGATGACGATTGCAGCGAAGACGAATTGCTTAAATTAGTATTAGAAAAAATATTGTCATGAAGAAAACATATTTACCAATCTCGAAATATCCTTCTTTAAGCATCTCGTTCTAGTTTAAGTAAACTTTTGTATTTCTCAGCGTGCAAGTTGATCAGCAGCGCTCACCGATATATACAAAGGCGAAAATAGATATCCATAACATGTTTACCTTATGTATATATATGAGAAATGTTTGCGTTCTTACTAAACCCTCCCATTCCTTGTTCTCTTGTCATAAGCTCGTTAGGAAGGTTGATTATGATTCTCCACTACTTCATATTCTTTGTAACTCTTCTCGATGTTTCTCTTCTTATTATCCCTCTCATTCTCTTTTCTGTGATCTAATTAAACAATAAAAAGAGCAGCCCAAATACAGGTGGGAGATGTTAAAATCAAGCAGGTACGAAAATTTAAATATCTGGAAGTGTTTAAACCGAAGACGGAAAGTGCGAAATAGATATCTAAAGGCGAATTCGCATGGTGTACGACACGTTCCAGAAGCTGAGTAAAGTATTAAGACACAGGAAACTTTCACTAGAAACAAAGAAGAGAGTACCGGATTACTATGTCACGTCAGTTCTTCAATATGACAGTGAATGTGGGACAATATCAACAAAGATGAAGGGAAAAATTGAAGCAGCTGAAATGTGGTTCTACAGAAGGATGCTACGGATATTTTGGACTGAGCATGTGAGCAATGACGATGTGCTGGAAAGAATGGAAAAAGAAAAAGGAAATTAGTATTGAGCATCAAGAAGAGACCACTTACGTTCATGGGACATGCAATGAGGAAGGAGGGCTTGGAGAACTTGATACTAACAGGCCAGATAGAGGGAAAACGAGACAGAGGAAAGCAGCGGATAACATATTTGAAGAGCCTGAGCAGTTGGATGACAGAACGTGGGCTGCGAGACGTTACAGGTGAAAGCGAGCTAAGAGCCCCCAGAGATAGGGGGAGGCGGAATTCCATGATCGACTACGTCCTGAAAGAACAAGGCACATAGAAGAACAAGATTTAAACAATCTCGTTTGTAATTATGATCATGGCTCTCCACTACATCCTACTGTTAAATATCTTTTTCTTCTTATTATCCCTCTCATTACTTGTTCCGACATCCATGTAGAAGGTAAATTCTTGCTCTCCCTGCATTTTAATGGCTCTCCACTCTTTCGAATCTTTGTAACACAAAGCAATGTTTGTTATATTACTATCCATAAAACTCCTTGTTCTACCGTTATTTTCAAAAAAGCTTGTTAAGTAGCTTGGTTATGGCTCTTCACTATTTCATATCCTTTGTACCTCTGGACAATGTTTGTCTCCTTACAGTCCCGTCCATTCTCATTTATGCTATCTATTGGAACAAGCTCCTTTGATATGATATACTATGTTTTCTCCTTTTCTTGAACTACTAACAATGTCATGTGTGTGTCAAATTATCTAATTCCTCTTCCCTAATCCTGTATTCTAGATACGTCAACACTTTCATTCTGGTTCTAATTGCAAGTGTTCGTTTTTGATTGTGGTGCAGGGGATGTCTGCTTGGAACAAGATATCGGAAAGCTGAGTTCGAAATTCAACTGAATTAGTTACATTTACATACGCGCATATTCTTATGAAACGTATAAATGCGTCACTTCTCCCTCCATCTATGGGTTAAATAACAAGACAGATTGGGTTCTAGAACTTTGGTTGGCAACTAGTTTACCGCAGAAAGTGATAGAAATTTACCGCGGAAAAATCTTCTGCCCAGTCAGTCATGTCTCTTTTGAGACATGATCACCCAAGCGAGTTTCACGTATGGCACTTAACTGAAAGAAATTTTACTCGTTGGTCACATACTCGGTTTTTTTTTTCATCATTCATCGTTCGAACTTCATCTATTTCGCCTCACGTTTCTTCATCTCTGATTGTGTAGAATGGACTGCTCTATAGAAAATTACATATTATATTGCAATTCAGGATTTTATGGAAATTTTTTCTAAGGATGTTTTCTTATAGCGTAATAACTTGCTTAGTTCCGATATGTTGAGCAGCGTAACATGCTTTTCTTTTTATTAAATGCTTCATCTGGGTTAAAATTTAAGTGTAGTTGCGTACAATATTATAGGTTTATTGCATGCCGCTTCCTATATTCTTAATTATTTATTTTGATATGATAAAATAGTTTATTTCATGTTTAATATATTTTATAAAAAAATATAATTACGATACATCGTTGTTTACGAGTGTTTATTTGATGTTTCAAATTGCTTAAAATAACAGTGTATAGAAAAGGGAGATTATATTTGCTCGGCTGATCAAAATCTTCATATTGACTCTCATCTACATGTGATGCTTTTGTTATCATAATTTAGGTGGAAAGTTTCAATTTGTAGTTGTATTTTTAATATAAATAGTTTGTAAACGTTAGGATGTTAAAATAAAAAATAATCGAAGAAAATGCATCCGGTTTCACTATATAAACCCTTGTGAGAATTAATTGAAACAAAACAAATAATTACATCCTATGATCTTTCACACTTTTCCTAATCACGTCTACGTGGTCTCTTGACGTTGTTTTTCTCTTCTGACCGCATTTTTCATTAAGTTGTGGGTTGATGAATCTAGTTTGTTTCTTCGCCTTGATGACACAAGTGAAAGTTGAAAGACTGACCTAACAATATCTGCGATCTCTGTGTAAAGCTTACCAATGTGTTCAAGCAGCGTTATAATTTTTCTAAATTCCTTAGTTTTAATGACCATCCAAGCAATTACCGTAGGACAAATAATCGATATTCGAAGCAATAGTGTCTTGGCGTGATAAAAATCTTATGCAATCACGACTGACTGACTATTTTTCAAGACCAAACAATATTCATCATACACCTCGAAAATAGATTTATATTGCTGCATACCACTGCTAATGACCTAATCTGAGAAATAATTAGAAAGCGATTACGCCCTATCAGACCAGTGGGTTTAAAACTGACGGTATGGTGAAAGAAGCTATTTCGATTAATTTGCACAAGGGTGTATCATCGAAGGCAGTGTTAGATGTTGATCTTATCAAAATATCAGAGAGAATAAATACCATGTTTTTTCTGCATTTTGACTTTCGTATAGATAACTTTAGCTGTTAAATGTCATCTATCTAAACTTATTTATAAATGGAACTTTGTCTGTGTGTTTGTGTCTGTGTGTGTATGTATCCGTTACCTATAGACTCCGAAACGGCTGAACCGATTTCTAGAAAACTTACACAGTTGTACTATAAACGTCTGCGAGTGTTCTTAGCTAGGTTTTGTGTCGAGGTACCCCGGACAAATATCGAAAATCGATAATCCAAAAAATCGGGTTATAGAAGGAGTGGTCCGATTTTAATCAAATTTGATACACACATAGACAAAGACATGAGAAACGATATTCAGAAGTTTCAAGGTTGCAGTTCTTACAGTAGTGCAGAAAATTTTATATCGATACCAGGAAATCAAAATTTGACTTACATCCATTCATTTTTTTTTCAGTATACGGTTTCGCTTTAACTGGAATCAACTATTGCTTTTTAGTCTTTCGTGCCAACGTCCAAACTCTCTGAGCTCCAGGACCATGGATTAGTTTTAAAGCTTTTATTACACCCAAGCAACACCGAGCTATACTGCTAGTCTGATTATATATGATAGTTGCAATTAAAAAGATGTATCTGGTATGAGTGGCCAGCAATAATATACGAAGTGTACGGGACTTGATTAGAGTTGGTTGAAGTGTATGATATTTGAATACGTACTCAATAATGCTGACTATAATGACGTGGATATGCGTTGTGGTGCATTAGATATCAGCTCGTAACGAGAAATCGGGGAGCCGAGTTCGAATTCCAGCCGAATTCATATCATTCACTTACGCGCAAATACCCTTGGGAAAGGTATTAATCCGTCTATTACTTCAAGTTATGGATTAAATAACAGGACAGATTGGGTTCTATAGCCTTGGTCGGCAACCAGTCTATCGCAGAAAGCAATGGCAACCTACTGCGAGATAATCTTCTGCCCAGTCAGTCATGTCTCTTTCAAGACATGATCGCCCAAGCGTGTATCACGTATGGCATTTACCTGACTGATAATGACGTGAAGGATTTGTAACATCGAAAAAATAAAAAAACAGATTTAATATTTGGAAGAATTATAGAGATCTTCTAATAGATATTAGAATATATTAGTAGATAGGTATAGCATTATACACATTGTATTTCATTTGAATCATTTCCTCCCCAAAAGGTGATAAAGCCACTAAGACGTAAGTGGGTAACTGGGAGTTAAAAAGAAACAGAAGATATTAGATAGCGGAAAGAGCAATAAAAGAACAAATTTTAGGAATACTGAAGATGGCATTTGGCGTTGCATTAAAATTTTCGAAGATTTAAGTGGGATGTAAGCGGGAAAATGCGAAGAGAACTTTAACTCCTACAAGTACGAGAAACAAGAGGTGTTAAGGTATTATATACGGTTACGTTCACATGAAACAACAATAAAACAGTGAGACATAGTTGTCAATCTCATAGCACGCTTACATTCATGCAATCAAGAAGGCACCGAAAGCGAATGCATTTTAATGTAATAGCCATGAAATATTTGCAGAAGAAACAGGTGGAAACCAGGCTACGGCTCGATTACGTTACAAACCCTTCATCGAATTTTATCAAAAATATTGAGATATAAACCATGGACACTTGATCAAATATGGTAGCAATGCACGAAGGAATGGCAGATTTAAACGTAACACGATTTCTGCACATGAAAAAAATGTAAACCTAAGTTCAATACGACGGATCGAAAGAAATTATTATTAGTGGTATTGTTGATTTTGCAGTTTATTTTAAATCGTAATATGAGCTCGACTATTTATAGTTAATAATTATATGCTTGTAAAATCTGAAAAAAAGAAAAACTAACTGAAATTTGAAGAAACTAGAAAGGTAATATATATTTTTTTGCATTGTTATTCAGAAGCTTGGATTTTCGGCCGGTAAAAGTGAGAAATTGCGATAGATAAAACTAATGGTTAAAAACTTTTGATGAGGTTAAGAAGGTTAAAAGTTCTAACTATGAGAATAAAACGATTTATAAATCTCACTGGCATTAAAGCTTCCAAGCTAAAGGGTGGATTTGCTGACGTAATCAATTGAATCAAGAAGAAGATGAAAAATTACGTTAGAGGTAGTGTTTTTGCCTTATTGATGTGTAGGTAGAAGTAATCTCATTGGTCAAAGATTTGATTTGCATAAAATCCCCGGCTCTCTCCGCATCACCCAAGAGAATTTAGGACAAGTATAGAAATCGAGACCCCAGTGAGCAAAATCAGTAGGAGCTGCTGAGTGAAAGAGACAAGACGAATCTACTACTGCTGTCACCAAAACACCCCACTTCGGCCGTTTCGGTAAATCTTCGGTAAAGAGCCTGAAAAGCCTTTTTTTTATTTGGAAAATTGAAAGCTCTGATTATTCTTAAACGCAAACTTTCGCTCTGTTGTGAAAATTGAATTCGACAACTGAATATTCTGCTTCTGTTGATAATTATTTTCTTAATTTCTTTTTTATATATATAAAGGCTCTTTCCGCTACTTATTCAGGCATTATGACAATTATTTATTTATTTATTTATTTTTTTGGTCCTGTATTTTTTCTTGTTAACCTAATGTACGTGTGCGTCCGGCCTGGTTCGACGTGTTAAAGACACAGCTAGCAAGATTTTGGCGTGTCTTAATTGGATCAGAATTCACAGCGTGAGCAAAGGAGGGGCGCTGTTATAATAGACGTCTTGAAATGTCGCTACTGTGTCGAGGCCATCATCACGACTAGCGACCCGAGAGCGGCGTCACATATAAATGTCTTACAGTATACAGAAAAACAACTTTTCTTGCAGTTTAATTAGTAATTGATTTAAAATAATCACCAAACGTCTTGTTAATGGAATAAGTAGCAGAACAAGGCGCAGAGAGTTAGAATCAGCCATGCCGATGGCGGGAGGAAATATTTCTCGATACTGATTAAATTAAAGCCGATTCATTATGTATGGGTTAAAATTGACACAGTTAACCACTGACTGTAGTTTTTTTTTCTAGCGCTGTTTACAATTTTACTTTGTCTGAACTGTCGGCATTGGATAAGTATTATCAGTCAGTTGAGTGCCACACTTGATACACGCTTGAGTGATCATGTCTCAACAGAGACATGACTGACTGGGCAGAAGATTATCCCGCAGTAGGTTGCTATTGCTTTCTGCGGTAGTCTGGTTGCCAACCAAGGCTATAGAACACAATCTGTCCTGTAATTTAACCCATAACTGGAAGGAATAGGCGGATTAATACCTTTCCCAAGGGTATTTGCGCGTATGTGAATGCAATGAATTCAGCTGGAATTTGAACTCGGCTTCGCGATTTCTCATTCCGAGTCGATATCCAATGCACCACAACGCAATTTGGCATGAGTAGAATTTTAAAGAATTTTCGTATATGTACTAGGGCTTAATAATCCATATTAATATTCCACAGCTACAGGGTATCTATTTCAACTTTGTTGTTTGGAATGTATTTATTGATTAATCAATCGGATGATGGTACAAATTTAAAGTTACAATTGTGTTAGATTTATTCTTACGACTGGTTTCTAAAAAGTCCTTTAGTTGATACATTTAGTTACTTGTTAACAGTGAGTGGTACGTATTAAAGTTAAATTGGTTTTTCAGGACTTTAAGTAAGTAATAAAGTCATAATGCAATACGTGTATGCCAGAGTTTCCAGCTCTAATTTTGTATTGTATTGGATTCTAAATTTCAGTCCCTATTTAAACGATATTAAAAGTTGTTTATGAGAAACTGTAAAGTCTGAATTTGACGTAGATAGAAAAGTGTGTTAGGTGTTAAGAATATATAAGAAAATGATGTATTTATATGCGTGTTATTGATTCTGACAGGGTTGACTTTTTTATTGGTTTGGTTTATAGAACTATTTGTTCGTGATGCATTTGATAATTAATTCATTTGTAATTTATCATGACAGTATGTGCTGTTCAATGGTTGTACACCAAAATTTACAGCGACTGGTGCTAAACAAATAAACAAACATATTCCTGCAACTTTTCTCTATTGATCAAAGTTTGTTCTAAACGATGGACTTTATTCAGTTCTTTGATTTTTGTTTATATTTAAAGCGAGTTCGAGACTGTTACAAGTGGTAATAAGGTTCTTTATATAAACATGTATTTGACTGTCGATGATACAATTTTAAAATAAAAAAAATACGGATAAATGTTGGTTTAATGTTATTACATATATTTATAAAAGAAATTAGAAGATATTAATTCGTCTCAAGATTTTATGATACTTATTTAAATAAAACATTCATTTCTCTCATTAAGAAGATCATAATTAAAGCTAAAGTTATTTTCCTTTGCTTTATTTGAGAGGCATTGAAATAGGTCAACATTGATAAGTAATTTTGGGATTTGACGTAATTTTAGAGTATTTATTAATATTTAAATTAATTTAGAGTTTCAACTTCAATCCAAGCATCTACAATATACAGGTTACGATAGATCATTTGTTTTCTAAATGTCTCAAAAAGAAAATAAAACTAACATCTCATTTTAACATATATATTTACAACATTACACAAAAATTTCTTTAAATATTAAAGAGTAAATATGTTCAATGAAATTGTCATAACTTTAAACATGGCTTTCATATGACTTTGAAATCTCTTTCAACTCTTCTGAACGATATCCTTGTTCAAGTTGATTGAATGCTGCCATAATCCTTAACTTCAGTTTATTCTTAACGTTACAAAGTTTTGTGGCCCTCTTACTCAACTGCGCCCCGTCTAATCAAATTGGGTACTCCTGGGGAGTTAGGTGACTAGATGTAAGGGATGATGTTGTCGCATAAATTGTCTGACCGTCATAATTGGGTTCACTTGTTTGTGTCTTCATGTGCACAATCCTGTTGCATTACAGTTTTCCAAAAGCTATCTTTTTGACCATAGACAACACTATTCCCGCAAGTAATTTTATGTAAACCTCTGTGTTCAGTCTGCGGCTCTATTGAAAAAGAACGGGGACATAGTATTGCCATCATTAGTGATCACTCCAAACAGCATGATGTTTTCTTGATATATCATTCAAATCTTTCAGCGTCCTCTACATTGTTTTCATTCAGACGCCCAAGCACTCTGAAATGTTTGTATTCTAGGAACCATTGCGAATGTCAAGCACTACAGCATGCTGTTTCAATATTTATGGGAGAGTAAATTACGCCATGGTACTCTTTTACTCACAGACGATACCTAACTGAACTTACTATATTATGTAGACGACAAAATCAAAAACAAATAACGCGCATGCGCAGAATTATAATTACAAAATGGCGGCTATTTATCCACCGATCTCTTTATATGAAGCAAATGAATGATATACCTAATATATTATTCTCTGCTTAGGCCAAACAGACGTTTAATTAAGTAATTCATTTTTCTCTATTTTCTAACGCCGTCTACCTGTGTGTAAACGTTGCGAAGATGTCTGTAAATAATTATCATATGCTAGAAGGATGCTGCGGATATCGTGGACTGAACATGCAAGCAACGATGAAGTGTTGGAAAGAATGGCAACCAAAAGGAAATTAATACCGAGCATCAGGAAGAGACAACTGAAGTTCCTGGGACACGCAATGAGGAAGGAGAGTTTGGAGAACCTGATACTGACTGGCCAGGTAGAGGGAAAGAGAGACAGAGGAAGGCAGCGGATAACATATTTGCAGGGCCTGGTCGGGTGGATGACGGAACAGGGGTTACCAGGAGTAACGGGAACAAACATGCTGAGGGCCACAAAGGATAGGGAGACGTGGAGGGCCATGATCGCCTACGTCCTGAAGGGACAGGGCACATAGAAGAAGAAGAAGAAGAATTATATTTATTTATTTTATGCAAAGGCTTAAATTTAAGAAATATTGAGAGTAATTATCGTAAAAATTATTTATCATAATTCTAGTTGCGTCGTTAACAGCACAGTTTCTGATCCGCATTGTTATATCTCGTGACGTTAATATTGCGTTGTTAGGTTTGTTAGGTTTCATTTTGGGGCAGAATATATTTGTAATATTTTCTAGAAGAATTTTTTAGCTACTCAATTTAATAGACAGAAAGTTGGACATATGATTTTATTGGGCCTAATTGGGAACCCTGCAGATGAATTTTAATATTGCCTTAAACGCAAACAGGTTTATAACCGATTGTAATTTTTGGTTTAAATTTTAACGAACAGATTTATACGTGATTTGCAATCAGCATCAGCCTGTTTGCTGTGATTGTATAAGTAGGCGGTTATGTTCTTGTTTAATATTTTAATTTCGTTCCGTCACAGTGAAAATAACGTATTGCACAACTGCATTAACTATTAAAATAGAAAATGTTTTATTGAATTTTCTAAGAACTATATTCTTGCTGTCAAACTGTTTCACTGTATTTCGAAATATTCTGTTTATTTAGAATCATAATGATATGTAGATATTTCTTTTAACAATTCGCTTACTTCTAAGCTCGTTATGGTATGAAATAAAAATACACAAAACTTCGCAGATAATAAATATGGGTAGAAATTTGGTTTTAATTCTACCTTGTACGCATCCAAATTATTTAGTTTTATTCTCTTAAAGTAAACGAGTCACATAATCCTCGGATGTCAACATCATTTTTAAATCTACAAGGAAAACATCATAGGTCTAAACAGTGATTGGACAAAGATCATAATTGATTTCTTTTTTTTTTTTAATCATATCACCTCGAGCAAGGCGGCAACGCCACTGATGTGCAGGGGGATACATAAGATTGAAGAGATTGTAAAAGTGAAAACAGGAAACCGCATCCTAAAAGGAAACAAGTGATGAGCCTCTTCACCTGTTCAGTAGACATGGGTGGAGTGTGAACCGGGCGATAGTTTAGTCTATCTACTCCAATGTTGACTCTATCTACTCCAATAAGTTTAATCTATCTACTAGAATTACTCAGAAGAATTGTAAACATTCTGCAATGATTTGCCATTGAGCATCCATAGGCTTAATTACTGAAGAGCATTTTAAAACTTATGAAACATTAATATTTTCAAGTAAACAAAAAACAGTATCAACGGTAAAAAGCTAAATACAATTTTATAAAAAATAGAATCGCATCTACCTCCCATTAGCATGGGACAGGCTAGCCTCCCTGAGAGTAAAATACTACGCCTCCTTGGCCTTACACTCTCGTCGGACCTGAAATGGAATGACTATATTGAATCCATTGCCAAATCTGCTGCTATGAAAGTCGGCTCCCTGTGCAGGGCCCGGAAATTTTTCCCACCTGAATCTATTCTGCACATATACAAATCTACCATCCGCCCGTGTATTGAATATTGCTGCCATATCTGGTCGGGTGCCCCTGCTGCTCTCATTGGGCTTCTTGACAAAATACAAAGGAGGATCTGTAACGTGGTTGATACTGACTTGGCAGACCGGCTGCAGACGCTCTCTCACCGGCGTGATATGGCTTCCCTGTGCCTCTTCTACAAGTACTTTCATGGCTTCTGCTCCGATGAGCTTAGATCACTGGTACCGCCTAAGCACGAATTTACACGAGATACTAGATTAGCAACTAGGTCCCACCCTTTTACAGTTAAACAAATAAGATGTAACCGTAAATTCTACTCCAACAGCTTCTTTTCCCGCGCTTCCCGCCTGTGGAACTCCCTTCCACAAGTCTGCTTTCCCGACAGTTACAATCTCCAGGTGTTTAAATGTAGGGTCAATAGACACCTCCTATCACACTAACTCTCAACTATTCTCAGAACACTCTCATCTACCCAACCCTCATTCTCGGTATCCTTACCCGCCTATCACCCACCCTCTGACATTTCCTATATTTAATCAGCCTTTCTCCACTCTACGTAGCCCCCTGCGCAGTAGTGGCAGTGACGTGCCTTGCTCGGGGTGAAACGCTTATAAAAAAAAAATATTGTGACAAATACCTTAAAATTTTGTTTTTAACGTTATGTACTTTGTTTTTGTTCATTTCAAAATATTTAGCAGATTGTGTGAAACGTTAAGCCTCTTTAACCCATAGTTTTTATTTCTATTAAAACATTATTCTAAAAAACAATTTTCTTTTTGGTCCCATTAGGATCGACAAAATGGATCATCAAGAGTGAGCAAATTTATAATGTTGATGGGTTGCCAACATTGTATAGAGAAACAAAAATGCAATTCTTAATTTTCTTACTTCTACCTTCCAATGTGACTAACCTTTTAAATCAATAATAATCTTTTGTCTAAAACATTAGATACTATAAATCCTAGACAATACTTAATTATCTACTGCGAGAAAACTATGTTCAATGAGCACTTGTTCTAGATTTTAAAGAGGACGTGTTAGAAGGCTAAACACTAATCGAGACGCACATATTAACTTTTCCCACTACAGGTTTGAGATAAACAAAACGCTATGAGCAATGGTAAATAATATCTATATTCTAAACTAATTTAAGAGTGAAAAAGATTTTACATCATTAAACAAACTTTTCAGTTGCTTAACATTTAAAACTACACACATATGTATTAGGCTTAGTATAGCGTACTTATTTGTTTCAATATCAAAAGCTTACACCTTTATTGTCAGTATAGTATATTTTTTTCTTTTATTTTCTATGCCGGCATCAACCACAGTCATTTAATCCTTTTTCCGCAAAAACTAATTTTGTAGTAATATTCATCCTTTTTAACACGGCTACAGACAAATAACTATTAGTCACTGCAAATGGTGTTTGAATATAATTGTGTTTTTTTAGCGTTTGCTGATTTTTTACGCATTTTTGTTGCATTTTGTGTTAAAATGACCGTCTGTTTTCTGTAAATATTTTTTGTAATTTCATGTTTCATAGTACAATGAATTCTGACTCTTATTCGATATAAACCAGAAACAAAGAGGAAGAAATATTCAATTTCGATTAAGCTTAGATGTTCCAAATCCTATTAGTAAGTACCTATGATACACGATCGTTAATTTTCTCTGGAAAATTATTAAGTAATTCCGTACTACGAATCAATCCTGTAGGTCTTAACGAGGACCATTATTATTCTAACGTTGTGAAGCGAAATCGATGAAAGACTGTACCAAATAACAGAAACCACATTGACGACTTTCTACAGAAGCAAAACTATAATGAATATCGCATGTAACTCGATGAGAAAATAATAACATTATCAAGATGGTAACGCTTCGTAATATTTCATGCAAAATGTAAAGAAAAACGACCCAGGCCAAAATTGGAAAAGTGATAATATTTAGTGGATGTGCGAAACGTATTTTCAGGAAAATGTTTATTAATATGAAGATTTTATGAGTTTAAAGAAACAGTAGTACTGACTGATTATTCAATTGATTCCGAATGTTTCCATATTTTTAATTTTATATATTCTTTTCAGTCCAAGTAAGGCAGGACCGCTACTGGTGTGCAGAGAATAAAATTGAGAGAATAAAATTGCACGGGAGATCTCGAAGAAAAGTTAAGAGATGTTTGGGAATCAAGTATATAGATGATGGCAATTGACGTTGCATTTAAACTTTTTGAGGTTGTAGCTATCAGGGAAGCAAGCAAATGGAAGTGAGTTCCACAAACAGGAAGTGCGACAAAAAAACTATTATAGTAGAAGAGGTGGTTACATTTAACTGTTTCGGCGGTAAACTATTGTGACTTTGATGCCAATTTGGTAGCACGTGTAAATAAATGTGGTCGGAGTCCCAGAAAGAAATCTCGACAGAGCAATTGTAACGAAAATACTTGTATAAAAGACAGAGGGACGCCACATCACATCGGTGAGAAAGTGAATGAAGATGGGCTGCCAAGTCAGGATCTATTATATTGCAGATGCTACTTTGGGTTTTGTCAAAATGAATAGCAGGAACATTCGACCAGGTGTGACAATAGTATGTAAGTTACGGACGAAGTGTAAATTTAGAAATGAGCAAAATGGATTCTGAAGAAAAAAAACAGACTTACTGGCCCGACACAGTGACTAAAACATCCTAAAATTAGATGCAGGTATGAATTTGATGTAATCATTCCAGTTAATGTCATTTGAGAGGGTAAGGCCACGGAGATGCAGTGCGTTGCTCTCTAAGAGACTAGCGTCATCCATTCTGATGGTAGGCAGGAACGTTGTTTTATGGTGGTTAAAGGAGATATAAGCTCACTGTTAATATTGGCATTAATATTTGAAATGGTGAATAAAATAAATCAAATATTTATTTTTAAATAGATTCACGTTTTTAATATGTTCTATTCAGTCGTGTATGAAAATCACATTGACCGGTATAGATAGATGAATATTTCAGAAAAAAACTTATTCATCCCTGTCTGATTTAAGGTACGGATGATTGCATCCAAGAATTTCATGGATTTAATAACATTAGGTTTTCAATAACCAAACACTTATTGGTCTTTGCTTATTCGAGATGTCAATTTATGAGAGGAGAATTTGAAAAATGAGCGCATTTATAACATTCAATATAAATGTGGACAAGATTTAAAGATCAGATTAAAACAGGAGGAAACAGGCAATGTTCCAAAAGTGAGAAAAAAGTATGGCGTGTGAGGAAAAGAGAAAAACGTCAACGCACTTGAATGATATTTAAATCATTGACGCGGCATCTCCATGTTAAGCGAGAAAATAGGAAGAAGTATCAGATATCAATTTGTCTTCTAGATGCGTGGAATCAAGCAAGTGTAAATTTTAGAAAGGTTTGGTTGTCTTGGCTAGGCAGAATGGGAATAAATGTGTAACATAAAGTATAAGTTATAATCTGTTGTGCTAGCAGGACAATTTGACAGCATATCTCTCTCAGACGTGTCTAGTGGCGCATGGTCTTTAAGCCAGGAAACATGACACATGAATCCAGTTTAATAGCAATAAAAAAATTGCGGCGTTGATATACAGTACTGTTAAAAAGTATTAGGACAAGAACTGTTAAAAAAGTATTAGGACAAGAAGTATTTTACCTTTTATGAGGCATCAAAACAAAGTTTAAAATCACCGTTGTCCTAACACTTTTGAACACTACCGGCAGTGTGCAAAACTATTATGACATGGGTGATTTTCCCAAAAATCTCACTGAAATTCAAATACAGGGTGAAAAGCCAAGTAAATTCCTAATAAATAATAATTATTTAAAACTAGGTGTAAAAGAAATGTATTAAAAAAAAGTTATATTTAATTTTTCCTATTTTCTATTAAACAAGTTATTTTAAAACTAATCATTATTCTATTATCCATGGATATGGCTGACTTTTTTCTTATTCCCCCCTCTCGAATTGATAAACCTAATGTTAGTCACAAGACACACTTTGGGAACAAATACAAGCTGCTTGGCAGGAGATACCATTAGATACATTGAAGAAGCTTGTGATGTCAATGCCTGACAGAATGAAGGCGGTGATCAAAGCAAAAGGCTATTATACTAATATTAAATTTATTTTGTAACAAGTATGTTTTCTTGTTAAAGCATTTGTTGCGTAAATCAAATAAAATTACTTTAATTATGTTGGGGAGACACCCCTTTTCACACACTATGGTATCTTCCATGTTATGCAATTAATCCTTCCTACACCGAACGGGTTGTTGTTGTTAGAGTTGGTGTTTGTCAGAGTAGTTGAACCGCCGCTCGTTGTTCAGCAATAATATAGACTGTTACCCGGACTTACTTCTTGTATATATTTGACTCCTACGACACTAATACTGAAAAGAAAAAATGGAAGATTTTCAAAAGCGAATACTAGAAATCATAAAGAGAATTGAAGAAAGACAATATCAATTAGAAATAAGACAAATGGAAATGCAAAAAGCTAACAAAGAAAGACAAACAGAAATACAAAAGAGACAAATAGAGATGCAAAAGCAAATTGAGGAAAGACAAATTGAAATGCAAAAGGCAAACACAACTGCAAAAACTGTTATTAAAAGCACAGTCCTGGATAGAAACACGGAGAAGGAGGAGATATTTTCACAAGATGCGGTGTGGAATGCAATTGAAATTTTTAAATACTCAGTAGAGGGAGATAACAATTTGGGAAAGTATTATAGGCAATACGAGGACATTTTGAATATCAACTGTCAGCACTGGAGTGAGAAAAAATTATGACTTCTACTCAGGAAATTAGGCACAGACGAACACACCAAGTTCGTATACTATATTCTCATAACAAAACGAATGATCTAACGTTGGATGAGGCAGTGACAGGCCTCACAGTGCTATTTAGCCCAAACATCTCGTTGTCCCATGAAAGGGGAAAATGTCTTGATCTCAGAAATGTCGAAAACGAGGGCTTTCTACTTTTGCAGCTATAGTCAATAAACATTTTGACGATTTTAAATTGTTGGAATTTACCCCAGACAATTTCAAGTGTCTCATATATGTGCAAGGACTAGTTGCTGCTAAAGACAGCAAAATGAAGAAATGCATGCTGACCAAATTGCAAAATGAGCCAGGTCTAACATTTCAAAAATTGTCAGAAGATTGCCAGAAATACTTTAGCATAAAGAAAGATGGCAAGAACATTGAAGCGTCAGGACTAGCGTACATTCGAAAGGTAAGAAGAAATTTACGTTCTGTACCCTCCTCACAGACAAAAAAAAAATAATAATGCCAAAAAGAAAAAAAATACAGCACTACTGTTGATAGGAATCCAGTAAAAAACAAGCCTCCCACTTCTGCATGTTACAGATGTGGGGGATGGCATTGGTTTAGGGATTGTCTTTTTAAATACAAAGATTGCCGAGCATGTGGTAAGATGGGCCACAAAGCTACGGTGTGCAGAAATAAAAATCAACCTAGTCGAGTAAGGTCTATTAGAGTGGAGGATGAAAATAAGGAAAATATCAGAAAATACGTTAAAACGGAAATTCTGAATAAAAAAATTAAATTGCAACTGGATTAGGGATTTGATTTGACGATTATAAACTTACAAACATTGGCGGAAGTTAAATAGGCCGACCATGCTACACACTGAAATAAATGCTAAATCTGTAACGGGGAAAAAGATAAATATTTGAAGGCGAAATTATAGTGAACGCAAATTTCCAGGGAAAAATAAAAAACTAAAATCTATGTGATCTGAAATTCAGACAACCTA
Source organism: Ascarosepion bandense (assembly GCA_037127315.1). Classification (NCBI taxonomy): domain Eukaryota; kingdom Metazoa; phylum Mollusca; class Cephalopoda; order Sepiida; family Sepiidae; genus Ascarosepion; species Ascarosepion bandense. Next base: position 193,627 of record JBBBDQ010000501.1, on the reverse strand, counting down.
GTAGGAACGGACTGGATACAGAAATTCAATGTACGGTATTTACCTATTAGTTCGTTTTAGAAAAGAATAGACTGTGAGTTTCGGAAGCCACATAACGGAAGAAAGAATTGCACAAACATTCCCAGAATTATTTTCAATTGGTTTAGGTCGTTGCAACAAATTTGAAGAGAAAATCGAGCTTAAACAGAATACTCAACCTGTATTTAGGAAAAAGAAACGTACCTTTTGCCACAATTGACAAAATAGTCAAAGAATTGGAGAGGCTAGAGCAGACTGGGATTATTTCGAAAACTGACTTCATTGAATAGGCGGCACCGGCTGTTAATGTTAAGAAAAAATCGGGTGAAATCCCTGTGTGTGCAGATTTTTCCACGGGACTGAATAATGCAATTAAAGACGATCACTATCCGTTGCCTAGAAGAAATATTCACTAAACTTAATGGTGTAAAATTTTTCTCATAGATTGACCTAAGCGAAGCATACTTGCAGATTCCAATTAAGGAAGAAAGTTCCATATTACTGTGCTGAAATACTCACAAAGGTCTTTACAAATACAACAGGCTACCATTGGGGATAAAAGTAACGCCTGCAATTTTTCAGCAGACGATGGATACTATGCTGTCGGGGCAAAATTTCGCCACAGCGTATCTGGACGCTATTTTAGTAAAAAGCGATAATATAAAAGACAATGCGACACACATCTTTAAAAGACTACAAGACTTCGGGTTAAAAGGTAAAGAGAAAAAATGTGATTTCTTCTTGAAAGAAATAAAATATGTCGGCCACATCATAAATGAGAATGGCAGGAAACCTAACCCAGAGTGAGCTTCAGCAATCAGAAACATGCCTGAGCCCAAAAATGTCGCAGAATTGCAAAGCTTCCTTGGTCTTGCTAATTACTATGGAGAGTTTATCGATAGTATGCATAAATTGAGGGCACCCGTCAACGGATTACTGAAGAAAGATGTCCACTGAAACTGGTCGGAGGAGTGCAAAAAGGCATTTAACGAAACTATAAATAAATTGACATCAGATTTAACTTTGAAACATTTCGACGCTAGGCTGGATATTATTAACAAATTAAATCGTTTATTTTCTGTCAATATGCCTCATATATGATAAAACAGTTCTTGTCCTAATACTATTGCACAGTACTGTACGGTGGCCCGACTATATTTGGGGTTCACCCTGAAAGATATCGAATTACATTTTTACTTGAAGTCATTACAGAGCATCACAAGAGATTTTTTTTTATAAGCGTTTCACCCCGAGCAAGGCGTGTCACTGCCACTACTGCGCAGGGGGCTACATAGAGTGGAGAAAGGATGATTAAATATAGGAAATGTCAGAGGGTGGGTGAGGATACCGAGAATGAGGGTTGGGTCCCACTCCAAGGTATTCTGCCCTCACACTACTCTCTGTTACTGCTTACTTAGAGGCAGCTTAAACTTTCCAGAACTGAATGGAGAAAACAAAATGAAGTTAATTTTAGAATTTTTCTTAACTTTTTTCTGTCAGTCAGCCTGCAACTGGTAAGTTTTAGACAGTGTGATCTTATTTTGCTGTATTTTTTAAATTTTTTTTTTTACTCCTTTGGTTCTTATCTTTTCTGTCTAATTTTTGTTCCTGTTTTGTTACTAACCTAAGTTCTCTACTAGTCGCTCTTGTAATGCACTGCGACTATGATTGTGTAAATTGTTTTTAATTATCAAATTTAGGTTTAACTTAGTATAAGTTAAAACTTAGTAAACTTCGGTCACACATTTATTCTTTTTTTTTTAAATAGAGTAGATAGTACCTTCTATCGCCCGGTCTCACACTCCACCCTCTTCTTTTGGACAGGAGTAGAGATGATCGCCTTGTTTCTTGTTTAGGAAGGGGTTCCCGGTTGATCTCTCTCTTTTTCGGTCTTTATGTCGGTTCGGCTGGAAGCTTTTTGCAGTTGGTGAGTATGGTGGCCACTAGATGGTTGACCTGGAATATATCTCCATAGCAAAATGGTGCAGAATTTGTCCACAAGGTATGTCAGTAACTGTTTGAACGTTTATATAGATGGTTGATTCAGATGTGTTTAAATGAACACACATTATTCATGTAGATAAAAAAAGGTTTCTATAAACGTCTAACTTCTTCTATGTGCCGTGTTCTGTCACGATGTAGGCGATCATAGTTGCTCATAATAACCTGTGCTTTAAATTTCTTAATAAGTTTTGCCTGTTTACTGTCGCTTCTAATTCCTGTTCTCTCAACTATTTACATACGTATGTTAGGTAGATAATGGGTTGTTTTCAATTGAATCGTTTATGAATATCAAACTTTCAAATTTGTACTTTAGAAATGTCTGTTATCTTTATTATTCTAGATATATAAATGTTTGTTGAGTGAGCGGTCATAGTTAAATGTAAATAAATTATAGAAATGCTTAACAAACAATTTTGATAACGTAAAGAGAAAAAAAACATTTGCACTTTGATTGAAATAACTGTAACAAGTGACAAAAATTTCCTAAGAATGCTTTTGGAAATCTAAACATACAAAAATAACTGCATGGGGAAATATAAAAAAGATCTATAGCAATTGAATCAGTTCAAATTATTGTTGGGGTTTTGAGTCTGATAAAAGTAACGAACGCAGGAAGTTTGATCATATCACAGATAAATCTGACATTGTTTGAGGCAGATCCATTTGGTTTCGTTGAACGGTCTTAACTCAGGATGAGTGTTGGATTCGTCACTTTGAGAGAAAAATAATTATTTCAAGCAGTGAAACACCCTACTAACCTGCATCGAAAAGACCAATGTCGGTCCAACCTCAGGGATGGGGGAAAGACTCCGTTTTTTGGAATACAAAAGACATTTCTTTACTGACACTGTCCAAAGATCGACACCATCATTGGAGAGTACTATGTCAAATTACTGAGATAGTTATGGAATGCTCCTTAGAGAAAACATCCAGGAAATCTGAAAAAAGTGTTCTTATTTTATCAGGGAAATGTTCCATCGCACACGTCATTAATTTCAATGACTGCATTGAGATATTGTCGCTTTGAACTGATTGATCTTTCTTCCTATTCTTCTAATTTGCCTAGCATTTGTCCTCCAGCTTGACAAAAGACTTCGCAGTGATAATGACTTTGATCTAGCAGGATACACAATCTTATTTAAATACTCACATGTTCAGTTTACTTGGAGAAATTAATACATTAATAAGAATTGTTGAAAATTACGCATGCAAGGTTTCATAGGTCTGGCATTTCCCATAACAGTCAATGTATGTGCTTTCCATCTCATCTTCTTATATATATATATATATATATATATATATATATATATATATATATATAACAATGAATGTCTTTTATATTTAATCATGAACCGTTCTAAACATCGTATTTTAGCTTTAATTTCTGGAGAAAATAAAGACTAAATTGTCCAACACTTAATTTTTTTCATTATGCTTGATCTAAGCGTTCGGCTCACATGAGCCATTTTCAAAGCGGTTGTATAAACATTAACAAAAATATTGCCATCACAGTTGATATTCTATTCTGTTGACATAGAAAATTGCTATTCGACGGTAACCGTCACGGAATATCAAATACAAGTCGTACATTCAGGGTGCTGTTCTATGACGTCATACCATGTAAAAGACTGAAATATTAACAACAAAACTATATGTCTAGATGCAATGTAATCTGTTGAGACTGGTTTGAAATGTAATTTTATCGAGGGTGGGTTGCTTACTTTTAATGTAGATGGCCTCGTATATATCCATATATTCCTGGTTTAAAATATTTTGTTAGACGACAATTTTACAAACAATTTGATGCAGAAATGGACATTATAAATGCAGTGGAAACGAAGCGGGAAATTATGTCTTTGAAAGTGTACATTAGTAGCGAACTGTAACTGATTTCTAATTAAGGAAATGTATAATATTTTGTTCATGAAAGAATATACTGGATTGTATTCAATTTGTGTATATTTACAGTCGACTTTAACATTATGATGGTGCTTGGTTAGGGGGGAGAAGAGTAAACGCATGTGTTGGTCTGATGAGATGAACTTGTGAAAAAACCTGTTGTTCCGCATTATTTCGTTAGAAACTGAATGAAAGCGGACAAAATGAAAGATAAGAAAATGTTATTAAATCAGAGATTAGAAATGTATATCGGGCGACACTGAAGGAAAAATAAACAACTGATAAATGGTTATTAAAAAAATTCCGTCTACGTATAATAAGTTGGGGTGTCGTTCGGGTGAAATTGATATTAGCTGGAAATATGGATTCAGACAGTTGAGTTAGAATTCTGGTTGAATTCACTGTATTAACCGCAAATACCCCTGGCGAAAGGCATTAATCCATCTCTTCTCCCTCCAGCTATAGGCTGAATATAAAAACAGATTGGTTATGTAGCCTTGTTGGCAACCATTTCTACCGCAGAAAAAATGGCAACTTTCGGCGGGAGAACTTTCTTCATTGTCAATCATGGATCAAAAGAATCATGATAATACGTGATGTATTACGTATGGCATTTAATTGACTGACTGCTTATTATTTGACGATTCAAATCCAAATTTTTTTCAGTATAATTTATACATTTTGTTTTATTATCTTTTTTAATATTCTTTAGAAATTCAAAATAAATTATTCTAACACGAATATTCCATATACTACGAAGCAATTTGTGCATTTATGTCTTCTATTTTCAATTATTTTTTTGCTACTTCCTTTTGTTTCATTCACAAAAAGCCCACCTGGTGCTTGATATATGTGATTTTATTATGAACCTTAATGTGGTTCTGAACATATTCTTGTCTAAAATAAAATAATATCTTCTCTAAATATAACCAACGTACCACTTAAAGTAGATGGTTTATGAATGAGGTTTTGCAAATGTGTGATAAAAGAGGAGAAAGGAAATATTATGAGGATATATTTAACAGATAACTGTTAACCATTTACTTGGAGGTGATAAGGTCATACTGTAATATAACAATCTAGGCCCACCCGAGGAAGTGAGGAAGCGGGGTCGTTTTCCGGCCGTTGAAAGGAACGGATGGTTGTTTGACCTTATTTCCGGCAGTAGCGGAAATGGCTACAAGAGGCAAACAGAACAGGTGTCTCTGAGAATTACGTGGGCGTGCGTAGGCGAGGCAAAAAATCGGAAGTACCGGTTTGGAGATAAAAAGACCTCGGGCACGGATTTCATGACAGAGAGTCTGGGCAGAGAGACAGAGGCAGACAGTCCGGACAGACCGAGACCAGAGGAGAACAGATACGACACCCACCGTCAACCCTTGGAAGCGCGCTCTCACTCTCTGTTCACTAGGCTACACGGTCCATCGTTCATTAATAAAAATATAACTTATATTTTTATATATATTGTTTGTTGTTTATTGGTATACAACAGACTAATAATTTTGGTGCCCAAGTGACCTGCTGTTTTGAAACAACAAAACAGATTGATACGAGCTAGTACCACGGCAACAATTGAAAATTCAACAGACTTGAAATTTCCGGAATTAAAACTACCGGATAGAAGACGAAAATAGTAAACAACCGGACGACAGCGAGGAAGGAAGAAAAAGAAAAAAAGAAGACGAAAATATATAGACAGTCAGCCAAGGTAGGTGTCTCTTTGATTGATAGTGTGTGTGTTCTGCTCGTGTTTATAGTAGGTCTCGTTAAAAAAAAAATGGGACAGCATACTTTTGCCGATCTGACCGTAGAAATGAGAAATATGGATTGTTCGGTGGAACGGAGGTGGTGAAACAGACTACATGTAGGGAGTAGCGCATTAGGTTTGGGGTTGGTGGGGGGTGTTAAAGCTGACAGGGGGTGTTAAAATTGGCAGAGGTGTTAAAGTGACGTGGGGTGTTAAAGTTGACGGGGAGGAAGAAAGTTGAAATATTTGCCTGTCTGTAGGTGTAGGGCATCTGAGTTGGTGATTTGTTTTTTCTTTTTTTGTTAATATTTTACCATATATGTGAAGTGAGTTTAAGTGGATAATTGGATTAACTTGTTGATAACAATGTTTTCTTTGGTTTGTGCAAGAAAATAGTTAATATTTCGTAGAATAAATATTTAATGAAATAATTTTGGTTTGTGTCTTAATTTTACTTAAAAAGCGGCATGAACTTTCCAGACAACCCAATAGAAATATTGACGAACAACTATTCTCAATGTGATTATGAAGGTCAGTTGTATGGTTGAAATAGTTGAGTTTTTCTGATCAGTACTCGAGCCGAATTAAAAAAAAAAACAATCGATGTTCTACGTACACAAACTTTCCCCAATTGGAGTATTAGCGTAAAATGACCCTCTCCATTTTCTCCATTTGGCCTTGTATTGCATGAACTAAATCAAAATTGGTAAACATTAACAAATTATAAATGTAGCTGAATGCTACCACAATAGGAAAATCAGAGAAACGAAAGGGTTCTTTAATTTTGATCTCGTCAACAGAATTTGTTCGTAAACGTCAATTTGTAATCTTTACACAGATATTGTCAAAATTTAAAAATGTTTGTGTTTTGCGTGACATTTCTACAGCATAGAAATGACTTAAATGTTATCGAGAGTTTTAAAGTGTAATTTTAATTATGCAGTTAACAACAGCCAACAAAATCGCCAATTATAAATATATCTCAACATCGTTGCTTGAAAACAACTGCATTGTTTGGTTATTTCTTTGCGAATACACCAATTATATATATTCTTAAAACATTCACCCGCGTCTCAGTGTTTCGCGATATGAGTCAGATATTGAAAAGATATTTTGTTATCAATATGGTGGAATCGGATTATTTGGGGAGATTTGGGAAAATTAAATTAAAATCTAAAACTTATTTTTATTTACGTAAAAGTACTTCACTTTTATGCTTTTGTGCAGGTTCCCATCAATTCAACATCCTCTGTGAATTTTCATTTATGTGACTTGGGAAATATCTTTTGAAGATATATTAATTTCTGAAAACTAGTAAATACCTTGGAACAGGTAGATATGGAAAGATTTAGTGAAGGATATGAACAACTCCCGAAGAAGTTGACGATAAGAATCATTGCTGGCGTGGTCGGCGTAATAATAATCCTGGGAATAATAGCCAGGAAGCGGATTTTTAAGTGTAAAAGAAGCAACAGTGCTTCGGAAAAGGAAATTGAGTTATCCGCTGTGAATAGTACTCCGGGGTCAACGGGCGTTCAACACTCTGCGTTAAACAGAGAGATGTCAACAAATCAGATATGCTTGGTTTCGAATCCAGAGGAAGTATTTCAGGGAATGGAAAGCATTGTACAAACTAAGGAACTACGAGTCACGGGTCCATTTTTTTAGACTAAATTAATATCCTCCACAAGTAAATTGCATGCGGATTAACGTTGGAATCAGGGTAATTTTCTTCATTTTCTATTGAACATTTCTCGGTCAGACTATGAATGATATGTACGGCAGATAATGACCATTTTTTCTGTGTTCAAACATAGTATGTTTGAAATTAAATTAAATTAAATGAGGTTACATGTGTAACAATAAACTCGAGCAGAAGCACACATGGTGTTGGTCAAAGGTCATTTACTCGATGTTAGTTTAGAAACTACCGAAATTACCGCCTATAATCATGTGGATTATGCATCGAAGAGTCTACGCTTATGGACAGAGTCGAGAAAGAAAATGAACATTTTTAAGAACTTTGCCCAATTCTGTGAAAATGGATATTAAAAAAAAAAAAAGAACAATGAAACATCGAGTTGGTAGAACAATTTTCAAGAGGGACACGAACATTGTTGGGTTGCCGATGTAGGCTCCCCTATATTTTTTTTTTGTTGTTTTTTTTGTTTCGGCATGCACATGTTTTGTTTGTTTCGACACATGTTTTATACAATTGTAGGGCTTGTGTGGCATGGGGAGGAGAGTGAGGATGTTGCGTTTAAAATGTTCTTAGGTGAACATTTTGGAAAATGGGTGGGCGAGGAATGTAATATAACAATCTAGGCCCACCCGAGGAAGTGAGGAAGCGGGGTCGTTTTCCGGCAGTTGAAAGGAACGGATGGTTGTTTGACCTTATTTCCGGCAGTAGCGGAAATGGCTACAAGAGGCAAACAGAACAGGTGTCTCTGAGAATTACGTGGGCGTGCGTAGGCGAGGCAAAAAATCGGAAGTACCGGTTTGGAGATAAAAAGACCTCGGGCACGGATTTCATGACAGAGAGTCTGGGCAGAGAGACAGAGGCAGACAGTCCGGACAACCCTTGGAAGCGCGCTCTCACCCTCTGTTCACTAGGCTACACGGTCCATCGTTCATTAATAAAAATATCACTTGATATATTTTTATATATATATGCGTGTTTGTCTGTTTATTGCTATATAACAATACTAGCTTGAGAAACACCTTCTAAGCAGTCTATTTCCAAATTTATCAGTTCTACGGAAGATGAGGTCTTTGTGAGTTTTTATTTTTACCAACAGAATATGAAATGAATGAGGATGAGTGGACGCTGGGTAATTCATCCAACATGTCCTATTTGCATATATCGCGGCACCCAACACGTCATATTCGCGTATATCGCGTCAGCCAACATGTCCTATTTGTGTATATCGCGTCACCCAACATGTCCTATTTGCGTATATCGCGTCACCCAACATGTCCTATTTGCGTATATCGCGCCACCCAACACGTCCTATTTGCGTATATCGCGTCACCCAACATGTCCTATTTGCGTATATCGCGTCACCCAACATGTCCTATTTGCGTATATCTCGACCTGTTCAAGCAACGAAAGTTGCTCATGTGATCATCTGTCAGAAAAATAGAAAAAGAGTAGGGATAGGCTATAATTATTTCATCCGTATTGAAGAGTTTGTAGTGCAGAAAAACCATCACTTGGAAGACCGTGTAAAAGCATTTGCACCTAGCTATTTTGCTAATTCTGAAAACTGATTAATAAAAAAGGACAAATATTATTTTTTATTTAAATTCATTTTCATTTTTAGCAGGAACCTTGCTGAACAGAACCAGCTGATGGAATGCTCTAAGCGCATTAGCTGTTCACGAATTCAAATATATACGTCACAGCTGCGTCTTCAATTGATCAGCGCGCAAAGAAAATTGCAAACGATTGGGCAATACGTATTACACCAATATTTTGCATGAAAATGTTTACTTTTTTCATTTATACTAGATTAATCAATATTTGATCAAATAATATGTTTTACTGACGCATGCACCTTGTGAAATCAATAACCTTCTCAACAATAATGCGTATAAAACAACGCAGATGTACTTTAAACGCACGGTAATTTATATTGTTTTTACCGATCATATATTAAAATGGATTTATACGACTCACTTTATTCCCTCCCTTTCCTTTACAATCTTTTCTTTTGTTTCCAACTCATTGCTTAATATTTCACCTCAATCGCTGCCTCATATAAATCATTTTACAATATTACTTTCAGTTCTGTAAGGATTCAGGTATATGTTCTATTCTAAAGGTACCTCGCTTTTGTAAATGTCGAGAACCGGTACAGGTCCTTGATATAACTGTATTCCTAATTAGATCATAGTTCGTAGCGTAGGAGTAAATGAAATCTATCACGTAGGGTTATGGATTTGTGAACAAATTACAATTTATGACCCTTTTACACAGAATAGAATATGTTTAATAGCGATGTGTTTACAAAAATTAAACAAGTTCAGTGATTTAAAGGCCTTATTAAGTATTAATTATGCCCTTCATTTTAGTAAGTAAATAATTCCTACATGTTTCATGCTGAGTTTGTTTTAGGAAAAATCATGAATATCTGTAAGTTCACAGTAAAATATCAGTTCTCTCTTGTTTTTAACAAGTTTTACAAATATATGAAGATCTGTAAGTTCGCAGTTAAATATCAGTTCTGTCTTCTCTTTATCAATGCTTACATACTTCAACAACTCTATTTTCTGTATCCTTGATGCTTCAAGTATTTCCTTTATCTGCACAGAATTTATAGAAGAATTTATATTACACAGAAGTTAGTGATAATTTTTCACTTTCCAACAAAATTCAGAGATTTCTTAATTTCATTTTTATATTTTGAAAATTTTTCAAAAGCGCCTTGTCACCTGCTCCATCAAAAAACCTTGCCATATATTTAAACTTCAGTATATTTGTGATTTTGACATTATCAATGAGTAGCTCACAACCTTGTACATTTGCTTAACGCTTTCAAAGATATTCAGTAAAGTAGACAGTTAAGTACTATACGCAATTCATGTTTGGACAACCATGTCTCGAAAGAGACATGACTGACTGACAGAGGATTCTCTCGGAGTAGGTTGACACTGTTTTCTGTGCTAGACTGGTTGCCAACCATTCTATAGAATCCAAACTGTCCTGACATTTAATCCATAACCTGGAGGAGAAGAGACGTATTACTACCTTTCTGAAGTGTATTTGCTCGCAATTAAATGCAAGGAATTCAACTGGAATTCAAACTCGGCTCACTGATTTCTCGTTCCGAACCGATATGCAGTATGCATATGTGGTGCAGTATGCACTGCACTGTGGTGCACATCTAAACTAATGTTAAAAATTTAGCGCACATCTAAACTAATGTTAAAAATTCTTATTTTTTAATCGATTCGAACAAAACAAACTTTGACGAAAGTTAGATCATTTTTTTTCTACGAATTGTAAAATAGGTGAGATAAAATAACAAAATAGTTGCAAGAAAATTAGAAAATATTTTCTGTAACTTTCTCCAACCCTAAAAATAATTTTCAAAAATATATTTTAAAAAATACCACTGAACTGTCACGTGATATCTACCCTCCTGTATGGCAGCGAATTCTGGACAATCTTCTAAAAATGAATGAGACAATCGAAGCAACAGAAACGTGGTTCTACGAGAAGGATACTGAGAGTACTATGAATAAAACATGTAAACAACGATAAGGTTTTTGAGAGAACGGAAACAAAAAAGGAAAACTTATACTTAAAATTACGCGTGGCACACTTGATGAACTGAAGCAACTGGATGGCAGAACAAGGTTTGAGAAAAACAATAAGACAAACTTTATGAAGAACTACAAGCTACAGAAAGATGTGGAGGACAATAACCGCCTATATCCTCATGAGTACACAGCACATAAAAGTAGATACTCTTAAATATTTTCCCAAGGATTCTAGCCCTGATCGATTTCTTTTGTATACGTTTGTTTTTTATAGCAATGAGATACTCGTATAATCAACACTATTTACATTATTCGGACTATTGTTTTCATCTTGCTTGGCATTCGTGCGATGTTTCGGTCATTGTACGCTCTGGTCTTCTTCAGGTGCTAGGAATTTCGAACCGAACCCTTTATTAAAATGACTGGGGCATAACATTCTCATTCCTTGCGTGAAGCATCTTTTGGTAGTCATGGGTTATCTCCCTCTAACCCAGCTCTGTTACTTGCTCACTACTGTTACAGCCTGGTATTGAACTCATAAATCTTTGGGTTAATCACTGGAACTAACCAACGTCTATATCCTTAAGGACGGATGACCCTGTAGAAATATAGATAAACATGGAATAATGAATTTAAAGGTGTTTTAATTTTTATATGTACATTTTATTTGCTATAATTTTCTTTTCTAAAATAATTTAGTTAATGAACTTACAATATTTTACCATTTTACCTAAAATCCACACCACCTGATAATTACTGAGATAGACTTTGAATATTTAAGAAACAGTACCGGTAAGTTCAAAGCACTTTCAACTGCAAAAATTCTTATGTTTTGAAAAATTTTCTTCAAGTCTATTTTCCACTGAAAAATAAAAAAATTAAACACATGACATTTAGTATATAATCCATGACAAAGAAAGATTTAATATCCATTGGCACACTCTAATTTTGATATACTGTGATTTCAATCTATACTGGGTTCACTCGCTGGAATAATATCTGTTACTCGCCGGATGTGCGTTGTAGTTAAGTGGTACGGCTCGGAACGAGAAACAGGGGACCCGAGTTCGAATTCCAGTTGAATTTCTTGCATTCACTTAACCCTGGGAAAAGTATTAATCCGTCTCTTCCCTCCAGTTATGGGTTAAATAATAGGACAGATTGGATTCTATAGTCTATCGCAGAAAGTAATGGAAACCTACCGAGGAATAATCATCTGCACAGTCAATCATGTCTCTTTAGAGAGATGATCACCCAAGCGTGTCTCATGCACGGCACATAACTGACTGACTCGCTGTACACTCAAAAGGAAATAAATGGCTAGAAACTCCGAGCCTTGACGTTAGAGACGATATCAAATCTAGAATAACCAGTATTGGGTCTCGAATATTAATCGTTGAAATAACACGAGTAAAGATGTGAACGTCACTAAATATATGATGTATTATACACAAAACAATCGGATAAATGGTCGGTTTTAAACACCAGACCTACGAAATGAGATGAGAATCTTAACAATCCCTTAAGATTAAACGTTCACACAATGAAACGGAACGCCATGTCCTCGATTTCTTAGTTTAATGTAGTCTACAATTGAATACACATTTCCAGCTATAGAAATCTAATCTTATCAGATATTGCTAACATTATAGATCCGATGGTTATTTTGATAATAACAATTAATTTATAAAAACTATTACATCATCATCAAATTTTATCAGCGTGTGGATAAACATAAGATAGCGATTCTAACATAAGATTCAAGAAGTCACTTGAAGAGAACAAATCTCTTTAACACCTATATCAATTATCATTGTATACTCTGACATTCAATAAGGTGTGTGGATATATACAACGCAGGTTGTTTTCTAAACAGACAGTCTTCTAGTTAATCAGCTGAATGTGTTTGTATCACTTTGCTGCAGGTGATCCACTCTGATTAACGACTTTAACAACTTTAATTTGAAACGTTTTAGTATTGAAGTCATCGGTGATAGTTAGCACCATTGGACATTTTATCTCTGTTCTTTGACTGATTAACAATAATTATATAGTCACATAAGATATCGGATGGGTTCTGACAAAGGTTAGAGTCGCTGAAATTTGATTGGTCCAGATATATTTTAATGATACAAAGATATACATTCGAATTTTTCCGGAAAATCTATACGACCCTATATTTTGATTTCTACCGTTATTTTGAATGTAGAATTCAAAGAGTGCCTATAGCGATAAATACATCACTTCTTAAAAAAGAATAAAATGTGCGATAAAACAAATCTAAAGTAGCAATATTTTTTCATTTGATGAAGGGTGTATAACCTGTTGATTTCTATCTGTACGGTAATATCTTCGAATGTGTGTGGGTGGTGCAGGGGATATCGGCACTGAACGGGAAATTGGAGTGCCGAGGTCGAATTCTAGTTGAATTTGTTGTATTCACTTACGTTCAAATACCATTGGGAAAAGTATTAATTCCTCGCGTTTCCCTTCAGCTAAAAGTTAAATAGCAGGGTAGATTAAGTTTTTATAGCCTTGGTTGGCAACTAGTCTACTGAAGAAAATAATGGCAACCTACTGCGGGAAAATCTTCTGCCCAGTCAGTCATGTCTCTTTGAAGATATGATCGCCCAAGCGTGTATCATGTATGTCACTTAACTGACTGATTAATATCATCGAAAGCGTTAAGCAAAAGCACAAGGTTATCGTGAATATATAGTCTATAATTGTGAGAATGTTATTAACATATCAAACGTTCTTTGGACAGTTGAATCTGTTCTTCCTTCTGATGTTGTCAATAAAATATTTGAATCTTTAATCATTTTGTATTCCACAGATATCCGTATTGAATGAGAATGTTTTTTTCGGCAAGATATAACTTAAAATGACTTTAGTATTTACCGTTAATCTTTGCAAGTAAAGCCCTGTTGGCGGGTTTAGGACGCCGGCTTATTATTCTTTGTAGAGAATTAAGAATACCTCACAAATCTACCATTCCGCCCGTGCATTGAATACTGCTGCCATATCTGGTCAGGTGCCCCTGCTGTTCTCCTCGGGATTCTTGACAAAATACAAAGGAGAATCTGTAATGTGATCGATACCGACTTGGCTGACCGCCTGCAGTCACTCTCTCACCGGCGTGACGTGGCTTCCCTGTGCCTCTTCTATAAATACTTTCACGGCTTCTGCTCCGATGAACTCAGATCACTGGTGCCCCCTAGATACGAATTTGCACGATATACTAGATTAGCAACTAGGTCCCACCCTTTTACAGTGAAACCGATAAAATGTAACCGCAATTTCTACTCCATAGTTTCTTTTCTCGCACTTCCGGCTGTGGAATTCCCTTCCGCATACTTTCTTCCCCGACAGCTACAACCTCCAGGAGTTTAAATGTAAGGTCGATAGACATCTCCTAACACACTAACTCGCACCCATTCTCTCAAACACTCTTCCTATGTACCTCCTTACTCGTCTCAGCACCTTCCCCTATGTAATCCCCTGCGCTATAGTGGCAGTGGAATGCCTTACTTGGGATGAACTGATTAAAAAAAAAGGCTGTAACTCTTCGATGGATGTTGACATACTCTTAATGAGAACCTACTTTTTCCATAGTCACGTGTATTTTTATTGTTAATAGAAAATAACCTCTACTTCACACTGGCGTTTTTTCATGCCAATTTTTGGTGTGTTCTTGACTAAAACTTTGCATTGTTCATTTCTGAGTTAGACTTTGTTACATTTTGGAGTTTTGTCGACAAAACAAGATAGAGCGTGTTGTGGGATCTAACCTTTTTCTATGATAATGGATTCGACTTGAACAGACATATACTCCTGCCATAGTGAGACATCGTAATGATCCGTTAGAGGTACAGGACGAGTACCGTAATATGTCCGTAATTTACCGAGAGGTACCGAAGTTACACTGAGAATACCGCGTCAGTAGTCATAGTAGGTTTAAGCTCCAATCAGCCAGAATAATATTACACGGATATACTATTTCCAGCACGGCTTCACTTCAAAGAATTTTATATGTATATTCCTTACTAATCGTATTTCTGGATTACTAATCTGCGTTCCAGTTTGTACCTTTACGTTTAATATAACCTGTTTTTCTATCTCAAATATCTGTTTTGTTTTTCATTATTTTGTGTAGTTCCTCAAACGGAATCCACAACAGAGCGGGAGACGTTAGATTTTCGCTATATTATACGCTATGAGTTTTGAATAGAAGTAAATGTCGGAACAGCAATATATTTGCTTGATTTGGATCGGGCTTCAGCAATTCAGACAACGAAAAAGTAATTTGGCAAATTTCCTCAGGGTAATATTTACGTAAACGATAAACTGAGTTCCGACAAACCACTGCTTGTCATCGTGGGGAATAAGCATGATATTTCGAAATTGCTAAGAGTTGGAACATCGATAAATCAACTGTGTGTGTGTGTTTTTTTTTCACATTTGAAATGATTTTGCTTCATGAAAAAGCAAATGTTGGTGAATTGAAAATATGACATTTTGTACCAAGACAAACAAGGTTTCCTATAACAAAACAAATCTGTTAGATACATAAAGAGTTGTAATGGGAATCCATCAATCACCCTTCTTATTCTCACTAAATGAGTTGATTCAGCTTTGCTTTTGTTCCGTTTTCTCAAGAAAAAATAACGAAGAATTGAACTCTGTACAGTCACTCAGATGTGCGTTGTCGTACAGTGCATATCGGCTCAGATCGGGAAATCGGAGAGCTGAGTTCGAATTTCAGTTGAATTAGGTGCAATCACTTACGCGCAAATAACCTTGGGAAAGGTACTAATCTATATATATATATATATATATATATATAAGTTTTTCTAACATTGTTATCATGCACAATAAATATATTATTGTCATAATACAAAAAAAAAGATTAGTATTTACAAAAAGAAGATATTATTATTACTGTTAGAATTAATATAAAAACACACAATTCAATTCTTCTGGTGAAAGTACAACCCCTAAATTTTCTGTCATGTATTTGAGAATGGCCAACTATTGTTCAGTTTAACATCTTATCGCCTGAGATAGAAACACACCCTCCAGTAATAACTATCACTGTATAACTAACCCCCTCGCCCAGGTATTTTTCTCTGTCCTCCCATGATTCTTTATGTCTGGATAAATCTAATCAATTCATTTTCGTGAAGAATTTGGTCTGAAGAGCGGTCTATAATATCTCTGCGAAATAAACAATTAACAATGGATTTGTAAAGGCATCCAATTTATTTTCATTATAATACTCTGTTAAATTCTGTCATGAAGTTCTACTCAGATTGCAATCCCCTGTAGAATTAACCTTACAATGTACCAAGGATACTACTCTCTCTCTCTCTCTCTCTCTATATATATATATATATATATAGACAACTTTTTACGGATGACTATGCTATCACCTGCCAATTGGCCACTATGGAGAAATGGTGTACTTTAACAACAGTAGCTACTCATCACTATTCACGCATTGCTCATTTAGTAATGAATTTGAGCACTTTCGATTACCGTCGTGTATATAACACGCTAAAATCTACTTCCCTCTACCAAGCGCCCACGACTTAGAAGGAGAATCGCCAACTATTGTCAGTTTGGTCGGGTTTCAATCATGGTTAGAAGCAATCAGGTATCTAACCGTACTGATGAGCCGTTATACAGCGAAACAGGACTATCTGCAGATGACTATATATATATATATATATATATATATATATATATATATATATATCAGGAATTAACTTGAGTTCTTCCAGATGTTACCTACACTGAAGCTTTGATTTGGTGTTGAAGCCTTCAGCAAAAAGGGCTGAAGCGACACGGGAGAACTCATAACAGTTAACTGGTACGGACTGTAACATGAAGACTCCAAAAAGCCCTTTTGAGGCATTTGAAATCAGAGATGTCATTTTCTTTGACAGCTTATCAACCAAGGCTTGAATAACCATTACTGCAATCATTTTTAATACATATCTGAAGGTGAGGAGACATGGAATTTTCTTTTCGCAAAAGTACCTGTGCGATAGTCAATGGCACCAAGTACACTGTAAATTCGAACTCAGCCCGTAAATTTCTCGTTCCAAGCCACTAAAGCTTCATTATCATTGTTGCAGGTATGTAAATATAAAATTGAAATTGCTGCTAACTCTTTAATGTTTACTATTAGATATATATATGAAATGAATTGTTTGAACATTATTTTTTATCGATACTCGTATTTAAGTAGATATTCTGTTTTTTAAAGAAACAGTATTAAATATTAATTTAATACTGTTAATAATATAGTGAGCATACTTAAAAATAATTTGGGGTCATAAATATTTTAATTTGATTAAACATAGATCTGCATTATTAATTGAATATTATATCTACTTTATTATTATTCCGAAATTTTAAAAACATTTCTTATTTTAACAATTTATTAGATTTAGAAAGATATTCATATATCAGACGAGGAAGAAATAGAATACACGCATATATAAACCTACGAACATCCAGACATGTTAGAAAAGACGAGTATATACACAAACAGACACATATACAGATTAACATACGCACGGACGTATATATGCAAAAATTACAAAATTTTGTTTTTATCGACTTGTCAATTTGTCTGTTAAATTGTAAAGCTCTGTTTGGACTCAGACTGAATTGCCAAAATATTGCATACAGTCAGAACGAATTCGTAGCATGACTCGCCTTGAATGAAAGAGGTCATGGCAGACACAATTGTATTTCTGTGCATGGACATATAAACATCATTTCAGGCAGGGTTGAAACCCGACCGAATTGGCGTCAATAGGCGATTCTACCTATGGGCTATATATATATATATATATATATATATATATATATATAGAGAGAGAGAGAGAGAGAGAGAGAGAGCGGGAGAGTAGTCTCCTTGGTACTTTGTAAGGTTAATTCCAGAGGCGATTGCAATCTGAGTAGAACTTCATGACAGAATTTAACAGAGTATTATAATGAAAATAAATTGGATGCCTACTTACGCAAATACACAAGATAAAAATAAAAACGGACACGACTAAAAACCCCACAGATCGTAAATAATATATAACCCATAGGTGAAAATACACAAAATCTCTGGCATCAAACTCTGTAGATACACTTTACACCAATCAAATGCGTATACATGTAAAAATGTCACACTTATACATATACATGCTTAGCCCCATAATATTTAGATGCAGTTATGCCTGTGTGAGTCTCGCAGTCGAGCGCGTGTGTGTGTGTCTTTGCGCACGTCAGTGGTTGTACAAGTGTTAATCCATGTCTGCGTTTGTATAAAAGACGTCACGACGACAAATATTCCTCCCTATTTTCATCACACTTCCACAAACATGCATCAACATACGCATCTCTACATATATCCAGTATTTAAAAAGATTAAATCAGATCGCAAAAGCGTGAAACCTAGGACCACAAACTTACACCCATCTAACTAAATATCTATCTATCCATCTACCCATATATACAAGCACATACATACATATATACATACATACACATATATCTATATCTATATCTATATATATATATATATATACACACACATATACATACATATATACAAAACATACATATATATGCATATACAATATGTATGTATACAAATATGAATATATACACATATACACACTCATATACATTAATATATACATAAACACATAAATATATATACATATACCCATACAAAAGCCTACATAAATACATGAAAGACATACCCACACATACAAATAAATGCATACATGTACATACATATCAGAAAGTAAAGGAAATACCAATATGTCTCCTAGTACAAAAGAAGAGATATACACTTATATTTATATATGCATACACTAACATTTAGACATTAAGTTGCCTATATTTGATGTGTACATTCATCCGACTCGGACGCTCCAACAAACTCCCCCAGGTACCCAATCCGACACATATCAACACAATAACACTTAGCAAGCACTCAATCCAACACCGACCACCAACCAATACAGCCATGAGGCATCCAATTCTACATCGATTATACCACCAATACACGACAGAGCCGAAACCAGTACATACCATCCGGCCAAAGCCATACACGTTTCACCATAGCACCGTCTGTCAAACCATATTGCTCTGGATAACATCCACTGAGATCTCTATGCATATATAACACTCAGTATTTTATATGAAGTTGATCTTGTTGGATTATCCAGACCTTTTTGGCTATATCACAGCTCATCAGTATCGTTAGACAGCCTATCGCCTTTTACCCAGGATTGAAACCTGACCGAATTGGCGTCAGTCGGCGATTCTACTTCTGAGTTAAGGGCGCTCAGTAGAAGAAGGCAGACTTTTTAGCGTGGATATTATCATTATACACCCCTAATTGCTTAGAGTGTTCTAATTCATTGCTGAATGAACGATGCGCAGATGCCAGAGTAGCTACTGTTTTTCAAAGTCTACCTTTCTTCCAGAGTGCTCAATCCGGGTGTGAGAGCGTAAATAAATAAATAAATAAATATATATATATATATATATATATATATATATATATATATATATATTACAAATGGAAATTAGAATATTTGAAGAAAACTAGGATAATAAAATTTAAAAAAATTAAATATGTGTGAATTGATAGCAGAACCTCTAGAAAGTGGAGTAGCAAAGTGACAAATATTTAGGCAGAATAACAAAGGACACGAGTAAAACCGCATAGATTGCTCTTACGCGCCAGGAAAATAACACATAAAAAATTATTTACAGATATAGATAAATCGCAGTTTAATATAGTTCTAAATATTTGAATTGAATAATAATATATAACCAATTAAATTCACTTTTCGTTTTCAAACATTTTAAAAATTTACTAATTTGAAGTTGAAACTGGTTTTCAGAAAAATGAACAAAGGTAAACTCTTTTTGTTTTAATTTCTTATTTATTCAGGAGAAATTATTTCTCAGTTGAAGGTTTTATAACAATAAAATGTTAAGCTAGAAATTCTGCAAACATATATCATGAGCAATTATCAATTTGAAAATAACACCAATCAAAAAAGAAAAATAAATGAAAGTCTATTAAATATGAGTTAAAAGAAAACTGCATTTTATTATATCAGTGGTAAAAGTCAAATAATTTTCTGGTTTTAGTCGTTTTCGATTTAACTTTACTTGGTTGCGAAAATGACGTATTCCAGAAAAGTACATCTATTGTATAGAAAGTAGATTCATATTAAAATTAACTATATATTAATTAACTTATTCTGCAGCAGTAGACGAACTTGACCACAATAGTATATACTATAAACACGCAAGAGCAGAAGGCAGCGTGATACACCTAAAGATATGTTTTAGCTAAATTGCTGAGTTTTCACATACCTTCGCATGTGAATTATATTAACTAATTATTTTCTGTTACATTTTATTTACGACCTAAATTTAGTAAAATATCATCGGCTTATGTCGTAACGGCCCTGCGATCTTTAATTTTTTTTAACAAATTCTTTGCATCAGATTATGCGCAAATGTGAAATTTTATAAAAGCACTCAAAATGCTCTGTCAGCATTTTGGTGAATATTATTTTTATATAAAGGAAATTTTGTGAGGTTTCCGAGATTTCTAGGCGATTCGTTATATACTGAACATTTTATGCTCTGATATTGTTACAACAACATATGCTGAATGCTCAACTTTTCGTTGTTCCTTAGCGAGCCCTAAAGATTTTCTCACTATTAATCACTATTAATCTTCACGACTGTCTTCATAACAACTCATGTCATTATAACTCATGTCATTATAACTTTATTTTCACTGAATGTCAAATCAGCTGTCTCTTTACCTGGCAAAGGTTTCCTTCCTAGCAAGAAGTAGAAAAACGGATAATGTTTGTATTGGATGATTTTATTGTTCCCAAGTGGGAAAATATTGCAGATATCTTATCCGTAACCTAAAGTGTGTCATCTTAGAAACCAATAGATTCGCTACTTTAGTGAAATATACTCACTTAATAATTTTGAAGAAATAAACTTCTTTTATTACGAGGAAATATTGTATTACCGCTAGATAATAATTCAGAGATTAACTAGCCAATGAAAAGCTCCCGACTCACCGTGCCTCTTTTTTCTTGCAGGTTTTGTGAATGTTAACTGACCCTAACAAATATATCGTATTTAGAAATATGATATATAGCCAATAACTTGTATAGCTAAATATTGTAAGGATATTTTACTTAATCCCCTGCCTTAAAATTATCTCGTATTGTTACGCGAACTGTGTTACAAAGATGACGAATTCCAAAGACAAAAATATCAAAAGTATTCGTGAATTTATCCAGAAATCCGGTTACTGAACAATTATTCTTTTCTCTCATTCTCTCTTTCTTTCTTTATCTCCGTTGAGAAATTAAAAGCAAAACCTTTCATGTATAACAATATATTAAATATACATGGTCATCAATATGAACTGTTTCGACAAAATGGAAAATATTCCAATAAAGTCGTAATAAAGTTAAAAGATCAACAAATATTCAATAGTTGATAACTAAATAATGATTATATTATTATGAAAAAAGTGCGACCACGCACTGGCTTTAATAATAAGTATCATACCTTCTTCAGCTTTGATCTCTCTCTCTCTCTCTCTCTCTCTCTCAATTATGTAATCCATCACAAGATTCTCTCGGGAAACATGCACATGCACTGTGTTACATTTGCCTCTCGGCATTTACCTCTGAAGCAAAGAAAGCGATATTATGAGGAATAACGTACATTTTGTGAGATGGAGGTTACTAAAATTTAGCTTAAAATGGAAAATAAGTAGCATGCATAGCTTTAAAACGAGACTTCAAAATTTCTACGGCCCTTGATGAGGAGAGAGTGCTTTCGACAATTTGAAACACACTATGTGTAGAGAGTGCCAAAAAATTGCGAAATGCAGTGAATAAGAGAAAAATAACACCACAATTTTGGAAACGACATACTGGACTGTTTGGCATTCGCTCCTGATGCTCCAATACGAAAACTTCAGTGTGTTTCGGTATCAATCTGAGGACAACGCAGAGGTTTCGGAAAGTGTTGGATGATATAACCGGTTAGCATCATGGAGTTTGGAGTGATCACTAATATTGGCGACTCTACGACTTCATCTACCCACAGAGTCTTAGACTCAACACGGAGGCCTACATCAAGAGCCTTGAAGAAGCAGTGCTGCTCTGTGTCAAGAGGGTGGCTGCTGGAAGTCCGTATGCTTGACAACAGAACTCTGCAGTATGCGAGACAAGCAGGAGAACACAATCATGGCTCTCAGACATTTTCTGCGACTACATTACTTCATATATTTGGCCACCTGACTCCATAGTCTGCAAACCCTTTCATTATTATGCGTGGAGTAGAGTTGAGCGACATGGCTGTCAGACAATTTCTGCGACCACATTACCCCCATATATTTGGCTACCTAACTCCACAGATTGCAAACCCTTTCATTATTACAACGAAACTCCTAACACCAGATATGAAGTGAAAGCAAGAATTATGACACTAATCACTAACTTAAATAAGTAAATACGCAGGAGTTTCCATAATAGTTTGGAGGTAGTGACTAGTGATTTTATTGAATAAATTTACTTTTTAGTATTTCAATATATTTCTCTGTAATTTTGGAAAATATATCTGTTAAAATGGGATATTTATGCTATTTTCATTTTTTTTTTACTTTTTGACGACCTATTTCTTTATTACACTGTATTTTCATTTACTCTGATATTGTGGACATTGTGTCGTTTCTCGGAAACTTACCATTTAATAACACAGCATTTTGCAACATGTTTGTTTTTTATCCCTCTCCATTTACCGTGCTTGAAAACTCGTTTCTTCTTTTAACATACTTGAAATCTCACATGATGCGAGGTTTTATTTAATTCATTTTCCAATTTATCCGTTCGAAAACGTTTTATCTCACACGTCAACGGCAATAAATGCAGTGCAGTTATTCGCTGACACTTAACAGTTGTACGGAATTCAGAAAAATATAATACGATCATGTGCACGCCACAGCGTCAAAATAGATTGTTTCTAATTTAATTCTTAACAATCGAGTGATGTGAGTTGCACTAGAGTATAACGCAATCGAGATTGGCAGTTTAAGAGATCGTTTAAATGACAATATTGTTTCTTCAGTCTGCTTTAATCTATACAAAATCAGTATTTGTTATGCAGGGCAACGTGTACATGGGTATTATCCTACGGTGTTAGTAAGTGTTTCAGTTTATCCTTATATGTATATGAGCAATATATCAAAGGAGTTTCTGGTTATAATATATATCATGTGTGATTAACTCACTTTATATGAGAGAGAAATTTCTTTAAAATCTCTAGTTGACGTTGTTTTTAGCTGCATAAAAATAAAAAAGTTTAAATGAGCGTAGTATGTAGTATGCCGAAGTTGGCACACATAATACGCTGAGAAGTTATATCTTTCCGTACAAACATCTTATCTTCAAACAAAGCACCTGACACATGCTCGCAGATGATAATGAATCCCATGAATTGCTTTCATTTCATTTTCACTGTAGTATGTTCTATGTATATAGATACATACCTACATGTATATACGCGAAAAAAAAGAATATATATATATATATATATATATATATATATATATATATAAATATATATAAAGTTCGAGAAGCCGTGTAAAATTTTGTTTAAAATGTAAATTTATTGTTGTTATAATTATTAATATTATTTGCAATTTGTATGATAAGCGTCCATGATAGTGTTTGTGTTGTAACGGGTTTCGATATGTAAATCCACAAGTTTATTCGCCTGAAGAGAGTCAACTTTAGACTCGAAACACGTATAGCGACACAAATACTATTATGGACAAAATATATCATAAAAAAACTGTATTATTAATAATAATAACATCAATAAATTTACACTTTAAACAAAACATTCACGGCTTTTTGCAATTTTTTCATATGTCACAATTTCTCATGTAGAAACAACTGCAATTATATATAATAAAGAATGTAAGTTGGATGTTTTTATTGGTAATAAAATATAAAATATTTTGCGGCTCTCTTATCGACTGCTCGTCAGGATAAATTCATACAACAATGAATGGGTCAAAATTATCCAGAAAAATTCAAGTAAAAAGGAAGAAGAAAGGAAAAGAAAAAGAGAAGAAAAATAGGGTAAAGAAGGATAACTTAACAGTGTAAAATCTTAACGTCTTGCTACGGTTTTTGTCTTGATTCACAAAAAACAGTCGTGAAGGAAGTTAGTGAATCTTGACTTGGATTTTTTAGTTGTCTATTTTTAGATTCATGACATTCAAAATTAAAAATTAGGGGTTGAATTTTTCTTATTAATTCTAATCGTAATAAGAATAATAATATTATATTATTATATGCAACATATTGGTAGTAATAATAAAATGATAATGAAGAAACTAATATTTAAAAACCTTAGAGTAATAATAGTAATAAAAATAATGAAAATATTAAAAAAAATATATATATCTGCATAAATATTTATGTGTGTGGGAGGCGCGTGTGAATGTTTGTGTGTGGGGTGGTGTTTGGATAAATACCCCAGTAGTAAGGATCAGTGTGCCCTGCTATTTACTATTAGGGGTAGAAGTGATGGATTCATACTATTCCCAGGGTATTTATGCGTAAAGAAATGTACTTAACTCGACTTGAATTCACACGCGGCTATCATTCCTTGTGCTCATCGCACACACGCACACACACGAACACATACGCCCACATACGTACTACGTAATCGAAGAAATTTCCCATTTTCTTATTTTAGACAGAGTATATTACGTCTAGAGTTGTGGTGCAATGGATATCGACTCGGAACGACAAATCGGGGAGCCGAGATCGAATTCCAGTTGAATTCCTTGCATTCATTTACGCATAAATACGCTTGGGAAAGGCATTAATCCGTCTCTTCCATCCAGTTATGGGTTAAATAACAGGACAGATTTGGTTCTATAGCCTTAGCTTGCAACCAGTCTACCGCAGAAACCAATGGCAACCTACTGCAGGATAGTCTTCTGCCCAGTTAGTCATGTCTATTTGGAGACATGATCGCCCAAAGCCTGTATCACCTATGAAACCTAACTGACTGATATTACGTCTATCGGCCTGCGCATTCGAAAAAACGGAACGAATAGAATATGCTCTTCGTCAGTTGTCGAAGGTACGGCCCCTTTGCTGCGCAAAGTACCATTTGATCTAGCGTGCTCGACAAGTGTATTTGTGTGAAATTAGCTGACACACTCTGGGAATTTAAACATAGCTCCCTGGTGTGTAATGCTAAGACCCTAAACTTTACACTTCCTGTACATACTCTTAATAAAGAAATAAAATGTTAAACAAAAATAAAAAAATCGAATAAGCGATGACAGAAAACAAAGTAATACATACGAACGAGGTGGGGGGCTGTACATTAGTTACATTTTGACCGGATCTGAGATTATAAAGAATGATCGACGATCATTTTTATTTTGTGCAGGCCTTTCAGCATGAAATTGTATTGAACAAAACGGGATAACTTAATGGAGAAGAGAAATATACACCACTTTCATATAAAATTCTTCTTGAAGCCTGAATAAATGGAGATATAAAAACGTAAAATAAAATAAATATAAAATCCATCAAAACGAAAATAAAGAAATTCTATACACATCAATTTCAAAATTCAGTATCTTTCTCTTTTTCACGTTCCTACCGAATAAAAACTGTTAGCCATATTTGTTTTTAAAACTGCTATTTTTTTTATTTTCGACCGGTAATTGCAGTGCAGAAATTGCTAAAAATGTAATCATAGATTTAACAGTTCGATCCTCACTTCGCATTACAGATTTGATCTTTGTAACAAGTTTAGGCTTTATATTCTCGGGTGTCAAATAAAAGGGAGGAGCTGTAATAAAAAGCGGGCAAAGGGAAATGAAATTTTAGAAACGATGGAGAAGAGCAATAAAGGAAGTTGGTCAGTAAAAATGAAAACAAAAACCCAACAAAAAGGAATTCAGTACATGATTCTGCTGAGAAATTATTAAAAGCAAAATCTTTCATGCATAGCAATATCTAAAAGATTATTTTTCTATGTGCCCTGTTCTTTCAGAATGTAGGCGATCATGGCTTTCCACCTCTCCCTTTCTCTGGTGGCTCTTAGTATGTTTTCTCCTGTTTCAACACGCAACCCCCATTCCGTCATCCACCTGATCAGGCTCTTCAAATATGTTATCCGCTGCCTTCCTCTGTATATTCTTTTCTATCTGGCCTGTCAGTATCAGGTTCTCCAAGCCCTCCTTTCTCATTGCATGTCCCCGGAACTTTATCTGTCTCTTCCTGATGATCAGTATTAATATTCTTTTCGTTGCCATTCTTTCCAATACCTCATCTTTGCTCAAATACTCGGTCCATGATATCCGCAGCATCCTTCTGTAGAACCACATTTCCGCTGCTTCACATTTTTCCTTCATCTTCGATGATATTGTCCAGCATTCACTGCCGTATTGAAGAACTGACATCACATAGCAATCTAGCAATCACTTCTTTGTTTCTAGCGAAATCTTTCTCTGCCTTAGTATTTTACTCAGCTTCTGGAACGAGTCCTTCTCCATGCCAATGTGTCGCACTTTCCATCTCCTGTTAGAACAGTTCCTAGGTATTTACATTTTAGTACTTGCTTGATATTACCAACCTGTATTTGGCAATTTGGGTTGCTCTTTTTGCTGATGACCATGCATTCAGTTTTCATACAGTTTATTTGTACTTATTTTTTGTCACTCTCCAAGGCTACATTCTGTAGGAGATCTTGTAGTTTTCTTTCTGTGTCTGCAATCAGCACTGTATCATCTGCATACCTTATGTTGTTCACATTGTGACCTCCAATAACAAATTCTGGCGTAGCATCTAGGGTCCTCAAAATAACCAAAAATATATGCCCATCAATGTATTCAAGTTAACTACTTTGAACAAAATAGAAAATATGACCGTAAGTGGTAACAACGTTATAAGAAAACAAATATTTAATCGCCGATAAATAATAATTATATTATTATAAATAAAATATTTTCGGTCACCCTCTGGATTTAATAATTAGTATCATATCTTCTTTGATTTATTTACTACCGACTCAGTTAAGACCCTGATACTTTTGGATTCCTTATTGTTTTGTGCCGTTAGTTAATTTATGTATTTTCGAGAGCGGTTTCCGCAAAATTTAAAAGTACAATCAAAACGTGAGGTTTCATAGATCAATAAAGTAAATTAGGAAAATTATTTTAAGGAAACTTAATGAGGTAATGGCTTAATTTCATTATATTTCACTTAACGCAAGACCTTAGGGCCACACAAAGCAAAAAAAACTTACAAAACGAATCATTGATTGTAGACGAATCAAAGCAGTAGAACCGATCTTTAGGTCTGAAATTCTCATGCCTGACCGACCAGTCCGTACACTAAGACCAGCCCAATTGTTCTATAGAACTTTCAGGGATGATTTTCTCGTGACTGGCACGAATTGATTACATTTTGGCTTCTATCCGGTACAGTATAAATTCCCTGGATTATTTTCCCGTTTTATTAAAAGACTTTGATTTTGCTTGAGAAATGCCAAATAGTGAATTACTTCCAGTAGATAATTTTAAATACTGAATTAACTCCCCTGTTTCTTTTCAAGCGTGTATAAAATTTTGAGAGCTAATGTGCTCATTTTTGTTTAACTCTTAAGTGCATTCAAGTTCATTGCACCTATTATTTCATTTTAATGATCAGCTCTTGCTAATTTCTGAGAGGATGTCGGTAAGCATTTGACGGAGGTTTGCGATATTTGACTCCCATCCCTAGTTATCATTATTATTATTATTATTGTTATTATTATTATTATTAATAATAATAATAATAATAATAATAATAATAATAATAATCAAGGAATTTGAAAACTGTCAAAATATAAAGACCTGGAAATTGAAATAGAAAAAATGTGGAAATTGAAAACAAGAGTTGTGCCAGTGATAGTAGGTGCACTTGGAATGATAAAAAATGGAACAAAACAACACATTGAAAGAATCCCTGGAAACCCCAGCTTAAGAGATATACAAAAAATTGTCTTATTAAGTACAGCCCACACACTAAGGAAAACTTTATCTATGTAATGCTAGGGATGATAGGGAAGATAGAAAAACATGAAATGGAGTCATAACAACACGCCACGACCTGCCTTAGGTCTCCCCGCAGACTTGGTTGGTAGTGAGACCAAAGCAGAAATCGAAATATGATGAAAAATGACATAATAATAATAATAATAATAATAATAATAATAATAATAATAATAATAATGAATATATGATACTATCCTTTAGAAATTAAAAGTCCCTTTGGCACAAATAGAGATAATAAATTGGCTCAAAAAGTTTTAATTTATAAGAGATTTGTCGAAAGCTTGAAGATCACCACAAACTTTGGGCCAATATACCTGGAAAGTGTTTTAACAGAAGAGGGAAAGTGCGACATAGAAATTCGAAGGCAAATTGCCATGGCAAAAGGAGCATCCCAGAAGTTGAGTAAAGTATTAAGAAACAGGAAAATTTCGCTAGAAAAAAAGAAGTGAGTACTGGGTTGCTATGTTATCTCAGTTCTTCAATATGGCAGTGGATGCTGGACAATATCAACAAAGATGAAGGAAAGACTTCAAGCAAATGAAATGTCGTTCCACAGAAGGATACTGCGAATATCATAGATCGAGCATCTGAGCAATGATGAGATTTTAGAAAGGATGGAAATAAAAAGGAAATTAATACTGAGCATCAGGAAGAGACAGCTAAACTTCCTAAGACATGCAATGAGTAAGGAGAGGTTGGAGAACCTGATACAAACAGGCCAGATAGAGGGAAAGGAGACAGGAGTAGGCAGCGGATATGTGAAGGCCCTGATCAAGTGAATGACGGAACGGCTGTTGCGTTGTGTAACAGGAGAAAGCGTGCTAACAGCCATCAGCGATAGGGTCACGTGGAAGGCCCTGATCGCCTACGTCCTGAAGGGACAGGGCACACAGAAGAAGAATATATATGCTGTTTATAAGAAATTATAATGTGGGTATAAAATGGGGGATCAATTTTATATTATAATCAATATATAAACTGATCCCTCATTTTGTAACCATGCTAGATTCTATACATTAATATTCTAGATTTATGGGCTTGATCTAGTGGATGAGAGAACGAGGGATGGCAGAGATGGGTTTGGGTGGTGTAACAGGAGAAAGCGTGCTAACAGCCATCAGCGATAGGGTCACGTGGAAGGCCCTGATCGCCTACGTCCTAAAAAACGTGGTACATCGAAGAAGAATACGTTAAAGAATTCTAAATTATTTCGATGATGTTCATTTTCTTTCTTTTATTAACTCATACTTTTTTCTCTTTCTTCGAAGTTACTTCCTCGGTGTGATTGTAAAATAAAAAATCTCTGTGAAAAGCAAACGCGTTGCGTTTCTATAGCATTTGAACCCGAATCCCAGTTTAGCCATGGAACATCCATATTGTATGTAATAACTTTTACTAAAATCATTGGAAACAAGATTGATAATTATAAAAATCTTAGGATATACTGGTCTAGTTATCTCCTTACACGAGGAACGATGCTTCAGTCGAAATTCTGACATGTGTCAAGATACCGGATGTGAGTTGTGGTGCAGTAGATATCTACACTGAACGACAAATCGGGGTGCCAAGTTCGAATTCCAGTTGCATTCGTTGCATTCACTTAAATATAAACTTGGGAAAGGTATTAATCCGTCTCTTCCTTCGAGTTATGTGTTAAATCATAGGAGAGATTTGGTTCTATGGCCTTGGCTGGCAACCAGTCTAGTGCAGAAAGCAATGGCAACCTACTGTGGGATAATCTTCTGTCCAGTCAGTCATGTCTCTTTCGAGACATGATCACCCAAAGCTTGTATCACGTATGGAACGAAACTGACTGATCATGATACCATAACAAAGACACAATGCAATACAGGAATGGAATTAAAAATTACGATCTTATCTCCCTACATTAATTTACTCATGCTACTAGACTGACAACCAGGTCTCACAGTTTTACAGTGAATAATGTCAAATGTAACCGTCTATTCTACTCCATCAGTTTCTTTTCTCGCAATTTCCACCTTGGGAACTTCTTTGTTACACTTGATTTTCTGATATCTACAATCTCCAAGAGTTTGAGTGCAACGTCAATTGCCAGCTCTTATCTCCTTGACTTAGATCTTTCTCTTATCTTTTCCTTAATCTTCCACCCGGTATCTTGTTCCCTTTTTACCGCTTTTCACTTGTAACATCCTGGGTACCACTGGCAGTTTTGCCTTGAGTGAAATGAATAAATCAAAAAAAAAAAAAAGTGATGAAAACAAGAGCGAAGTTTGTTGCTGTAATTAGCAATATTATAATGCGTACTTCTTTGCAGGGTTTGACAGGCAAAATATATCCATCGTGATATATATTACTGTTAGTATCTCAGAAGAATAAATCTCTATTTTTGCCTTTATTTTCATGTCAGTGGTTCGGATGAGCTGTCTCCTTTGGTGCTTGAACTTCATAATTTTCAGCCAATTACTAGACTGTTACTTCGGTCTCATGATTTTATGCATCAGATCTTTAACTATAATCGTAACTCTTAGTTTCTTCCCTCGCTATCTCTCTGCTGTAGAACTGTCTTAAAACCACTTTCTTTCCTGCAGACTTCTTCTTTTATGTGCCATGTCCTTTCAGGACGTAGGCGATCATGGCTTTCCACCTCTCCCTGTCCCTGGTGGCATTTAGCACGTTTTTTCCTGTTGCACCATGCAACCCTCGTTCCGTCATCCACCTGATAAGGTCCTTCAAATATGCTATCCGCTGCTTTCCCCTATCTCTTTTTTCCTCTGTCTGGCCTGTTATTAACAGGTTCTCCAAGCCCTCCTCCAGGAACTTTATTTGTCATTTCCTGATGCTGAGTATTAATTTCCTTTTCGTTTCCATCCTTTCCAAAACCTCGTCATTGCTAACATGATCGGTCCATGATATCCGCAACATCTCTCCTTAGAACCACATTTTGGTTTTGCCGTCATCTTCGAAGATATTGTTCAACATTCACTGCTATATTGAAGAACCGATATCACATAGCAATCCAGTACTCTTCTCTTTGTTTCTAGTGAAATTGTCCTGTTTCTTTATACTTTACTCAATTTCTGGAATGCTTCTTTCGATATGCCAATTCGCCTTCGGATCTCAGTGTCGCACTTTCCGTTTTCTGTTAGAAAACTTCCTAGGTATTTAAATTTTGGTACCTGCTTGATTTTAGAGTCCTTTACCTGCAATTGTCATTTTGAGCTGCCATTTTTGCTGATGACCATGCATTCGGTTTGCTTGCAGTTTATTTGTAGTCCTTTCTTTTCACACTTATCAGCTACCTTCTGTAGGAGGTCTTGTAGTTTTTTTTCTGTGTCTGCTATCAGCACTCTATCATCGAACTACGTTCCCAAAAATTTGAATTTACCTTCGCTCATCATCCTGTTTCTTGAATCGTGTACGTTTGATTATCTTATCTCCTCAGTAATATTGTTTATTCACATTCAGTAACCCCCTTGCATCTTTGGGGCTTTATATCCTTTCTTGAAGTGAAGTAACTATCAAATCCTTTTTAATTCGTGTGTAATATTAATTTTGTCATTGTTGTTTAGGGATAATAATTAATTTTGTTAGTTTGTTATCTCTTCTTCCTGGATTCATTCATTCCCTCTTTCATCTTTAACAAAATTTAATGGCTTTATCGCATTGGATATTCTGAGATCATCCATCACACGCGATTAGGTTTTTCCATTTACACTTAGCTGACAGAGAGAGAATAGAGAATCGTTGTTTTCAATCTAAGGGTGAGTATAAGTTGAAGCTTCAGAAGTACTTTCGAACACCAAAAGTAAAGGCACAAAAATGCGGATCCCGCAGAGTAGTTTCCCGAAATTGGTGGCATATTCGACAGATTCAATTTAACATTTAAATAGATGTTTTCCTGATTTTTTCCCTAATACCGAAAATCAGGAAAACATCTATTTAAATATTAAATTGAATCGTGTCTGCCATGATATATTTCATGCTCTATTGTAAATCGCGTTGCATCTCCCCAGTGTTGTTAAAACGATTAAGGTCAGTAGAATTATAATGCACTGTTCAACTATATATATATATATATATATATATATATATATATATATATATAAACTATCTACTAAAATTATATATATAGATTATCCACGATAGATTAGATAGATAGATAGATAGATAGATAGATTAGATAGATAGATAGATAGATTAGATAGATAGATAGATAGATAGATAGATAGATTAGATAGATAGATAGATAGATAGATAGATAGATAGATAGATTAGATAGATAGATAGATAGATAGATAGATAGATAGATAGATAGATAGATAGATAGATAGATAGATAGATAGATAGATAGATAGATAGATAGATAGATTAGATAGATAGATAGATAGATAGATAGATAGATAGATAGATAGATAGATAGATAGATAGATAGATAGATTAGATAGATAGATAGATAGATTAGATAGATAGATAGATAGATAGATTAGATAGATAGATAGATAGATAGATAGATAGATAGATAGATAGATAGATAGATAGATAGATTAGATTAGATAGATAGATAGATTAGATAGATAGATAGATAGATAGATTAGATAGATAGATAGATAGATAGATAGATAGATAGATAGATAGATAGATAGATAGATAGATTAGATAGATAGATAGATAGATAGATAGATAGATAGATTAGATAGATAGATAGATAGATTAGATACATAGATAGATTAGATAGATAGATAGATAGATTAGATAGATAGATAGATAGATAGATTAGATAGATAGATAGATAGATAGATAGATTAGATAGATAGATTAGATAGATAGATAGATAGATAGATTAGATAGATAGATAGATAGATAGAGATTAGATAGATAGATAGATAGAATGGGGTTGATAGATAGATAAATAGATAGATAGAGAGAGAGGGGGGTTGGAGAGAAAGAGAGAGATACAAATATCTATTCCTTTCTATGGGCCTCTGCTATGTTTGTCAAATTGGCCTTGTATCAAAAACAATCGAAGTCCCCACAATTTAAATATCAGAAGGTTCAATGAACGATTGCAAGAATGTGTTTGTTTGCAAAATAAATGAAATTTTATTAATAGAACTGAATACTATAACATGAATTTGTAATATAAGTGAAATTTGTTAACAGAACATTATTATAAGAAGAAAAACAAAATGTTCACAAAGAAAATGCATGTAGTTAATTATTTTGAATGAGTGAAATGTTCCAATAGAAAAATTCACGTGTTTAAATGTTCCAGAGAGATAGTAGTAGAATGCATGTAGTAAGATTAATCATTCTACTTAACTAATAAACTCAATTTTCTGGTAGGTTGGCGACAGGGTGAAAAAGAGGGTGAAACAAATTGTACTTAGTGGTCTTTAGATTTACGTGTCAGTTGAAGATGTCCTGTTGTTGTTGTTGTTGCTTTCCTTGGCTGTGAAAACGAAGAAAGGAAAATTGGAAGAAGAAGAAGTAGAATGATTATATGTCTGCGAGACATGACCTCGGCTTGAATTTTTTCCGTGCGTTCTGACTGATTTTAACTGGTCATGGAACGTGTTTAAGTATTGGATTTTAGTTATGTGACGGGCACCAGCAGACATTTTCATTCATTAGGTGTTAAAAAAGATTGACTAGAATCATAGACTAATTTGCTATGTCATATCCAACCAGCATCCAGAATTTTTCTTTTCACATTGACTTGTGAAATTTGCCTTGGTCTGGGTTTTTCCAAAATGTTTTTAGTCGTTTGCACCCAATTCTACGGGTGTACAATTTTACTTTGTGCGTTTTACTTAACTATTAGGTAATATAGGATTTGTAGGATACACCTCATTGCTATTAACTTTTTATTTGGTAAAGACTCGTGTTTGAGGTGAAATACTTGTAGTTTTAAACAAAAATTAATGTTAATCAGCGTAGATATGTAGAAATCATGTTAAAGAAAATGTACATCTTAAGAGGAAACGAAGCTGTATTCTATGTTCTTCCAGAAAACTACATTACCATAAGTGTACCTTATCAAAAAGACCCCAGGCAGCCATCTTGTAAAAGCGTAGTTCGCTTACCTACATATGAAACGCATATCACTCGATGGAAATTTACAAAATTTATATTTACTAAGTTTGTATTCATAACGAACACAAAAGCAAAACATATTTAGACAATTAACAGGTATTTTTAATCAGAAATAATTACTTAGTATATACATGTATTGGATAGCACGAATTTACCAATTTATGCGTAGTAGTAGAAAGGCACTTTGCTCTCATACTATTAAAGTTTAAATTGCTAAATTCAAATCTAAGTTATTCTTCAATAGCCTTTTCGTACTTCTTGCTCGTGTAACACTCTTCTGGCTTGTCGCTTTCCTCTAAACAAATTTTCAAAAATTTTAAATCAACATCAAACGTAAACGTTTGAATAATTTCACTTCTTTGTTGTGGAACCCTTTTTCAATCCCAGTAAACCCTTGTGTTTTAGTCAATTTATATCCTTGCTTGGGTCTAAAAGGTTAAAAATGATAATAACATACTCGTTACACGTGGTTGTGGAGATATCGAATTCATTTTTTAGCAGTGATATAATTGTCTACGTGCCAAGAAATAGAGAAATAATAATAATTTTAAATAGATAGATAGATAGATAGATAGATAGATAATGAATAGATAGATAGATAATGAATAGATAGATAGATAGATAGATAATGAATAGATAGATAGATAGATAGATAATGAATAGATAGATAGATAGATAATGAATAGATAGATAGATAGATAGATAGATAGATAGATAGATAGATAGATAGATAAGAATAAGAATAGATAGATAGATAGATAGATAGATAGATAGATAGATAGATAGATAGATAGATATGTTTGTTCGTGGGTGAGTTTCAACAGGCATAGTTATTGCATACTAAGGAATTTTAACAAGTCCTGTTTAACCATTTTTTATTAGTTTTTCATATTTCACAACTACTTGTTTTATATAATTGGCAAACTTATTAAATTTAATCTTTATTTATCAACTTAAGTCATTAAAAATTTGTTCCAGAAACTGGGGAAACCTGGAACTACTCAAAGAGTTACATAAACACACACAAATGAAATTATTGAAAACGAATTTAGTAATATTCGAAACTAGACATAGAAAATAATATGTAAATTTACCGAGTATATAAAATGATTTACTCCTAAATATTTTTAAAAGTAAAATAAGTGCTAAATTTCTCGAAACCTAATTAAGGTTATATATTCGTTCATTTACTCGAACTATACGGTTTTTTTGCGTAAAACTTTTCGAAAATTCCAGGTAAATATCAATAATGTTTTGTGAATGTGTTAGTAATTATCTATAATTTAAATTTCTTGTTAGATCCTCGGTTAGCTATTAAGTCTATTTTAAATCTAAGGTTACAAATATTGTTCGATATTATGTATTGCATGTATAAGATTAATTTGTTCTACACAGCCTTTTCTCAATAATTATTACTTTGTGAAATAAACTTTTGAATCAATATAAGAGTTTTCCATCTTTCT
Organism: Ascarosepion bandense; assembly: GCA_037127315.1. Taxonomy (NCBI): domain Eukaryota; kingdom Metazoa; phylum Mollusca; class Cephalopoda; order Sepiida; family Sepiidae; genus Ascarosepion; species Ascarosepion bandense. The sequence continues at coordinate 157,950 of JBBBDQ010000501.1, read as the reverse complement.
AACATTAGTAGACAAGAGTTTTATTGTATTTATTATCTCTTATAATAGGAACTTTTAATTTCACTGTCGATGATATTGTTTTTGCTAGACAAGCAGAGAAAACTTTCTCAATTTTCGTAATATTCAAAGTGATGCAGTTTCTTTTTTCGGAAAAGATTTTGGTTGTGCCCATTTTATTTTTAATGTATATATTATAAATTACAACTAATCAAGTAAAATATTAATAAATGTTTACAATGAAAATATGATTACGTATCTCTTATAATGACATTTGTTAGTTTTACTAATAGTTTTAGGTAGACATTCTTGGAGTACTTGCTTAATTTTTGTAATCTTCAAAGTGATACCGTGCCGTACAAATTTAAAAGTTTCGGAAGAAGCACACACTCATAATATATATATATATATATATATATATATATATATATATATATATATATATTTCGAATTCTATTGTCCCTGTCTTTGAATTCTTAAATAAATGTTCGCTCTCACGTGGATTTTCTAATTGTTAGAATAGTCTCTTGTTGCATTAAGGAGAAAACATTATCTTTTTTTCTTTTGACATGCATCTGCCATTTTCTTCCTAGATGAATGACACCAACGTCAAGCCCCAACTTCTCCAGCTAGTGTTACATATATAATGAGTTAGGACTGAATTTAATCACTTTGTTTTTTTTTGCCAAAAAGTGTAAAAATTTCCCTGGAAGTGTAACATCATTTCCCCTTAACTGGCCTCTCCAATTATGGGCTGTAAATATTTTTCTTTCTCTTTTCTTTCTAAGAATCTATTATTTCGTTGGTGTCCAGCCTCTTCAGTTCTAGTCTGCTGTCTTTGTTTTGTTAGATACTGCTGGTGCAAGTTCTCTGTTGAGCTAGTAAGTGCACTTTTGACTTTTAGAATTTAGAAATTACACTTTAAAATTTTTTTCCCAAATTGGACTACATAGACACTACTATCGCCCAGCTCACACTCCTTCTAATTTTATTGAACAAGAGTAGAAGCTCATCCCTTGTTCCCTGTTAAGGAAGAGTTTTCTGGTTACCTTTCTTTTTTCAGACAGTAGCAGTAAATTTAACTATTAATTCAATGTAGCGCTTCCACTTGAGGTCGACTGAGAGAGTAAGCCTGAGGAATTGCAGTGTATTGTTTTCGGGGAGACTAGCTGGATCCATGTAAAAGAGTTTAAGCTAACGTCACTTGCCATCTCTTATCTCTTTGACTCCCATAGTTCTCTTATCTTTTCCTCAATACCCGCTGAGTCTTGGACTTCTCCCTTTTTCACTCAACTCGTACACAAGTCTCTTCACACCAGTATGCCTATCCTTCTCCACACATACTGTAACCGGTTCCTCTGTCTGCCTTCTTCTAGTATGTATAATGTCACACACTTCTTATGTAGCCCCTTCCTCAGCACCACTTGCAGTAATGTCTTACTGAGGGTGAAATGATTAAAAAAAAAAACAACTTTAAATGCTTGGCTTCGTTCATGAGAAACAAAAAAAAACATTGGTAAAAATTTAATGACTCGATATATCGGTTTGTAACTCCATCACTATCCTAGAGAGATAGAAACGAGACATAGTAATCTATATAAATAAAAATCTACTTATTCCTTTGTTACTATCCGCTAATCTAGAAAACGGCTGCACCAATAGTTTTGAAATTTTACTATAGCATTTTAATCGAATACAAGCGTGTATTTATAGACATTATCTTAAAAAAATATTACAATATTAAAGAATGTAGATATTTTGAAAATCTATTAGAGCCGATGAGAGGCAAACAAAAAAAACTTCATAACGACCAACTTTACGAAAACATAGGAAAACTGTACAGTTAAGGTAGACGAAGGCTTTTTTATTATTATTTCTATTTTGGCAAGTGTAAACAACAGAAACCCATTCCCTTAAAAAAAAACAAAAAAACTATTCATTGTTTTTGCAACGAATTATTATTCATATTCCATTTACTTCGTTGGTTTAGTAAATATATTTCTTCTTTTTTTTTTCTTTTAACCCAACTGAGTCACAGCAACGCGTGGCGGGTACAGGTAGTTGTATATAAAGACAATTATTAGGTGGTTGGGTGTGGCTGTGAAATCGCACCAAATAGCAAGTACAGTAGAAATCAACATATTAGAAAAATGTTATAATCTTCCTGGACACAGACAACCACGGATTATGCTGGCCATAATATCAGATGCCATAGGAACTGTGCCAAAATGCAAGAATCGAGTTTGACCAAATTGATGTTACAGAGAGAGAGATCTAGAACAGAGATGACGTGAACTTTTCGAGAATGCTAAGCAAGAGGCTAAAGATTTGTCTTTAATGGTGTTTTTGATTGTAAGAGATGATTCATTGGCGGACAGTATACCGGGGGTAGATATGGAAATGTTAGAGGGCTAGAACTCGCTATCAACGAGCTAGGTTTCAAATCTCGGTTCATATTATTACATTCACTTTCAAGCAAATGCACATTGGAATTGTAAAATCCATATTTTGTTTCCTCCTCTGCTATGTATCCAATATCAGGGAGGACAGGTCTCTATATCTGTTGTTGGCAATCAGTTTAAAAGACAGATGAGTCTGAATTCTAAAACCGCTTTTGAACCTCGCGTATTATCTGATTGTAATATAAATTTCTACTCAGCATATTTTCAGTATAAACGACTAATTTTCTTAATGAAATTTGAAGATATTCAACAAGACTTCGAATGAAGGACATGCTGTAACACTAGTAGCAATTCTGAAAATAAAGTATCACATTAATTTTTCATGTGTTTTTAGCACTCCCGATTTTCCCCCTGAAGGCAGATTACAGGTGATGTGAAGGGTTATGCTGTTGACATATGTATCTACAGTTGGGATAATAAACCAACATTTCTAACAATTCTATAGCACATAATATGAATCTATCATAAAAAATCAAGATGTTGAATTTATAAATACGACATGTATAGAATACCTACATGTATGACACTAACTCCTTTCCAGTGAGTAAGTGCCATACGTGATACACGCTTTGGCGATCATATCTCTTTCGAGATATGACTCACTGGGTAGAAGATTATCCTGCAGTAGGTTGATATTACTTTCTGAGGTAGACTGGTAGCCAACCAAAGCTATAGATCCCAATCTGTTCTATTATTCAATCGATAATTAGAGGGAAGTCAGTCAGTTAAGTGCCATACGTGATACACGCTTGGGCGATCATGTCTCGAAAGAGACATGACTGACTGGGCAGAAGATTATCCCGCAGTAGGTTGCCATTGCTTTCTGCGGTAGACTGGTTGCTGACCAAGGCTATAGGACCCGATCTGTCCTGCTATTTAACCCATAACTGGAAGGAAGAAACGGATTAATACCTTTCCCAAGGGTATTTGCGCGTAATTGAATTCAGTGGATTCAACTGGAATTCGAACTCGGCTCCCCGGTTTCTCGTTCCGAGCCGATATCCCCTGTACCACAAGAGACGGATTAATACCTTTCCTAATGGTATTTGTACGCAAGTGAATGCAAAGAATTTAAGTGGAATTCGAACTCCGCTCCTTGATTTGTTGTTCCTAACCAATATCCACTGCAAAACAATGCACATCCCCAGTGAGTATTAAGAAAACTAAAACTAAGTAATGCTTCGTTGGAGGTAGATCTTTTCCTAATACAGCGAAACATTTAAGTCTAACCAAACCTGAAAGAAAATTTTCGAGTCCTGTTCTTATACAGTTTCGTCATATTTACACTTAGATTTGTATGTTATGCATGTCTGTCAACCTCTTCATAATTGATTAACTGATTCTTTATGCACGGTTTATAAACCCTTTGTAGGTCATTTAAAATTAGATGATATTGTAAGAATTTTTTGCTGGGGTTCGGAAAGTAATAATAATTTGGTATTACAAATATTACTAATTAACCCATAACCAGCGAAAGAATAAGTATATTTACCTTTCCCGAGGTTATTACGGATACTCGAACTCGGCTCTCCGATTAACAATCCCAAGTCATTATCCATTACACCACCCAAACAAAAGCTTACACAACCTGATATTCTCAAGCTGTCATCCATCTAGGTACTGACCAGGCTCGACGTCTCATAATTTCAGGGATCGAACGAAACTGTTTCTTCAGCGTGTTGTGGTCATAATTTGTTTAGAAATGTCAAATGCAACAGACCACTTTTAAGATCATTGATTAAAACATTTAATCAGGTGATTGAAAGATCTTTCATGGGTTTGAACCTCGTGTAATGGCGCTATACAATCACAGAAATGCTCAAAATAGCATAAATCACATTACTTTGTGACATGACAAAAGCAAAAAAAAAAAAAAAACAATGATCAGTAGCCTAAGTATAAAGACAAGAAAAAATGGCTTGATAGAGATGATCATTTTCTACACTCGGTTAAACAAAAACTTAGAAAGGAAGCCCCGACAAATATTGGAAGAATCGGTAATAGCTAGTGGACATGCGAAAACCATTTCCCTGAAAAAAATGATGACGATACTGGCGGCGTTCCGGTGATTAGTTATATTCTTTTCTTTTTTATTATTTTAAAAAGAAATGGAATATTTCAAAACCATTATCTGTTTAGCAAGAGAAGTCAGCCATTTTTCTAAACGTGTAATGAAAAGTGTTGGGTTAGGTATTTTATAGTTTGTCATGAGGTTGTTTTGGTTTAGCGACGTATCAACCACTATGTCTTATTTAAAACTGGAATCTAAATATTTTATAATCTGTTTTATTTGCTGGAGATAATAATAGCTTAGTAATACATGATTTACTAATTAACACATAGCTGAGGGGAGAAAGGCTTATTCATGACTTTTCTAACTGGGCTTGTAACTTATTCCAGGATTAACATTTCCGAGCTTTTGCCCGTTACATAACCGCACATGCAAGCTTACATCACCTCGCATTAGCAAGTGGTCATCAAAGTACTGATGAGGCCAACGTCACTTAATTTTGGTGATCGCACAGGAACTGGTGCTTTAACCTGAAGTGACCGTAAATGTGATATTATATATAAATTGAGAGAATATCTCTGAAAATAGAGTCATGCGATGAAGTATGCGACAGATTACATATCCAGCAGGAATTTAGTTGTTTCTTGTAATATTATGCTACTGTTTCAGCAGACAATATTAATCCAATATTATCAGGTAACACCTCTCCTACTGGTCCTATAATCATTCTCCGGTGTAAAATTGACATACCAGCAGTACTTCAGCTACACAACAAAAATGAAGTGCCATACGTAATACACGCTTGGGCCATCATGTTTCGAAAGAGACATGACAGATTGGGCAGAATTTTATCCCTCAGTAGGTTGCCATTGCTTTCTGAGGTAGACTGGTTTCCAACCAAGGCTATAGAACCCAATCTGTCTTGTTATTTAACCCATCACTGGAAGGAATATATGTATTAATACCTTCCCCAAGGGTATTTGCGCGTAAGTGAATGCAACGAATTCAACTGGAATTCGATTTCGGCTCCCCGAATTCTCGTTCCAAGACGATACCCACTGCACCACAACGAACATATATCTTCACTTATTTGGTTTGATATTTCTGAAAAAATGTATGCGGCCATGTGGGTGATGAATTCTGTCCCAACGTACAACCACTTCCTCAGACGGAACGTTGCGAGCCGCTCGTTGCTCAATCTCTGACATGGGATCAGACGTTCTACATTCTTTATTCCTAAAACATCTGATATTTAAAACTAGCACACACCATGTCTCGCACTGTGCTTCTCCCTCATAAACTACTGATTTGGGGAACTAATTCCCGGTGGGATGTTTTCGCAATCATTTCAATCTGTATCGCTTCAAGTTTGAGATTTATTTTTATCCTTCCTGCATAGTCCGATAAACTTCAATATTTGCCCTTTCCTACGCTTGTACAAAACCGCACTGCATTATCCTAACTTAAATGGCTCTTGAGCCTTGTATTAAATAGAAATTAGCTTAAAATACATTTCTTATCTATCATAATTCACCATCTGGTTGTGTTCGTTTCTATATGAGAACAGGAAAAATTATCCAGTTTACTATTGCATCTTAGATTTTTGGCATTTCGTTTTATGAACCATAAATTAGATTTCACCACTATTTTGGATGGGGCTACTAAAAATAGAAGACTAGTTTCCACACAAGTTACATTCACACAGCAAATTAATAAACATAAAACAAATATCCTAATAAATCCAATCCCTCAATATATTCAAAACTTTTATCTTTACGACTTTTCCCCCCATCATAATCTTGCCACGGTTCTCTCAGACATTGTATTGATTATGGGCGACATAATTGAGCAAAACATTTTCCACTCTCTCTGCTGTAATGTCGTGGGAATAAAGAAGATACGCGATACTGAAATATTTATTCACTACTTTTGAAATCAGGCCAGAAAAACGAAAACGAAAACTACGTGAGAGGTTTTGTGACGGAAAATTTCAGACTTATTTATCGGAATGATTTGGCAAGAAAATTTATCTTTTGCATTAGAAAATTAGAAAGTGTGTCAACTATAAATATATGCACACACACACACACACACACACATACATATATATATATATATATATATATATATATATATATACACTAATATGCATATAAATACATAGAGATGTATGCATGTATGTATAATGTAAATAATTTGGATGTTTTTACAAATCCATTAGTAATATTTTATTTTGCGGATCTCTTATAGACCGCTCATCAGACCAAATTCATACATCAATGAATGATTCATTGGTGTATGAGTTTGGCCTGATGAACGGTATATACATGAGTTAAAGATTTCATTTAGCATAAAATACTGACCACAGTAAAATGTATCGAACTCCCTTTCTGTCTCTAATATATATATATATATATATATATATATATATATATATATATATGTATGCTTGAGAGAAATATATATATATCAAGAGAGAGAGGGAGACAGTGAAAGAAAGATGGTCAAAAATACCTAAAAGAAATGTGTCACACTTAATTTAAAAACAATTTATATTTCTATGTCTCTCTCACTCTGTCTCTCTTTATATATATATATATATATTTATATATATATATATATATATATATATATGTGTATATATATATATATATATTATAGTCATCCGCAGACAGATCTGTTTCGCTGTATCACGGCTCATCAGATCGGTTAGACTCCGATTGCTTTTAACCCAGGAGTTGGCGTCAGTCGGCGATTCGACCTCTGTGCCATAGGCGCTCGCTATAAGAAGGCAGACTTTTTAGCGTGTACCTTATCATTATACACGTCCAATAGCCAGAGTGCTCTAATTCATTACGAAATGAGCGATGCGTACATGACAATGTAGCTACTGCATTTCAAAGTCTACCATTCTTCCAGAGTGGTGTATATATATATATATATATATATATATATATAATCCCCAATTGCAAAACAGTAATGACAATGATGTTTTCGACTCTGTACTCTCTTACCATTATGTGCGAGTTATTATTTTCTTTACGCATACATGCTTTCCACTAAGATTCGAACCTGCGTCACCCTGGGTAAAGAGAAAACGTCGTTTTTGAATTTTCTGTCCGTTAGATGAAAACAAATAAACATACTGTTTAATCGAAATATACATACAATGTATGTTGGGATTCTTATGGTCTGACCCTATCTCAAAAACCTCATAAAATTTATACGAAAACTCAATTATTTTAATAACATCTTAGTCGCACCAAACCAAGAAATTTTCAGCGTGTATTTTTATGATTGCTTAAAAAAAATAAAAAACTTTGTGGGTTTAAGTGAGAAAGATACAGTAAGATTTGTCACAAGCATTTACAACCCTTCCTGAGGTGATCCGCTAAGGATATGTGCAATGAAACGGCAGCTGATCTTGGGTGAAAATCCGTAGAAATCTATCTTGTTTCCTCCTCGTCTTTTTTAAACAATTACTATGAATGACGCCAGCGTCTCTGTCTACTCTTCTACTTGCTTAACCTACCGGTTTTAGTCAGGTGTTTCTTTATTGAGGATGCCCGGGAAGTAGCGGATTTTCATTGCTGGTTGAAGTGACTCCTACGTATACAAAACTATTTGTTCATTTTGAGCATCACTGTATAATGGATAAACTACGTTGGAATTAGTCCTTCTGTTGTCATTTATCATTTGATATTGAGTGACACAAAATTTTCTTAAATATAGATTATTCTTTTTAGCAATCTTAAAGCCATGTTTTAGACTTTATTGATTCTCCTTGGCACGATTCCTCAGATATCTGTCATTATATTTGCTAAACTTACTTCGGAATTAAAAGTTTGCTATTTCCTGAAAAGTTTCGTTATTTTTTTCCATATTTTGCTTTTTTTCTTCAAGATGCATTCCAAGATATTAGTATTGGTAATGGAATTAACCGATTTCTTATAAGGAAACATCCGGAATTTATTGACCAGGCAGCATTTACTACTGTCGTTTGAAATTTATAAATTTTTCCTCTGAAAGCTATTTTAAAGAGGATAGATTTTCAAGTGTATTTGCAGTTATCGCTCTTTTCTAGTGTGATTCGGTTTTGTTTTCTAACCTTTTATTTAAATTAGAACTAGCATCATAGCCCGGCGTTGCCCGTGCAATTCAGAACATTTTTAATTAGATGATTAATGCAACGTGTTGCGATTTCCGAGCGCTTGTAATCGCCGCCTCACTTTAAAACTCAGTTAAGTAAAAATATATATATATGAAAAAATGTTTAAAAATTGTCCAAAAATTTCATTAAAAAATGTATTTTCTTTTGTTTAGCTTAAACGTGCGTTGATATTTTGTGTGACATTGTAAATAACATTGCGTTTGTTTGTGTTTCTAAATTACGGGGGAAAATATTTAGATTTTTTTTTGACTAAATGAATTTCAAAAATTTTCTAAGAATATTTAAAAATGTAGATATTTAATTTTAGAGGAAGAAGTTACATTAATGCCACACGAATTACAGACAGTTGATCTCTTGCATGAAATATTTAGCGAAAAAAAAGCTTAATTCTTTGAAATTTTATTTTCTGAAGTATGAAATGTTAAATCTGCCAAAAAAGACTTAAATAATTAAATTAAACACTGGCACTTTTTATATACATATTTTGTTTTTGTTTGAAAAAACAATGTTTTTAAAAAAAAATTATTTTGTTTCAAAATTACGGGGAAAAATATTCACATTTTTTTGTTGATCAAATGAAGTTTTAAAACGTTGGGATAAAAATTAAATATAAAGGCTCATTTTGTTTTTGTCGCGTTTGACACGTATGATTTGATTTCTGTGAATAATCTACTAGCCATCTTAAATCTTAGATGTTTTACAGAGCAAATATAAACAATCTGATCAATCGGCCAAAAGTGCGAAAGAGAAAATTACTTAAAACTGAAAAAGTATGTGTCGACCTGGCTTTCTGTAGATATGTGTCCCTAGAATATTTGAATGCCGTAGGCATGCATAGGGAACAGTCACATACAAACTCACAGATTGCTTTTTATATATATAGATTAGTATATGCATTACATTAATGCATTTGTGTTGTAGGAATTCTAAGCCATTAACTCCGTTCGGGCGAAATGAAGTCGCTGTAATGTCACTACATAGCGTTAATCAGTCAACTTCCTGGAGTCGAACCGAGTTTTTATTTTAGCGTAAGCGAGGCCCTTATCTTACCTGAATATAGTCTAAATCTTCTTTCTTTTTCTATGGAAATATATCTTTTCCGTTTCGCAATTTGCATTATGGGAAATACCGATGGCTCACCGTTTTTTGTTTGAAATGAATGTGTGCTTGCTAGTGACATAGTTAATAAACCGCTCCGCTCGAATCTGAGATCCTAAATATGGTTTGATCGGAAACGCAAAAGAATTTCCGTTACCTCCAATTCGCGATGAGAATTATTCCAAGTAAAGATTTAACATCTATTTGTATTTCTGAGATGGGGTATTTTCATTACTTAGACGATTTAAATTGTTCGGACTATTGCGCTTAACTTTATTGTCATGTTCAAGTTATTTTTGGTATGTTTTAAGCTCCGGCCTTCTACAGGTGATATAAGTTTGAATTTCGACTTAAACTTTATTTAGTCAACGGGGATAGATTGTTCTACATCTACATGCCATGTTTTTTTTTGTGGATATTTTATATTCAGTTAATTTCTTCCAGAAACTTTGTTCTCCAAGTTTTTATTCACCTCTGCTGTGGCCAGATATTGAACTCACAACACTGAGTCAACTCATTCTGGAATTAGATCAAGCAACGTAGCCCAGTGCATAAAATCTATTCCTTCAAATACACGAAGAAATGTTTTAATTGGAGATTCAAATCTAATGATTTTTTTTGTTTTTTTAATCGTTTCACCCCATGCAAGGCGGTAATGCCACGGACGTACAGGGAGCCATATAATAGTAAAAGAATAGATCGGAGGAGAGTAAAGAGAAAAACGAATCAGTTACAGGGGTTGTCAGAGAAAGGAGCAAGACAAGGATGGGAATACCGGCGTGATGATAGTTGCAAAGGTAGAGAGAAAGGAAAAGCTTTACAGGGTGATGTAGAAAGAACTAGAGTCAAGTCGTTAAGAGATGGGTATTGACATTACATTTAAATTCCTGGAGGCTGTAGCAGTCAGGAAAGCAAGAATATGGAAGAAAGTTCCACAGGCGGGAAGTGCGAGAGAAAAATGCTGCGGCAGTAGAATTGTCGTTTTGCATTTGGTTGATTTAACTGTAAATGCGTTGGACTCAGTTACCATTTTGGTTGCACGAGTAAACTCTTGTGGCAAGGGGCACCAGTGTTGTACGTTCGTCGAGGCAGAAGCCATGAAAGTATCTATAGAACAGACAGAGGGAAGCCACATCCCGTCTGTGAGAAAGCGGCTGGAGTCGAGCCGCCAAGTCGGTACCTATCACACTACTGATTCTCTTTTAGAGCCTGTCAAGAACAATATGTTATTGATAGATTCAGGCGGAAAGAAACATCCTGGCCCGACACCCAACCTTCCTAGCAGTGGATTCATCCATTGATTCAATGTAATGGTTCCACCTGAGATCAGAAGAGAGGGTAAAGCAAAGTATATTGCTCTCAGGGAGGCATGTTTGCTACTATTATCTAACTTTGCTTGCGTTTTCCTGTCGATGCTGTTTCTGATACTTATGACGCTTTGCTATCGTTTCTTTATTATGAATGTCTCTCATAAAATATGTATTTATCTACTGGAACTGCTGATAATAGTTTCATAGCCAAGCATATATGCTAATTACTTCAAATATATGATTTTTCATGGTTCGAAAATGTCTATTTTTTATTTCATTTTATAAGGGCTATTAGCCATCTTTTTTTTTATACAGAATCAGTCGTGACTAATTTCATTTTCTCATAACTAATTACGGCTTTTCGATGTTCCTCTTAATTTTTGCTCCAACTGCTAGGTGTGAAATCTACAGAATTCTTAATCGGATATTCATCTAAAATTATGAGATACGATAAACCGCTTTTATTATTTTTCTTTGTTCGAAATACTTTTTCTAAAACATGATAAAAAAGTTTTTACACAGTTAGATATAACGAAAAGATGCTGAAAACCTCTTAGCATGACAATGAAATATTCTGATGTAAGGTCATATGGTGAAAAGTTCATCAATATGACTATTCGAATTATATCAGCTTTCACGCTTTTCCAGAATTCCTCCCAGGGTTCTCGAAAGGCTCCAAATGAGAATCTGTAATGTGATAGATATCGACCTGGCAGCTTGACTCTAGCAACTATCTCACCGATGGGACGTGGCTTTCCTCTGTAGTATATTATGTATGTACTTATTTTTTCACAACCTGTAGGCTAAATCGTGTGGAAGTTTGGCAAACCACATTACACGCTTCTATTTGGCTATATGCCATATTAAATCACCAAGGATAAAATAATATTTTATTTGTATTTTCAGCCTACACTATATAAAGAAATGAATATTTACGATTAAAGTTAACAGTGATTCCAATTCGACGTACAACTAAGGAACAACATTCATAGTTAACTGATCCCATTTTCGAACTGAATATAAAGAGATGCTCCCGTAGATTGAATGTAAATCACGTACGATTTTAGGAGCTGATTGGGCAAAATATATAAGAAAAATATTTTGCACGAGAGAAGGTAGTTTTTTGGAAGGGTATCTGACAGGAATGCTTTAAGATATCCTGAAAGGGAACAAGAAAACACTGAATTTAACATCCACTTGATTAAATGCACACGAAAAATTCTATTATGTATTATATCCCTTCAGGACGTTATCGATTATGACTTAACAATATTTCCTGTCCTTTGTAGCTCTTATTAATTGTTTTTAGGGTCATCTCTCCTAACCCTCTTCTGTTACTCATTTGCTCAGTCTCGCTAGACAAGTAATCAGAGGTTTTTCTTAGCCCCTCAATCTTGCCTCATTATTTACTTTAAATACGTTTTGCTCTTTCTGATGTTGAATATAAGTTGAGAGCTCATTTTGTTCCAATTTTCTCCAGAAACTTCGTCATTGATCACGTGTTTGGGAAAAACTTTTCCCAGTTTTTTCTTCTTTAGAATAACATTTTGAAATAAAGCCAGATTTCATTGCATAGAGAAAAGGAATGCTAAAAATATAGATTACCATTTTTTCTATGTTTTCATTCATATTTTAATTGTTTCATGAGATATTTATGAATTTAGGAACGTATCAGCATAAATAATCATGGAACAAGCATACCATACTTACTTTAAAGGTGCCATAAAACACTTGCGTATTTAAACGGGATTTCATCTTATGGCAGTTAAGGAATCTAAACAAGGAAAAAGCAAACAAACAAAACAATAAAAAATGGGACATGTTCCGTGTGTCTAACAAAATAAACATTTGTTTAATACAGACAAATACACACACACACACACACACACATACACGCACAC
>JBBBDQ010000501.1:117500-142500 GCA_037127315.1 Ascarosepion bandense | reverse complement strand
TATGACGTTTTGCACATGCATACGCATTTAAGTTTGTTTTATGTTTTTGCGTAAGTATATATTTATTCCCGCTTATGTGTTCATGCATTGAAATATGATTATGTCTATCCTGACCCCATTCATATGAGGCCAGTGATTTTATGAATCCGCCGTGACTGTATCCAATATGTAGCAATTTAGTCTGCCTAAAAGTTAACAGACAAATTGACATCTCGATAAAGACTAAATTTTGAAATTTGTGTATGTATATATACATGGGTGTATTACTATGTATATGTTTTTTCTTACTAATGTTTGTGAATATTTTCCATATGTGAATGTTTGTAAGTTTGTAGCGGCCTAACTACTTTTTTTTATTTGTTATGTAATAATGTTAGCTTCTCAATTCAATGTGTACCAAAAAGTGAACAAACAAGACATGAGTAGACAAAATTTTAATTATAACAATAAACGGTTAAAGGGAGAGAACTTATGTGTTTAAGACTATAATTTAAACAGTTCAAAAATGATGAGTTGGAAAAATAGTCTGTATTTCCAAATAGTTGAAATAATTCAAAATGATGAGTTGGAAGAAATAATCTGTATTTCCAAATAGTTGAAATAGTTCGAAATGTTGAGTTGGAAAAATAATCTGTATTTCCAAATAGTCGAAATAGTTCGAAATGATGAGTTGGAAGAAATAAACAGCAAGCAAGGTGTGTGTGAAAGAATGTTAAAAAATACTTGCGTTTAAGTGGATACGTTGAAGTAATATAATTATTTACCAGGAGAAAAATATTGGATGCAAAAGGTTGTATTGCACACTTTGAATAATTAGTTTAGTTTCTCAGGCAGGTAAAAATAAAATGAATCCGGCTCACTTTCTTTTTACAAGTAGGCGAAAATATATATATGCCTTAAAAGAAAAGGGGTTTTCTTTTTAACGAGTAGGCGAAAATATATATGCCTTAAAAGATAAGTGAGCTTGAAGCAATACGTCTGGTAGCTTCAAAATCTTCCTTCCAACTGAAGCTTCAAGAGCGGGAAGATTCCCGCTTTTTCGAAAGAGAGGCAAAATGCTGCTGCTGATGCAGAACGAACCAATGAAAAGTTTGGTTACAAAAAGAAGATGGTTTGATTTATTTTACAATTTTCTTTCTCGAACTTTTTATAAATATAGGTGATACGAGGGTATCGTAGAGAGCTCGACAAGTTTATTCATGTATGCGTTCTTTTTCTCTCCCCCGTCTAAAATATTAATAATTTTCTAAATCTACAAAATTGTTAAAATATATATATATATAGTTTTTTTTGTTTTTTTTTAGCAACAAAAATATAGTAGATATAATAGTTAATTAATAATGCTGATCATAATTTTATAAAATTTTAATACCAATGCCCACCAAGATTAATTTTAAGTCTTCCCACATATTCTCCAAAGTAAAAGTTGCTTTACTCTGATTGGTCCACATTGTACATACAATAATGCCTCCCTGATGAAAGAGGTCTTGCTTGTTCTTAACCTTTTAAAGCCATTCATTTCGAAATAACAACATCACTTGACAAGACACAAAAAGTGTCGAAATAAAATAGCTACTTTTGTAGTGATATTATAAGATATCAATGTTATAATTTATTAATAAATATTATTATTATTATATATATATATATATATATATATATATATATGTTGATTGTTTAATTACTTAGTTTTTGGTCATAATATAATTAGACCAGTGCACATTAAATAGTGTTCAATACAATTATATTGTAGAACTTTTGAATGTTTTCCATTTGTAAACGAGTTATTACGCCATCTATGTTTCTACCATGAGTGGTGCCTTCAGGCGATTTTTAATAACTGAATTTACCGTATGTCGTTTATTTAAGAACGCTCATGTAATGGTGGTTTTTAGAACGCTCACGTGTCAGGGAATTTTTTTAAATTCCAAGAAATTATAAAGTTTTCATCCATGGTTGTATGAACCTAATAAGTATTTTTAGTATGTTTACACTTAGTCTTAATTTCCGTTCTTTAATTCAATAGTTCATTTTTGTTTGGGAATAGCATAATTTTTTAACTTTTCTTTCTGGCACAGTCTACATATTTTGCCACTGTTGTAAGGCTTGGCTGTTTTTACTATACTCCGCGCTATGTCTGGGTCTTTTCTATATTTTGATTTTAATTTCCACATGTGGCTAACCAATTTTGTACAGTGTTCTAAGTTTTCTATTTTGAATATAGACTTGTGATGGACCTCCTGGTCTTAAAGTTGTCTTTTTTTCACCCGAAATATATTGTATTTTGGTCATTTAAGTCATGTACTTCTGTCTTGTAAATGACTTCTTTTGTATTGCAAATCAATATGACCCAGACATAACCAGAGTAATAAACGAAGTAAAACGGTAAAATTCAGTAACTGAAAATTGCCGGAAAACACCATTCATGGTAGAAACATGGCTCGCGTCATAACTCGTTTACAAATGGAATATATATATATATATATATATATATATATATATATATATATATATATATATATATATGAATATGAAAAATGACAAACCCATAAATACGGAGACGATCATTCCTCCAAAATTATCTAATTAATATGAAATATTAAATAAAATAAGACTAGAGAGCTCAATGCATATCATCTAGGGCAATATGAAATATAAGGAAAAAACACAGCACATAATTAAACGGTCAAAAAGCCAGACTTTATTTTGGCAGTTTTAAAATTACAATGTGCTTTTTATTTAACATTTATAAATTTGGATACATATTGTATTTCAAAAACTTTAAATTGAAATATATTCTTAATTTTTTTAAATAACTGAATCATATTTTTTTGCAAGAAAATACTGTGCAAACGTGAATGAAACGGCTTTTATAAAGAGTAGGCTAAATTTAAAATAACTAGGATTAGATCACTAGTTTTATAGTTTATAGATTATTTAATAAAGACCCATCACTGTATTATATTGTAAATGCAATCATTTCCTCATTCACTACTATAAACAGATCTGCTTGTTTTAGAGTGATTTTAAAGTGTCGTTAGAACAATGCGTAGATTAAACGACAAAACTGACTCATTAAAACACACAGACAACAGCACCTCCCTCCCATTGGCATTAGCATGGAACAGGCTTGCCTCCCAGAGAGTAAAACACTACGCCTGCTTGGCCTGACACTCTCAGCGGACCTCAAGTGGAATGACTACGTCGAATCTATTGCTAAATCCGCTGCTATGAAAGTTGGCTCTGTGTGCAGGGCCCGGAAATTCTTTCCGTCTGAATCTATCCTGCACATATATAAATCTACCGTCCGCCCGTGTATTGAATACTGCTGCCACATCTGGTCGGGTGCCCCTGCTATTCTCCTCGGGGTTCTTGACAAAATACAGCGGAGAATCTGTAATTTGATCGATACCGACTTAGCTGACCGCCTGCAGTCACTCTCTCACCGGCGTGACGTGGCTTCCCTCTGCCGCTTCTATAAATACTTTCACCCATTCTGCTCTGATAAACTTAAATCACTGGTGCCCCCTAGGTGTGAATTTACACGAGATACTAGATTGGCAACTAGGTCCTACCCTTTTACAGTGAAACCGATGAAATGTTACCGCAATTTCTACTCCAACAGCTTCTTTTCTCGCACTTCCCGCCTGTGGAATTCCCTTCCGCATTCTTACTTTCCTGACGGCTACAACCTCCAGGAGTTTAAATGTAAGGTCAAGAGACATCTCCTAACACACTAACTCGCATCTATTCTCTCCAACACTCTCCTATGTACATCCTAACTCGTCCATCACCCACCTCCTGACATTTCCTATACCCAATAGCTCTATGTAACCCCCTGCGCTATAGTGGCAGGAGGATGCCTTGCTTGGGGTGTTATGATGAAAAAAAAAAAATTAAATCCACTTCTAAAAACAGTTCAAATGCAGAGACGATCAATCGCTTTTAGGCCTATTTTAAAGTGTTTAGATTAACTTTTACTCTTACGTCTAAGTGACATTGTAGCCCGCCTTGATGTGAATTGATTTAAAAACATTTTTAAATTTTAAAAATTGAAACACTAGCTAATACATGCAATAGATTTCTGTTGAAGTAGAAAAACGTTATCGGTTGAAACGTAATAGAGAACACTAAAGATTACAAAACTATAACAAGTCTCACTATTAGCGAATTACACATATACTTGTGAATTGTTACTGAACGTGCGTTTCTTATAAGATGCAAGAACAAACTCATGTTTCCCGTGTTAACTTAATATTTGCAAGAAGCCGAAAGAGAGAAACTCTCGAAAGAACTTGAAGGAATTCTACTGTAATTAGCCGTTAGTGGAAACCATATAAAGATTTTAAAAGACGGTTGTAAATAAGATTGAATGAAACGCTGGGTTGGTGACAACTCAGTCGTCCTATGTGCATGTATTCTTACCTATTCCTGTTTTTTCCATCGAGTCATACTAAATTACTTTGTGGTATAAGCGATGCAGCAATTAATACAACTTGTTTCACGATCGTTGGCAAATATTTAATTCAATACAACCTAGCATTAGCTTTAAATAGGTGGCGAGGATCCTTTGGTCTCAAAGTTCGATTCCAACTAAGAATATGTCTAGATCGGATACAAAAATGAATATCTATTCGAAAGTCAGTGTTTCTTAAAGAAAATCAGTTTAGATTCATCAAGAGTATTTGATATCCGTTTCAGTTTATTAAATACTAGCAGCATAGCCCGGCGTTGCTCGGGTGTAATGAAAGCTTTAAAACTAATCCATGGTCCTGAACTTAGGCTCAGCCTAAAGAATACTTGTGTGAAATTTGGTGAGAATCGGATGAAAATTGTGCATTTGTATAAAGGACATACAGACAGATAAACAGGCACACACACAAACATCCTGCATTTTATATATAGGTTATCGATTTTCTGCACTATTGTAAGAACTGCAACCATGAAACTACTGAATATCGTTTCTTATGTCTTTGTCTATGAGTGTATGAAATTTGATTAAAATCGGACCATTCCGTCTATAACTCGATTTTTTCGATTATCGATTTTCGATATTTATCGAGGATACCTCGACACAAACGTAAGCTAAGAACACTCGCAGACGCTTATCGTACAACTGTGTAAAATTGCAAGAAAATCGGTTCAGCCGTTTCGGAGTCTATAGGTAACGTACACACACACACACAGACACATGCGCACCACACAGACAAAGTTCCATTTATAAATAAGTTTAGATAGATAGGTGAAAATGTTAAGGCTTTAAAATTTGATTTTTTGATTAATCATAATATTTAATTGATGATTAAATGTGATCCTTACAAGGCTCACGACTATAAATTATCAGTGAAATGCCCCCCCACTGAGTCGTTAAATAGTTGAGCCAAACAGTAACAGCAATGCATATAAATGCACGTCGTTATTCAAAGTAATATGGGCACTGAGACCTGATGTAATGGCTAACGAGCTATTACGACTGAATAGTTAGATCGATCATCAATACAGGCTCAAAATTTTCTACCTTGTTTCACATCTGCGCTACGCTTTTATAAACGTATTTGAAGAAAAGGATAGAAATGAAAATATCACAAACTGACAGGTGATTGCATTTCACTGAAGCAAGCGTTAAATATCTAAGAATTTTCACGTTTACTTCCTTTTCTCATGGAAATAAATCTTCTTTCTTTCTTTGGATTAAAACGGAATAGTTTATTATTGATGGTGTTTGGAAGGGTGCATCTCATGCGCTAAAAATCTAAAGAATTAAAAAAAAGGAGAAATATATGATACCGGTTTTGAAAATGTTCATTAGGTAAAAAAAAGAGAGAATATTTCATAATTTTAATGTTAATTTGATCTTCTGCCATACTTAGTTCTCTTTTATTAAATTTAGGTTTCTAACAATATACTAAAACTAAGCGGGAAAACCTGCTCCTCAGAAAGGTCGTGGTGTTTTTCTTTCAGTTGACATCGTTATCTAACATCAACAAACAATGAAAACACCTTTCGTGTCTGTATTGTGTAAAAAAGAAAGCTTTGACGAAACGCATTTTTAAAGGTGACAGAATATTCGTATTCTTTCAAATGATAAAAATCAGATGCAAAACAGGGTATATTTGTGGCAATTATTTCGCAAAGACCCGGTACCAAAAAGTGGATCGGTTCTTAGATAAGTATTCATATTTAAGGAAACCATCTAACGAGGAATAGTCTTACGTCATTTCGTTTACTTTTCTTTTGTAGATAGTGTTTACTATAGAAAGACAAAACAATGTGAAAAAAGAAAAAACAAATAGAAAAATAATGTAACATATGATATTTGTTAAATAAATAAGAAGGTATCTTTTGATTTGGCTAGAAATAAATATTAAGATTAAACACTCATGGATGAAAGTTTTCTAAGACGTTTAAGTAACTTCTCCTAATTTTGAAAATTGCGCGTTTATCAACTGTCCCTCTTACGTGAATGTTTTTTTAAAAGAACGGTAAAATCAGCAATTGTAAATTGCCTGAAGAAATCGAAATGTAGAAACGAAAGAAAGAATGTAATAACTCGTTTATAAATGAAATATATATAGGTGTGTGTGTGTGTGTGTGTGTGTGTGTGTGAACGTAACCTAGTATTGTTTTTTATGTGTTTGTTTTATTAATTTATCTAAAAGATCACCCAACTCTTTTTCATAATTGAAAATTTAATTTTACCAATAAGTAGGGGTTAAAATTTTGGTTGATAACTAAGTTTGATTACGTAGGGTGCTACATATTACTGTCCTCATTGGGATTAAATATATTCCATAATCAATTCTAGAAACGTTAAATAATCTGACATTTTGATACAGATATAGTTACTTAAAACGAGTTTAACCGGCCTAATTAATCAATACATTGGTTAGTTCCCAGAAAGCACAACTGGTTGTGAAAAGAGCAGGTCACTTCATCCTGTTGAAAATGATTCTCTACAACCGCTAAAGGTAATATCGGCTTTAACTATGAAATATCCGAAAAGACCCGTTCAAATAACGGACGAATCTAAGTACAGAAACAAGTACAAAAACAATACTGAATCTAAAAACTTGAATAAATTATAAACTTAATTTTAAAGGATCAACGCCCCACATGAATATGAGTTCATAATTTAAGAGGGAAACTTCTACCACGTTTTAGTAAAGAGCAGTTGGTAAATTTTGACAATTTGTGTGGGTCGGCAGAATGAATGCTAAAAAAGATCTCATCCATCAAGCGTCACTGTTTCTTAAAGAAAATCTGTTTAGATTCATCAACAGTATTTGATATCCATTTCAGTTTGTTAAATACTAGCAGTATAGCCCGGCGTTGCTCGGGTGTAAATACTAGCAGTATAGCCCGGCATATCAGGACATGATAGCTCCAGTAGTACAAACCCAGGCACATTAGCTGTGATAAAAATGAGAGAAAACACCTAAAACTGTCTAAATCAAACATCACAAACGAGAAAAAAGATCTGGTAATCAAGATGTTTCAGAATGACATTAATATCATCATCACGTGACAACGACAACGCTGCAATGGTGATAAAAAATGAAATACTCCAACATTTTAGAAAGCCTAGTTGGTGATGGCAGGCACAGAAAAGTGAAAACAAATGTCTGACATTTACTAACAGGAAGAAGGCTTGGCTACGGGTTCCTCATTGTCACTACTGTAACGACCAACATATGTATAAATTACGTCAAGGAAATTACTTCAGAGCAGTACCTCTATGGCAACTACAGCAAAGTAAAAATAGATCTGAATGTCAAAACCCTGAGGAAGCCGAATCAGTAACAGAATCTGAGGTTTGATCTCACCAAAATTCAAGAGATAGATATTCTTTTGAGACCTATAGTTACCTGAAATTCTTCAGCTTGCAAACCCACTGAGTAAATTCTTGGTAGATATAATCAACCAACTTCTTCTATGTACCCTGTCCCTTCAGGACGTAGGCGATCATGGTTCTCTACGTCTCCCTATCCCTTGTGGCTCCCAGTATGCTTGCTCCTATTGCTCCTGGCAACCCCCGTTCCGTAATCCACCTGATCAGCCCCTGCAAATATATTATCCGCTGCATTCCTCTGTCTCTCTTGCCTTCTATCTGGCCAGTCAGTATCAGGTTCTCCAGGCTTTCCTTCCTCATTGCGTGTCCCAGGAACTTCAGTTGTCTCTTCCTGATGCTCAGTATTAATTTCCTGTTCGTTGCAATTCTTTCCAACACCTCGTCGTTGCTTGCATGCTCCGACCACGATATCCGCAGCATCCTTCTGTAGAACCATATTTCAGCTGCTTCCAGTTTTGTCCTCATATTTTATGATATTGTCCTGTGTTATAAACTCATAAACTGATCTTATGGACTATCATCCATAACAAACGGATGGTAATCTTGGTTGCAGCAAACATGTTCACCAGATTTCCTACAGATGAAGCTGTGATAGTGGTTCGAAACCGAATCGTAAAAGAAACAGTTCCCTGGGAGAGCATACTAAATTTCCAATAGATATTCGGAGAGAAATACTTACGTCCGGTGTGCAGACAACATTCTTAAAACTAGTGTCAGGGATATACCAACAGGACAAAGTCTTGCTTATGGGTTAACAATTATAAGCAATGATGGAAAACATAGAAGATTCAACAACTAAAACCTGGAAACCGTCTTGAAAAGATGCAGAAGATTCTGGAGGCCGTGGTTGAAAGCAATGGCCATTTAATTGGATAAATTTACTTTTTATCATTTCAAGATATTTTTGTGTACTTTTTTTTTAATCATTTCACCCCGAGCAAGGCGGAAATGCCACTGATGTGCGGGGAGGGGCTACATAACTGACAGAAAATTAATTAGAAGAGAGAAGAGGAGTACAAAGTCATTATAAAAGAGCAATAGAAAGATGAGAATGCAGATGAGATGACAGTCTCAAGCTAGGAGAGAAAGGGAGAGATATACGGGGTGGGGGAAGGGCTAGAGTCAAGTAGTTAGTAGGTGAGTATTGACATTGCATTTAAACTTCTGGAGATTGTAGCCGTCAAGAAAGCTAGAATATGAGAGCGAGTTCCACAGGCGGGAAGTGCGAGAGAAGAAGCTGCAGGAGTAGAATTGTCGTCTGCATTTGGCTAACCTAACAGTTTGCACGAGCAAACACCTGTTGAGGAGGCACCAGTGACTTGAGTTCGTCTAAGCAGAAACCATGAAAGTACTTATAGAACAGACAAAGGGAGGCCACATTTCGTCGGTGGGGAAGTGGCTGAAGTCGAGCCGCCAAGTCAGCGCCTATCACGTTACTGACTCTCCTTTGGAGCCTGTCGAGAACACTGAGGAGAACGGCAGGGGCGCCTGACCATAAATGGCAGCAGTACTCCATGCATGGTCGAATGGTAAATATATCTTAAAATGAGATGCCAAATTTGTTTTCTATTTTTGCGGAATTTAGATAACAATATATCACATTGTGTACGTGTGTGTGCGTATGTGTATGTTTACTATCGTAGTTTTAGTATAAATACTTTAACAAAGGTGACAGATTTTTTGATCTTATAATTTTTATATTTGTAGTCTGATATTTTCTGAAGTTTATAAGAGAAAATAATTTAAATATAATAAATGAACATTTAAATAAGTATCATATTTTCGACGCTTCGGTTATTCTACAGCCCGACATGTTTCAGGTGATATATGTTGGAATGTCGAACCTAACCATTTTTTTAATCCAATATGGTAGAATGACCGAAACGTTGTGTATATGATAATAAATATGTGGACAATAGTCCGATCAAAGCAAATGTTGTAAATAGTTACATTATCTCATCTCCGAAATATAGACAGTCATTTAAATTTGTGTTTATTCATTTAAATAGATAAATCTAAATTGATTTTATTTTAAAGTTCCGAAAGAAAATATATTCTGGCGGTTAGCGTATGCTTACATCTGTCCATTTAAAAGAATCTAATATTTAGGTTTTCGTAACGTTATCATGGGATTGTCAGTTATCTACACAGGAAGCATAACTAAGGAGCGCTAATATCGTGTAATATTTATTTGTTTAGATAAGTATTATAAACTCATAATCCAAATTAAGCAATATGTATGCATCAGACAAAAATAATATCAAAAAATATATTGATATTGGTATTGTAGGCAGTACTTAGGTATTAGACAATTTATATCCAAGTTTTTCTCCAAAGATTTCATAAAACTTACGTTGGATTTCAATAAAGCATTCACAGATCTATATATATAAGAAAGAGACGAGAAGAGGGAGAGAGAGAGAGAGAGAGAGAGAGAGAGTGAGAGAGAGAGAGCGAGAAGGAGAGAGGGAGAGAAAGGAGCGCAAGGAAAATATAGATCTGGATTTTGACTTTGAAATTAAATATTGGGTAGCGCCAAATATTGTTATATTTTTTAAAGACGGAATTAGGTGTGTTTAGATGAAACTAACTTCATTCAAAATGATTGCTTTTGATTTTGACAGCTGTCACATCAGAGTGCATTTATTTTTATAATACTGTCGAAATTGCTGCGGTTATTTATTGATTAGAACATTGCAGATGGAAGAAAAACATATATTTTTCAGAATATTGTGCTTGTTACTATCAATAAAAGTACAACTGCTACTCAAATGCGATAAATAAGTTGTGCAGCTTATGAATGCGAATTATCTAATATTTTCAAAACTACTACGTATGATTTACATTGTTCGGACAGTTGTCTTTATCTTTATTGCTATATTCACGATGTTTCGATATTTGTACGCTCCGACCTTCTTCAGTTGATTGAAATTTCGGATTAAACTTTTTATTTCGGTAACCTGGCAACAATAGTGTTGAAAAAACATTGATTTGAGTTCAATACAGATACAAATGACATCTGGAAGTGGCATGAATCATGGATCAAGAACAATATACTCCTTTTATCAAAATAAAGCCTTTCGTTCGAAATTCGAAACACTAGAAAAAGGGTGGAACGTACAAGAGCAAAACGTTGTGAATATAGCAATAAGAGAAAAGCAGCAGTCCAAAAATGTGAATAGTGTAAATAATTTCTTAAAATTATAGACAGATGTTGAAGATGAATACTGCAACAAAGATGAGGACAACAGTCTGAACAAAGTAAATAGTACAACAAATTATAATACATAATCCCAGAAATATAGACAGATATTAAAGGTGAATATGGCAACAACGAAAACAACAGTCCGAACAATGTAAATAGTGTAAATAATTATAATACCTCATCTCAGAAATATAAACATATATTGAAGATGAATATGGAAACAAAGATAAGGACAACAGTCCAAATATTATAGATAGTGTAAATAATTAAGATGCCTGATCTAAGAAATATAAACAGATTTTGAAGGTGAATATGGCAACAAAGATGAGGACAACAGTTCAAACAATGTAAATAGTGTAAATCATTATAATACATCATCTCATAAATATAGACAAATATCAAAAGTGAATATGGCAACAAAGATGAGGACAACAGTTCAAACAATGTAAATAGTGTAAATCATTATAATACATCATCTCATAAATATAGACAAATATCAAAAGTGAATATGGCAACAAAGATGAGGACAACAGTTCAAACAATGTAAATAGTGTAAATCATTATAATACATCATATCATAAATATAGACGAATATTAAAGGTGAATATGGCAACAAAGATGGGGTCAACAGTCCGAACAATGTAAATAGTGTAAATAATTTTAATACTTCATCTCAGAAATACACACAGATATTGAAGGTGAATATAGCAACAAAAATGAGGACAACAATTTGAACAAAGTAAATAGCGGAAATAATTACAATACCTCATCTCAGAAATATAGACAGATAATGAAGTTGTAATGGCAACAATGATAAGGTCAACAGTCCGAAGAATGTAAATAGTGTAAATATTTATAATACATCATCTCAAAAATATAAGCAGATATTGAAGATGAATACGGCAACAAAGATGAGGACAACAGTCCGACACAGTCAGTCAGTTAAGTGCCATACGTAATACACACTTGGGCGATAATATCTCGAAAGAGACATGACTAACTGGGCAGAAGATTATCCCTCAGTAGGTTGCCATTGCTTTCTGCGGTAGACTGGTTGCCGACCAAGGCTACAGAACCAAATCTGTCCTGTTATTTAACCCATAACTGGAAGGAATAGACGGATTAATACCTTTCCCAAGGGTATTTGTGCGTAAGTGAAAGCAATGAATTCAGCTGGAATTCGAACTCGGCTTCCCGATTTCTCGTTTTGAGCCGATCCAATGCACCACAAAGCACATCCACGTCATCTCAGAAATATAGAAAGATATTGAAGTTGAATAAGGCAACAAAGATGAGGTCAACAGTCCGAACAATGTAAATAGTGTAAATAATTAAAATAACTCATCTAAGAAATAGAGAGAGGTACTGAAGATGAATACGGCAACAAAGATGAGGACAACAGTCCGACACAGAAAATAGCGCAAATAATTAAATACGACATCTCAGAAATATAGACAGATATTGAAGTTGAATATGGCAACAGAAGTGAGGACAGCAGTGTAAATAATTACAATACCTCATCTCAGAAGTATAGACAGATATTGAAGATGAATATGGCAACAATGGGGACAACAGTCTAAACAATGTAAATAGTGTAAATAATTGCTATATCTTATCTCAGAAATATAGACATATAATGAAGATGAACATGGCAACAATGAGGATAACAGTCTAAGCAATGTAGATAGTGTAAATAATTACAATACCACATCTCATAAATATAGACAGATATTGAAGATGAGGACAACAAAGATGAGGAGAACCGTCCGAAAGAAGTAAATATTGTAAATAACACTGGTCAACATATATATGTATATTTTGACATGAAATATTAGAGATCATGCAAACTAATTTTGAGTTACTGAGTTTAAATATGGTCTCATTTCACAATATCACATCACATTTTTGTGATATCAGTATACGACTTTTTCATGCATTTTACTAAAGATAATCATTTTCTGCATAGTTTGAAGATTTGGGTGCTGTACATTGTCACGTGTATGTTGATAATTTTTTTTATAGGTTGAATATATTTTTGAAATAAATAACATTGTATCTTGTATGATGTCTCATTTATTTATTTCCGATTGGCTGGATATGTAAGATAATAACGACAAGCTTCAGTGAAGAATAATAACAAGCAACTGAAGCACAGGAAAATCAGCTGACCATTTTGTAGATTATAAAATGACAAAGAGCACACATTAGCAGGGTTTCCTGTACAGACATTACTTCCTAGTTCTAACCAAGAAAGGTATTAGATATTATTACTTGATTCTAACGAGGAGATGGTATAGGGATTAAATCTTGATTCTAACCAGTAAATACTTAGAGATTATTTTAATTAACAGCCAATTTGAGCTATGCACGAATTTCTATTAATGATTTGCTGTTGCTTGTTTAAATATTACAATGTACAAACTCTGAGGTCTACAGTTATGGCTACAACATCTCAAAAAAGAAAGGGCTCTAATGAGCCAGATATTTTCTGGTATATCTGTGGAAACTTCACTTTGAAAAGATCAAAAACGTAACATTAATAACTTTGTCAAGAAGGTGTATCTTACCTAATTTAAATTACCACTTGATGACTAGGACAAACCATCGGCCCCTTACAAACTGTGTAGAACCTGTGTAGAAACTTTGCGATTAGGGTCTAAAGGAAAGAGTGCTAAACTTAATTTTGTTATGCCAATGGTTGGGAGAGAACCAACCAACCATTTGGACAAATATTACAGCTGCATTGTTACTGTAAAAGGTTTCAACAAAAAAACAAAAAACATTTGAAATCCCCAAATATTCCATTTGTCTCTGAGGAAATATCTGTGACTGTATTTACTGGTGTGTCGCAGATTGATGTTGAATACTTCAATTCACCTACTTCTGCAGACGAAGATGATCAGAATATTATTTAAAAGCCTTCTGGTGCATATTGTGAAAAATATTCTTTGTTTGGTAAGCCTGAATTGAATGAATTGGTCAAAAATTAGGATTTGCCAAATAAATCTGCTGATCTTTTGGCTTCCAATTTACAAAAGAAAAGACTACTGAAACCTGGTACAAATGTCTTTTTTTATTGTAACAGACATTTATAACTGCAAAAATACTTTCATTCAGATATTTAACTTGTTTATTGTAATGATGTTAAAGGAAAACTTTTCAAATTCGGGATGGCTGTATGTGATTCAAGTGATAAAAAATGTTTTTATTGACAGTTCTAAAAGAAGCTTGAAATATGTTTTATTTCTTAAGGACAATAACCAGGATTCCATTACCTACCCTCGATTTATGGGGTGGTCAAGTTTTGAATAATACCTTAGATAATTGTGACTGGGGTAATGTGAACATCATTAAAACCTTCAGGAATTTAAATCAATGTCGATACGCATATCTTAACCACTTGACTCCAGTTCTTTCTACATCAGCTTGTATATCATTCCTGTATCTCTACCTTTGCAAATGTCATAACACCTGTATTTCCATCCTTCACCTGCTCCCTTATCTGACACCAACTCTAACTGGTTCGTTTTTCTCTTTACTCTCCTCCTATCTAGTCTTTTTCTCTTATGTAGCCCCTGGCGCATCAGTGGCGTTAGTGCCTTGCTTTCTCAATTCCTATGCAATTTTCTCCAAAAATAAAAGACAAGTATGCTAATATCAAGATTCTTCTTGAGAGGCTGCAAAACACGAATGTGTAGTTTGTGTATAGATGAAAATCGGGAAATTTCACAAAATACATATTTTTCTTGTGATACTGAGATATTACTGCTACAGGGGATCACAGGGTAAAAAAAGGAATGTCCAACAAGAAAACATTTCATGCCTGGTGATAATAACATCATTAATAAGTCTCTAGTTTATAGAAAAACAATTGTTGTCCCAACTACATATAAAACCTTGTGTAATGAAGCAATTTCCCAATGTTCTTGATCACAGTGGAGATCGCTTCAGTTATATAAGTTCAAATTGTCCAGGTCTAAGTGTTGAAAAGAAAAATGCAGAAATATTATGTTGGATCCCAAATAACAAAACTTTTCAGGGATCCACGCTTTGTTGCAACAAAGAATTGTAAAGAAGCTATATGTTTGGAAAACATTTTCTGATGTGGTGCATAATTCTCTTGGGAACAGCAAAGTTGCAAACAACTAAGATATTATAAAAAGCTTACCATCGAGTGTAAAAGAACTTTGATGTAGAATGAACATCTAGATACTTTTAACACAGTCACTTCACAAATTTCCAGAGAACTTGGGTTATATGAGTAAAGAGCAAGGTGAACGATTTCATCAAGACATTACAATAATTGAAGATCGTTATCAAGGTAGATGGAAATCAAGCATGATGGCAAGTTATTGATGAGAGATGCTTTTAGATTTGCAAATCAAAGATCGTCAAAGAGGAGGAAAGTTATTCAATAGATTAGTTCCTGGAATAAATGTATCTTTGTACATACTTTCTTAAAATCATACTCAATTCTTACATGCGTATCTGCATTACATGTAGTCTTTTATATTTATTAACGGCTCAATAATTATTTTCCGTTTTTTAGATATGAGTATAATCTTTATATCTTGCAAAATTGCAAGTTTTAAGTCTCAAAAACGTGAAAGTAAAAATAATGCTAGATTTGGATTCAGCACACCAAAATTACTTAGAGTGCATTAGAATTAAATGCGTCCGAAAAGACTGTGTTGACCAGAGTAATTACAATACCTTATCTCAGAAAATAGACAGACATTTAAGGTAAATATGCGGAAAAAAGTTAAGGACAACAGTCAAAACAATGTAAATAGTACAAATGATTAAGATGCGTCATCTCAGAAATATACACAAATAAGCAGTATCACTCGGGAGGCTTGTAACTGAACTACACAGGATATTGCCAACACGCACAATGTTTCTAATTGCTCCTTATGAAAACATTTTCACAAAGTTGTTTATTTTCGTTATTTTGACGTGTGATTTTCAGGTAAGAGCTGAATGAACTGTCATACTCGATATCTACTTCTGCTTTGCTGGAAGCGAATTTTGATAGCCAAATAAAAAAAGAATAATAATAAAAACTTGAAACTCAAGAAATAATTGGACACGACAAAAGAGCAACCATTGAAAGTTTGTCTTTAACCCTCTAGGGCCATTCGTATCATATTTGATACAGTATGGAAACAAGCCTTGAAAGAAATATTTTCCTGAAAAATTTTTTCAGAGAAATATTTTATAAATTTCAAATGAAAGCAGTACTGACTGCTCAGTCAATGAATACCAAATGTTTCCTTATAGGGAAATACCAAATGTTTCCTTATATGGAAATACTGTATCAAATATGATACGAATGGCCCTAGAGAGTTAAATGAAGACGATCATTCAAAGTATAGAACGGGTTTAAGAGTCCGATACCCTGAAATCTTTCAGCCTTACCAGCTGAGGGTATTCAAATGAAAGGTTTTTATTGCTCCTGCAATGGCCTCTCAGCTTCTGTCACTTTCCAACCACCGTAAAATTTCTGCACTTTGACTTTTTATAAATTCTTTCATGTTAAACCGGACTTTATAAATTTAAGCTCAATACTAGACTACCGAGGAATTACAGTTGAGTTTTCTAAATGCAAGAGTAAATTCTATAGTAACAGTTTTTCGCTGTCACTTTTTTAATCGTAGAACTCTCTTCTGTCTCCATGCTTTCCCATCAATCGTTGCTATCGTTTCTATTCGGCTGAAAACAAACAAGAAAAACTGTTTTCTTATAAACAAAGTGATGCGGTGTATATATGGATATATATATGTATATGTATAAATGGATGAGAAGCAGAAAAAAAGCAAACCATTGATTAAACCAGTTGAAGCCAAAATAAAAAAGAAATGTTTCCCTGTCAGTTTAAGGTTGAAGTTCATAACTTTCTTCTTTATGAAGTACTATTAATATATTAGTAATATAATATAATATAATATAATATAATATATTAGTAATATAATATAATATAATATAATATAATATATTAGTAATATAATATAATAGTAATATTGATATTTCTTCAAGTGAATACATTGCCAAATATTATGACTCCAACAAATTTGTATCTTCAGTGTCAAGACTGTAAAAAAAAAAAAAAGAATAAGTTGTTAATAGTCACCATATTTTGTTCCCCTAGAGTTTGGCTGTCCAGTTTTGACACTGAAAGAATAGAAGGATCAAAATGTTAAGAATGGATAGTATATATACTACATATATAATATATTATGGGATAACTGGACATCTGTTTGACCTCATCCAGTCCTTCCTCTCTAACCGCACATTAAAGGTGGTATTAAATGGGCATGCCTCCCAAAACTACCAGACGAACGCGGGCGTCCCTCAAGGTTCTATCCTAGGTTCCACGCTCTTTCTGATCTACATTAATGATCTCCCCGACACCGTTAGATCCCAAGTTGGCATGTATGCCGACGACACAACAATCTACTCCCGCATCGATCAGAAACCAGGTCTGGACGACAAAGTGAACCTCGCTGCCGCACTTGAAAGGGACCTCCAATCCGTAGTGACCTGGGGTAGGAAATGGTTGGTAAATTTCAATGCCTCCAAAACAAAGCTGTTATCAACTAACCACCATAGACAATCGCATCTACCTCCCATTAGCATGGGACAGGCTAGCCTCCCAGAGAGTAAAATACTACGCCTCCTTGGCCTTACACTCTCGGCGGACCTCAAATGGAATGACTATATTGAATCCATTGCCAAATCTGCTGCTATGAAAGTGGGCTCCCTGTGCAGGGCCCGGAAATTTTTCCCACCTGAAACTATTCTGCACATATACAAATCTACCATCCGCCCGTGTATTGAATATTGCTGCCATATCTGGTCGGGTGCCCCTGCTGCTCTCCTTGGGCTTCTTGACAAAATACAAAGGAGGATCTGTAACGTCCCTGTGCCTCTTTTACAAGTACTTTCATGTCTTCTGCTCCGATGAGCTTAGATCACTGGTGCCGCCTAAGCACGAATTTACACGAGATACTAGATTAGCAACTAGGTCCCACCCTTTTACAGTTAAACAAATAAGATGTAACCGTAAATTCTACTCCAACAGCTTCTTTTCTCGCGCTTCCCGCCTGTGGAACTCCCTTCCACAAGTCTGCTTTCCCGACAGTTACAATCTCCAGGTGTTTAAATGTAGGGTCAATAGACACCTCCTATCACACTAACTCCCAACTATTCTCACAACACTCTCATCTACCCAACCCTCATTCTCGGTATCCTCACCCGCCTATCACCCACCCTCTGTTATTTCCTATATTTAATCAGCCTTTCTCCACTCTACGTAGCCCCCTGCACAGTAGTGGCAGTGACATGCCTTGCTCGGGGTGAAACGCTTATAAAAAAATATATATATATTATGACAACATTGCTTTAACAAAGGTCACTGATGTAGACCCGATAATTTATAGTATTAAGTTGTTATAAGATTAATAGCCAATTTCAGAAACATAATTTTATTCTTGAAAGATTAATAGTAGAAATGTTGAAATTATTCAAAATATGAGCCTTTGTAGTGGACGAAGGGTCCACTTACTAATTTAGATTTATGAGTCGACTCGACGTAACATGTGGTCATGATTTTAGCAGGATTTAAGAAAGAACAAAAAGGCGAATTAACCAGAAAAACAATGTATTGACAAAGGTTACATGGGGTTGAGAGAGCATGCATAAGAAAGTGAAAAGGAAAGAGTTATTCCCCTTCGTCTGTTCGTAGAAACAAAATAAGATGTATGAAGTTCTTTTCTCTAGCTGAAAGAAATGTTTGTACAATCGTTAAGATTGTCGTAAAGAGTTCAAAGTTCAAATCCTTGATGAAGAAAGTCAGACAGAAGACAAAGTTCTGTGTCTGTGTGTGCGTTGAGTAGAGAGAGAGAGAGAGACTTACATGGGAATGTAGCAGTCTGTGGATTTCTACTGACGAAGGTTGGAAAAATTGTGAATTTATGTGTAGAAAGTTATTTTATGTAAAGTCCTGTTTGAATGAAAGTTAATGTGCATGTCGGAGAAGAAAAATAAAAGAAATTTGCGCCACTAATTGCTACCCGCAATTAGCGCGCGTGTGTTTGTGTGAGTTAGGGAGACATGTTTGCTCTTTTCCCGGGACGAAATCCTAACTGCTGTACCTCGTGATGTTTTTCTCTTTTATTAGCATCGTTTTAGGCGGGAAACTCAGTTGTCACGTGAATGCCGCGTGACCATGCGTGTGTGTGTGTGTGTGTATGGGTGTCAATGTATGAAACCCCACACCTTAAGCAATTGTGATTTTCTGCCACCCATAAAGGAGATTAATTATTCTTCGTTGATAAAAAAAAGTATTGGCTGTGATTTAATGAAAACTGATTCTACCTCTGGTTTTGACCTAAACATTTTACTATTTTGAAATTGGCGTAAGTATTTAAAAATGATAATCTGTAGGTGAAAGATATTAAATCGCTCTATATTAACATGTGAGTAAAAAGTGATTTAATAGCCAAACATGGAATTAATTAGTTAGTCATATTAATGTTTCTAAGTCAGTAGATTAAGTCACATGAGCTAATTTGTGGCACGCACTGGTTATAATGGATATATTAAGTCTTATGGGAATGTTTGGTTAATGAGTTTTAATTAAGTTCTATAGTTTAAGTATAGTGTGGGGATATTCTATACATACAGTAGCGGCCATAATATATGTAACGGAAACAACAAAGACATAAATATGTGTATTACTTAAAAAGTAATGCATGATTAACAAAGAAACTTTTACCGTGTTAAGCCTAAAGTGTAATGCATAAATATTATACAGAGTTACAAAAATCTACATAATATCTTTTAAATAAATATTAAATGGAACAAAGGAAATAAGCTACTGGACAAAATTTGAGGAAGGATGTTAATATCTTGCATAAACTTTTAATTTGCATTGTTAGAAAACTCGATGGAGCTTTTCAAAAATAAGTAAAAGTTTTTTTTATCATTAGGCCTTTATTTTTAAGCAATATGTCAAATTCTACACGCAAAACGCTCTGTTTTGAAGAAAAAAACTCATTATCGCTCTCAAGAAAAGGTTTCTGATATTGTTCATAGGTCTAAAAGTGTCGTTCATTTTGTAATTAGCAGATATAAAACCGATAAAGCATTAGATGCAAAACCAAAAACTGGCAGAAAAACTAAGAAAAGATCAAAGAATTGTTAGAATATCTACAAAAAACCGTTTTGAAACTGCTACATCAATTGCTCGTAAAGTTAATGAAGACACAGATAATAAGATCTCAAGGAAAACGTTTGCTCTCAGGTTAAAAAATATCTAGGATTGGATGCCCGTATTCCAGCATCGAAGCCTCTCGTTTCAAAACAAAACAAAAGAGCACGTTTGGAGTATGCGCGAGAACCTGTTTTTTGAACTGACGTACAATGGGATACAGTTCATTTCACTTACGAGTCCAAGTTTACTATATTTGGTTCTGAGCGCAAAACTTACGTTCGCCGTAGAACAGATAAAAGATTGTCTTCTCAATGTGACAAGAAAAACGTTATGTTTGGTGGCGGCAGTGTGATGGTGTGGGGAATGATTTCATCTGCAGGAGTTGGCTCTATCATCCGCGTATATGGCAATATCAATGCTGAGATTTACAAAGGCTTTTTCAGCAGCATGTGTTACCAAGATTACACCATAATCTTTATGAATCTCCTATTTTATTGCAGGACAGTGCACCTTGCCACAAGGCTCAAAAAGTTATGACTTTATTTGAAGAAGAAGGAATCGCCCTAATGAAGTGGCCAGCTCAGATCCCCGACCTGAATCCAATAAAAAAATATTTGGAAGATAATTGGAGAAAAGAGCTCAGAAAATAAACCCTAAAAACCAGGATCACATATGGGAGTTATTGAAAAACGAACGGGAGGGAATTACTGCTGATTTTTGCAAGAAATCAATTAGATCATGTAGCCGACGGTGCTGAAAAGTCATTGAAAATAAGTGGATGTTTACCAAATTTTAAATTTTGTTGATATTTTGTTCACAATCAAGTATTAACAAGATCGTTCCTTAACTTTTGTCCAGTGGCTTATTTTCTTGTTTAATTGAATCTTTATAAAAAAAAAAAAACTATTCTGTAAATTTTTGTAACTTTGTATAATATTTATGCATTACACCCTAATCTTTATTCGGTAAAAATTCCATTGCTAATCATGCATAATTTTTTCAGTAATACTCATATTTATGTCTTTGTTGTTTCCGTTCCTCATATTATGGCCGCTACTGGATGTGAAAATTAAGATTGTGATATAATAAGGTTTTGGAAATAAAGTATCTAAATTGATGTAAATGTTGATTCTATTAAATCTTACGAAAAAAAACCTACTTTCATTTTCTTTGTTCGCTTTTAGCAATTCTAATTAAAACATTTAAGAGGATATTAGTATTTTGATATCATTATTCCGAATCAAGACCAGGTTTCATTTGCATTGATAGCACTTGTTATCGATATTTCTCCTTCACTGTAAATAATGCGTTTGTTTATTTGGTGTGGGGAATCTACCATATTCTGCTTTTATTTACAGCTGATTTAAAATAAAGTGATTAATGCAAGAGGCAAAACTAAGAACATAACAAAAATTAAATAAAAACCAGAACTACATTGGCAGTTGTTTATAATGAAACTTACACATAAATACAAATACACACACACACACACACACACACACACACACACACACACACACACACACACACACACACACCTTTATATATATATATATATATATATGTGGGGGGGGTATCAATTAAATGGTGCGTATGGCATATTTTGGGCTCTGCATATTCAAATCTTTTGTTGTGAGCACTTATTTAACTACTGTTAGCTGGTTCAACCAGGACTTCTCATACTGCTATTATATATACGTAAAAGACATACATATTAATGTATATTTAGGCAACAATCTTTCATTTAAATATGTTTCGTTAGAAACGATCGACACGGAAGAGTTTATTTTTGATTCAATTTCTTTAGTATTCTTACATGCTTCCCTTTTTTCTGGAGATAAGAAATGTAACAATATTTCATAATGTTTTACTTTCCAAGTGTTTCCAGCGTTTTCACAGGATATTTTCAAGGATGTTATTTTTCTGCTGTGGTTATGTCGTCATGTTTGACTGCAATGCAATTTTTCTTCTGTTTTAAGTGTTTTTTTTTAAAGTAGTGTTTTTAAATCTGTTACGTCATGCATGCAGCGGGCACCGTGAGGCGTCTGTCTGTAATTTTTATTGTAATTTTCAAAACTTCATTTCCACTGATAAATATGTAAGATTGATGGTATTAGAAAAGTATTTGATATATAGCTCTTCTCTTATATCGAGGTGACTTTGCTTTTGTGATTTTAATTTTTTTTCTTTTAATTTCAACGAACATTTTTCTAAAGTTTTCTTGTAGGTTACAGGGTAATAAATGTTTTTATTGCACTATTTTTACTAGATATGTGGCATGAAAGGTGAATACTCCAGGAAGTGGTAGTATGGCCAATATAGGTAATTGATTTGTGACAACAAACTCAATCCTGTACCGTGCATTGAAATTCATACATTATCTTAGAAATAGCTAGTTTAGATTTGATAGGGTCATTATTATTAGAAACAACAAAATTTGCTGTCTTCCATTCTCTATAATATATTATTAATTTTACACGTTTTTGAGGAATTACATAAGAAATATTGTTAAATAATTTTTCGTATAGAACATTCGTCTTGTTTATAATTAAAGTGCATTCGGCTACAATTAAATCCCTTTTTTGACGTCAATATAGAGTTAAAAACCAACAAATTTATCAATGACCTGTATAAAAAAACTCACTTGTAAGAAATCTTGTTTTCTTAATTTTAATATCCTATGCCCAGAAAGATATAAAATAGGGATTTTATTATTGTTAATTATAATAAGTTAATTTTAGCAAGGAGATATTTTCAAAATTTTGTTTTAGATTTAAGATTTTTTCTAAAACAAAAATGTCGTCGACGTGCCTTGTGTAAATCTTTGGTTTGTAGGTTGTCCTAAAACCTTTGTTTTCGATATGCGACATGTAAAAATTCGAGAATATGTGACTCAGTGGGTTTCGCATACTGACACATTTAGTTTGTATGTAAATGTTATCTTTATGACCGGAAAATAGAGTTTGTTTGGTGCACGCGAAGAACCGCTGGTAAGATTTTGGAGGGGAAATAGGCTTCTCTTTGTCTTTTCTATAAATATTTTCAAGTCAGAAATTTTAACGAGTTCTCCCTCGGGGTAACTTAAACTTATCGATTTACGCATGCTATGTCTTCTAGTTGTTTCTATTTTTTTTATTGAAACAGCTAGGTGTAAAAGTAAGTTCTATGTTAATAATGTATTTCTCTTAATTCTCAACTGTAGAACTCACATTAAATTTTTAAATATCCATGCGAACTAAAATCTTCAAAAAATTAAGTTTGGCTTC
Source organism: Ascarosepion bandense (assembly GCA_037127315.1). Classification (NCBI taxonomy): domain Eukaryota; kingdom Metazoa; phylum Mollusca; class Cephalopoda; order Sepiida; family Sepiidae; genus Ascarosepion; species Ascarosepion bandense. The sequence continues at coordinate 118,966 of JBBBDQ010000501.1, read as the reverse complement.
AATCGACAGATTGTTTTCTTCTGTCCTTTTATTTCCCTTTCTTCAGATTAACTACGCATTTTATTCCACTCCCAATAAACATTTCTCTCTTAATGACTCGCTTGAGGTTAAATGATTCACATTCAAATGAAATAATACAATGAAAAAATGTTGCCGGAAACGTCGGCTTCAAATCCAACCAACAGTAACGACAATAAGAAACTGTTGATTCTGTTTTCTAATATTCCTGCTTGATAATTGAAAGCAGATTGTTAAACAAACAAGAAAACTGAAAGATAATTGTATGTTGTAGATTACACTGGATCTGGACAAACGAGGAACAACTATATATAAAAATATAAAGTTGTATTTTTATTCTTCGTCGGTAAGGCTTGTTTGCAACAAGAGAGAGCCGCAGAGAAGATCACTCAACCAAAAGTATCCGTCGGGGGTCGTTAGTCAGTCTCTGTCTCTTCTGGCAAAACTTTTAAAATTTATATAGTCTTTGATTTTTCGGTATGTCACTTTGTTGACCTTATCTATGGCTGGATATGACACGCCCGGCGGTCCATTGATTTCCAAGATGGCTGCTGCTGTTTTTATTTTTATTTTTTTCATTGCGCTTTGATGTCATCATCTACGGCATGATTAATCATCCAAACGTGCCCTATGTTGAATTTTATCTACGGCAAGATAAATCTGTCAACGGCAAGACTTCAGGGTCATCAACTTTCAAACCGTTTGTCAATTTTGCAGACGATAATTACGGACAGATCTACATGTCAATTACTCCCGCCATTCAATATAATATATTACAAATATACATCCGATTACACTGAATAAAATACGTGGAATTAAGTGTTAAGGTAGATAACATATTTTATAAAGATTTTTTCAATATATAATTAGAGTAATAAGGATCATCAATACATCAAATATTTTGAAAATACTTATATACCACTGATTCTGGTTTCACGGGTATTTGTCTCATCAAGATTAAGTGACAATTATTGCATTATTAACATCTAAATTCATTTATAAATGGAACTTTGTGTGTTTGTGTCTGTGTGTGTGTGTGTGTCCGTTACCTACAGACTCCGTTATTATAAACAGTGCTGAATAATATGAGTATTATAGATCTTAATATAATATAACTATATATATATATATATATATATATATATAGATATATATATATATATATATACTACCGACCATAAGTTTGGGACCACCCATATTTTTAGCAGAATCAAATTCGCCGAGTTTGCATATTTTGTTATTCTTATGCAGATGTCAACTAAAAACAATATTCTTTTCAACTTTAAAGTAAGCATTTACTTAGTTTGCTACTTGGCTCCTTTTATTGTGATCAAAGTCTTGTCGAAAATTCAAATTTATTCAGATACTATAACTACGGTATATTTTATTTGTTTAAACCATATTACTACGGTATAAATGGCAATGAAGAAACAGTTTAGCATTGAAAA
>JBBBDQ010000501.1:0-115000 GCA_037127315.1 Ascarosepion bandense | reverse complement strand
ATTTAGAATCTACGTGTACCATAACTTTCTTACAGTATTACACACACACACACACACACACACACATATATATATATATATATATATATATATATATATATTACAAAAAAGTGAAATAACACATACATTAAAAGACCACTGTTCAAAGATTTACTGCTCGATACAGAGTAGAACTTAATACTGTAGTTTTCTTATTAAAATGGTTTATAAAAGCATAATATCACTATACAAACATTTTCATGTTTCAGAACAAACTGTTCCTCTTCATGTGATTTGTTAAAATATTTATTTTTTAATTTTTAAAAAAAATAAAAAAAATGTTAAAAATAAATTGTTTAACATTTCACCTGAAGAGCAAAAATTTCGTTCTGAAACATGAAAATTTTTGTATAGTGGTATTATGCTTCTATAAATCATTGTAATTAAAAAATTACAATTAATATATATATATATATATATATATATATATATATATATATATAGTAATACATTGGGATTATCCATAGTGCCAAGATTGCTGCTTAATCAGTGGTTTACTAGTAGAACGGCATGTTAGGCAAGCAACAGTTTTGTTATAAAATGGTAGATATCGATATAGTTAATGGGTGGAAGACAGGGTGGTTCCAAAGTTCAGGGTGGGGACGCCAGCAAAAAGAGTGACAGACTTTTCTAGCAAATTTGCATGGTGTGTATTAAAGTCACCGAACACAAATATGTTAGTGAGCGGGCCAGAGACAACAACCTTATCTGTATTGTCATCGAGTAGCAGTCGGGAAATGAATGGGAGCGTTAGAAAAAGAAAAAATAGCTAACTGAAATTCGTAGAGCGAGACGAAGAGACATGTATGGATGGTCAGGAGAATCAAGAGAGTTCTCCCTAGCCAGAGAGAGATGCTTGCTGAAATACATTCCCAGATCATGTATGTATTCGGATTCTAGATAATTTTCTAAAGGAGGAAATGTAATCTGGGATCGAGAAATCAGAGCAGAGGATTGTAGAGTTCAGGTTAATTTCGTAGAGAGCTAGGATGCCTGGGAATGTTTCATGGAGGAAAGATTCTATATTGCAAAAGTTGGTATTCATAACACGGACGTTAGTGAAGGAAATGTTGAGGGACTTTTTTGGCTTGTTTAGCATTGTATTTGTATAATATTCGTTTTTGTTATTTTTGGTAGTCGTAGCAAACGGTCATCAACTACGACATGTGTAGGAAGGAAACTGACGCAGATTAAAGCATAGCGTGGTATCAGGGTCGCTCACCGTATGAACTTTCTGAGATATTTATTCATACGCGTCATGGCGCTACAAGAACCCCGATATTATGCAACTGTTGATCAGAGCAACAGTTTAAGACGTTACACAAGAGTTATGGCTCCTAACTACTAGTCGGAAGCAGCAACCAGAAAATTGCCAAACTGGTAACTTCAATATAAAAAGCAGTTGCCTCCGTCCATATACACCGGAGAAAGCTTTACGATTGAAGATTAAGGAGAGAAAAACTGTAAGTCTGGAACCGATTCCTGAATATAAAACAATAGGTAAGGCTCTGTTTCTGATCAGTAGAATGAGTTGGAGCATAAACCATGCGATCATAGGATCTATCTAATACAATTTAAAATAAAAAATTAAAATATAGATTAAAAATATAGATGATAAGTGATATTTTTTTTACACTGTTTTGCATTAGAGAGAAGGTCAGTCAGGTTAACCATGATTTGGACAATTGCCGGTCACGGTATAATAACTGTGAATTGTAGACAATTGCCTCTCACGGTATAATAACTTTGAATTGTAGACAGTTGCCACTCACGGTATAATAATTGTGAATGAGATAGGTAGGGAAATGGGAGAGGAGATAGAGATATTAAGTAATTACTTAGTATAAGTACAACTAACCCCTCTTATCAAAAAGGATGATAATAATTTAAAATAATTTCGTGGTAAGGGAGTTCTGAACAGGGAGAAGGAAGCAAATTTTAAAAGATTCGTACATTTAAACAAGAAATATCGAAGACGAAATATTTGTTTCTGAAAAGGAAAGATTGTAAAAGCAGATAAAAAACAGAACAAAATGAAACAAAATTAAAAGTACATGGGTGAAAATTAACATGGTGTTTAGTCAGATTTGAATAGATAAAAACAGTGCAAAACCCCGATCTCCATACCTGAAAGAATTGCTCCTTTTCCAAGCTACAAAAATGTTAAATTTAAAGAAAGCGGTTCAATTCATAACTACAAGTTTTTAAAAAATAACACGTAAATTAATCTTATCAATATAGACTTTTATTTTCTTTCACGGTAACTAATGCTCTGATACCAATGGATGCAATCGATATATAAGAGGAGTTCCACAAGACATACATGTCTCATGGAGACTACAATAAAGTGAACATTTTTAAACTTCATTAGGAGCACAACAAGGAAGAAATGAATGTCCCAGTCTATTTCATCTATTCCTCGACTATATAAATGCGAATTTAAAACAAACGTAGAGAGATGGGCCCTAATCACTTAAGCATTCTATACTATACCCCATAATGTCTACAAACATAAAAAAGCAATCATGCTTTATCTGGAAAATATACTGATAATGACAGAGGCATCCTGATTATGAAGAGTGTAACCGGATAATGATAAGCGTATCCTGATGATGAGATATATGCCTAGACAATAAGCGAGGTACCGTGATGAAGAGGTGTGTACTTGAATGATGAGAGGGTATCTTTATGACATAGTTATTCATCACTTGGGTGTTAATTATCTTGGACACACAATCAACAGACTTTATCATGTTTTCCAAGAAATAGAAGTATAAATAAATAGTTCTAAATCATAAACTGTTATCTGAAGTTAGAACGAAATTAATGGTCGCATCTATCCTGAATCCCTTACAAAATTTCGGAATTTGAATTTCAAGTACCATGATGCATGGACACATTATCTCAAATGAAATATAGGAGATATCAGCACTGAACATAGAATAGACAGAGGTACGTATAAGTTTGCCCAACACTGAAAAGTGCTACAAAACTAAATATTTGTGTCATGTTTTTAACCCTCTAGGGCAATTCGTATCATATTTGATACAGTATTTCCCTATAAGGAAACATTTGGTATTTCCCTATAAGGAAACATTTGACTGCGCAGTCAGTACTGCTTTCATTTGAAATTTATAAAATATTTCTCTTAAAAAATTTTTCAGGAAAATATTTCTTTCAAGGATTGTTTTCATACTGTATCAAATATGATACGAATGGCCATAGAGGGTTAATAATATAATATGATTAAGGCTTCTACTTGTCATAAAGTGGGGGATCAGTTCTATATTGTTATGAAGTAATAAACAGATCCCCTACTAATATGATACGAATGGCCCTAGAGGGTTAAATAGCTACAGATCGATACTTCTATATGGATGTTATACAGGTTGGGGCAGTAAAAACTTGTTTGTTTAGAATAACAAATAAAACAAAAGTAATGCATATATACATGTAATTCTTTAATCTGCATCAATTAAAATATTTAAATTTTATGTTTTACAGGCTTTAAAGACGACATCAGTCAGATGGCGTCCATTCTGCTCAATACACTGGGTTAATCGTATTCTGAAATTTCGGTCAACTCTTTCCAGCATATCGGTGGGTATGTTGGCGACAGCTTGACGAATGCTGTTCTTCAGGTGAGCCAGGGTGTTAAAACGATCATTATAAACAATTGACTTTAGGTAACCCCATAGAAAATAGTCACATAAAAGTTTATAAATCAGGGGACCGTGCTGGCCAATGCAGATCGCCCCTCAAAGAGATGAGGTGTCCTGGAAAGTTCTGCTGCAAAACACTCATTGAGTGATACGCGCGCTGTGATGTGCAATGAGGTTTCTGTAAAGTAAACAGAAACAAACTTTAAATCCTGCACTCTCGAATAAGCCTTCCCCACTCTCCTAGGAGCAACAATCGCTTCAGGGTGCCAAATTCAAATAAGCAAGTTGCAATGCCCCACCCTGTATAGAGTCCAAAACCCGTTTGGAGATATCTAAACACGCAGCTGTATTTACCTGAATTGTTAAAACTAAGCTTCAGTTAATGAAATCTGTAAGTTTCCCCAAGTACAGCAATCCACAACTTTTTGCAAAGTTGTAAATTTCCAAATTCATATCTTATGTCTAGTAATAGCAATAGTAAGTGTAGTGTTAGTATAATTTTAAAGTGAACTTTTTAAACTGTCGATAAAAGTGTCACAAAGAACTAGACCACATCAATCTATATTGTATCACTAAGCACTCTCTTTTCGATTCTGAACACTATTGCTCCAAGATGATCTGTTGGCGGTGGTTTTCGGAAGATCCAGCATTGTCATGTTTTTCCACTCTTTGATGGTGTCTTAACAACATTTGCTTTTCCACTTGTCTAGCGTTCAACAGGGCCACGCAAGATGTTTTAGAAGTGGTTGTTACGTACTCAAACTATAACATTTTTCTACGTTTAACAGTGTCGAAGAGAGATTCCTATCGGCCTGCAAGTCTTTTGACTATGCTCTGTACGCAGTAATTGGTTTTGTGTTCCCAGTAGGACAGGCGGTGGAGCTGTTTTAATCATTTGTTTTCCGACGCCTGGATCTTTTTCCGTCCACAACCAGGACTGTTTAAGTATCACCTTCCGGAGAAGAGAATCTACATCTTAAATGCAACATATTTTAAAACATTATACGTGTGTACCTGTGTTGATGGATTAGTACTGAGTAAAGCGAAAACTAAAATAACTACTCTTACCATGTTGATAAATATATAAGTACAGATTGAGTTCGATTGAAAGAGAGAGAGAGAGAGAGAGAGAGAGAGAGAGAAATAAACATAGGATAGAGAGAGTAATTCAGGATCAATTGAAATAACACTTCTCAGACAGATCCCTAAATTGAGATAAAACATTTTATATCTTATCCTCCTAACATATTTTATATCTACAAGTAAAGAACCAAATCATTCAGCAATTTTTACACCATATCTAAACTCACCACTCGTCTTCCTCTCCAGTGATTCAAATTCTTTTCCTCCCTCGTGTTTAAATAAAAGCTTCCTTTGTTTAATGCAATTTAGCGCTATTAAATTCGGATAAATAAATTGCACTCCTTTCTTCCTCTTTGTGTTTATTTGTCTTTGATACGAACTTGAATGTTGGTTAATGAATTGATTGCAGGGAATTCGTTTTTGAAAGTTTTCTTTTAAACTGTATAATCATTTTTTTACAAGAGCAGTGAATACATATTAAGAGCGGCACTCTTTTCTATACATAGATACAATGAAAATAATGATTAGCACTAAATACCTTTAATAGATTTTAAAATTCCTCCCTAATAATAAAAGCATAGACATTTTTTTCTTAAGAAATATAAGCGAACAGCAAATACAAATAAATGATAAAACAAAACAACACATAAATATGAGCATACCTTTAATTGCTTAGAAGGCCAAGTGAAGTTATTCACTGTGCGAACTTTGACGACAGAGCACCGATAAACCGGTTCCAAGTGCTAGACCTTCTAGGCAGAGAGAGAGAGAGAGAGAGAGAGAGAGAGAGAGAGAGAGAGAGAGAGGTAAACATATATATAGAGAGAAGACAGACGAATGCATATATATAAATACAGATATAGAGAGTGAGAGAGAGAGACAGACAGAGAAACTGATATGAACAGAGGGTGAAATATATATAGATAGATAGATATATTTAGATATGCAAATATTGGGGTAGATATGAACAAACTGAAATAGATATATAGATAGATAGATAGATAGATAGATAGATAGATAGATAGATAGATAGATAGATAGATAGATATGAACAGAATGAGATTTGTACGTATGATTAAACGTACATACATACGAATATGAACAGATGGTGAGTGATATATAGATATATATATATTTAGATATACAAATGGTGGGGTAGATATGAACAAACTGAAATAGATAGATAGCTAGATAGATTGATAGATAGAGAGATATGAACAGACTGAGATAGATAGATAGATAGATAGATAGATAGATAGATAGATAGATAGATAGATAGATAGATAGATAGATATGAACAGACTGAGATAGATAGATAGATATGAACAGACTGAGATAGATAGATAGATATGAACAGACTGAGATAGATAGATAGATAGATAGATAGATAGATAGATATGAACAGACTGAGATAGATAGATAGATAGATAGATAGATAGATAGATAGATAGAATGAACAGACTGAGATAGATAGATAGATATGAACAGACTGAGATAGATAGATAGATAGATAGATCAGACTGACATAGATAGATAGATAGATAGATAGATCAGACTGACATAGATAGATAGATAGATCAGACTGACATAGATAGACAGATAGATAGATAGATAGATAGATAGATAGATAGATAGATCAGACTGACATAGATAGATAGATAGATAGATAGATAGATAGATAGATATGAACAGACTGAGATAGGTACTTATGATTAAACATATATACATACGAATAGGCACGTAGCTGCTACTTTCGTAATAAATATTGATCACTGTGGGTTAGTTGCTTCGCTAGAATCATTTCAGTTTAGTAGTGAGTTCGATCCTCACTGGCTGTCCCATACTTTCACCCATGTACCACATCTCAGCTCCGCTTAGAAAATCCCTTGTTGGTTGGTGGCTTTTGTTACAGAGGTCCTCGAAAGTTTGAAGATTTTGTTTATCTTCATGGTACAGTATATGGGTGTATTGTTTCAGTATTGGCAAATGCTTCGGAAACTTGCCAAAAATAAATAAAAGCCTTATCGGTAATAATTAGAAGGGTTTGAGGGTTCTCCACTGTCCTAAAATAGAGGGACCACAGAGGGGGACATCCAGTAGGCATTCTATTTAAAAATGTATATATTGGCAATCAACTCCTCATGGAGCATTTACTGCCAAAATTAAATTTTCTTGAGAGAATTAGAAAGTTCATTTTTGTATCGTTCATCTTCCTCTCCCGATTGATCCCTGCTAGACAGTATCTCTGACAATGCAGATAAGGCGATTTCCTCCCACTCATTTGCTAAAATATTTGCGTTCAAAGATCTTAACGCCCACCATGCCAAGTGGCTAGAAGACTGTCACTGATTCTCCTTGTATCACACCATGAACTTTGCTATTTCTCAATCTTTTACGCAAGTGGTGGATATCCCCACACACTTTTCCAGTGTTCCCAGTGTTCAGAAATCAGGTACAGAGGTGAAGCAGATATACAAAGAAGCACACGCTTCTTTAATATATATCTGCTTCACCTCTGTACCTGATTTTTGCGAAGTCTCGCAGCATTACCCTCTCGGTAAATTTGATCATGCTATCGTTTCTATTAATATCTATCTTCACTCTCACTTCTCCCAGGAGTCTTCTACCAAAATGTTTTCTTACTGTTACCAAAGAACAGACTGGGATTCGTTCCGTGATTTCTTGTGCGACGTCCCTTTCGAAAAAGTGTTCAGTCTCCCAGCTGTGAAATGCGCCTTTGAGGTCTCCTCCTAGGTGAAATCTGGCATTAATGCTTTCATACCGGTCAAGAAGCTACATCCCAAATCTCAATCTCTTCTGAATGTTCGGCCGCCATTGCTCACTGGACCATTTTTGGCTCTTTCGGAGCCATGCATCTGACCATAATAGGCGACTAATTTCTTTGGCTCGTAATGAGTATAAGTATATCTTGAATGACGAATGATCTGTTGTTTGCTGAGAGAATGAGGCAGCGCATAGCTGCCTGCAAGTTCGGCTCAAAAGACGATTGGTGGCTATGTAAACGTGTGATGAACAACAGCAAATATTCCATCCCTCCATTAATCAATAAATTTGAGGTTCTAACAGCATCTCTGGACAGGGCTGAGTGCATTGCTCGCAGATTCTCATCCCACTAAACATATGACTCTTCTAAAGTATCCGCACCCGACTTTCCTCTGAAAACTGATGCAAAACTGAAAGAAGTTATTATAACTTCTTCTCTGGTAAGATAGTTTCAAAACTTGATCCCATGAGGCGAGTGGAGGCGACGGTATCCTGGTCATTATCTGTAAGAAATGTGTCCTTGAACTCTTCTCTCTCCTCTCTAAACCCTATATTTACTGCCTCTCTGTTTCCTGTTTTCTTGCCTGCTAGAGGTCATCTCTTGTGCTTCCTGTATTTAAGAACTCAGGGGAAGACTTGGACCCACCCAATTATCGCCCTATCTGCCTCCTACCAAATTTTGGGAAAGTGTTCGAGGCTATTATCAATGCTGAAATAGTTAAACATCTTACCGTCCATAAACTATTTTCAGACAAAGAATATGGCTTCCGCTTTGCCAGATCTAATGCAGATATGCTAACGATCATCAGTGATTACATACACTAGACCCTGGATAAGTCCGGCGAAGATTGTGCTGTTGCTTTGGTTATCTCCAAAGCATTTGATAGGGATTAGCCTGCTGGCCTTTTGAGCAAGCTACAGGATTATGGTACGACTGGACTCTTGCCAGATTTGATTCAATCTTTCCTATCAAACCGTCTAATGAAGGACGTCTTGAACGAGCATGTCTCCACATCCTAACACACTTACACTGGTGTCCCCCAGGGTTCTTTCCTAGGCTCGATGCATTTTTCTGATCTTGATAAACGACCACTCTGACGTGATCAACACGTGATCATCATTTACCGTAAGGATACTACCCTTCACTCTCGCCTGAGTAAGACATTTGGCAAGGCGGCCAAAGATAACCTCGCTGCTGTTCTCGAAAAAGACCTCCACTCTGTGGCAGACTTGGATAAGAAATGGCTTGTAAATGTTAATGCTTCTGAAACGAACCTATTATTTGTCAATCACCACAGGCTCCCCCTTTTACTCGCCATCAGCATGGACGAAGCGAGTCTCCTTGAAAGCAATACACTGCACGTCCTCGGTCTCAATCTCTCTTCCGACCTCAGATGGAACGATTACATTGTATAAATAACTAAATCGACTGTTAGGAAGGTTTCGGCATTAAATGCTCCATGAGTAGTTGCTATGACACTAAACAAACATAGTTTTTAGGTTAACTTCACTTGCCGAGAAGGGTGAATAGGTGTGTAGGAAATGATTTCCAATATATATATATATTAAATAGACTGCCTACTGGATGACCCCCTCTGTGGTTCCTCTATTTTAGAACACTGGAGAATCCTCAAACCCTTCTAATTATTGACCTATCAGCCTTTTTTCAATCTGAGTCTATATTGCACATGTACAAATCAACCATCCGACTGTGCATTGATACTGTTGTCATATCTGGTCTGGCGCCTCTGCCATTCATCTCAGTGTCCTCGTCAGGCTCCAAAGGAGAATCTGTAATGTGATTAGTCCCAACCTGGCAGCTCGACTCCAGTCACTTTCTCACAGGTGCGATGTGGCTTCACTCGACAAATATTTCCATAGCTCCTGCTCCGACTGATGCCTACTCCACAAGGATTTACTCGTGCATCCAAATTGGCAACCAGGTTCCACCCCTTTACAGTGAAATCAACTAAATGCAGCCGCCACCTCTACTTCACCAGCTTCCTGTGGAACTTTCTTTGCTTCCCTGACGGCCGCAATCTCCAAGAATTTAAATGCATTGTCAATTTCCATTTCTTGTCCACTTGACTCCAGTCCTTGTGTATCATGTTGTTTTCTTTTCTCACTTTACCCTCGCAACTGTCTTCACACTGGTATGTTCATCATTCTTTTGCCCTTACTCTGACACCTCCCGTAACTGGTTTGTCTTTTCCTTCGATCTCCTCCTGCTTAAACTTTCACTCTTCTCTTATATACCCCACTGCGCACCTGTAGCGGTACAGCCTTGCTTGAGTTGAAACGATTAAAAGAAAGAAATATATTACTGTTATTTTTTTTACTATGGAAATTTATTACATGTATTTTTACTCTAGAAATGTATGTCTATGCTTTCATAGTTTAGTCGCACTTGTTTACAGGTTAGCCCTAATTTAAACCCTGTCCGGCGTTATCACCCGCACCTAGGTGAACAAAAGCAATTAATTGATAGTCTCATGTTCTACAGAAACTTTCAGATCGTATACCTTGCTCTCGGATGTAATTTATTTTCAAAGCCAAGGCAAGAAATTCCTTGTATCGTCTGTCCTAATAGCCTGCCCGAAGATAAATTCATACACTTGCTAGGTGTATGTTTTAGCATTTTAATTAATTAATTTTTTTTATTGAAACTTATATATGTTGGCTTGAGAGAGAAGTATTTCTTTTAAAGAGATATATGAAACGTATTTGCAAGAATTGTTAATTTTTAGAATATTTTCTTATAAGGCAATTTAATAAGCACAGCATTTTGGAAATCTAAATTGTGGCTGAAATTACTTCTGTGTGCTACTAATGCATAAGATAAATTGGTATGTAGGAGACCTCTCAATTATCAACTCATTTCCTGATTTGTTCAAATTAAGTACGTCATTGGATCAAATCACTTTTCATAAAAAAACAGGAAGTAAGCAAATTTGTGGAGAGAATTCTGTAGAAGAAAAATAAACTAAATAAGATATAAAGGAAATAGGTCGAGTAGATGTGGAGCCGAATCGGAAAATTAGATAGAATATAAAAAGAACTGAAAGAAAAAAATTGAAAAGAGTAAAAGGAGAAGAATAAGAAAACGAGAAGGAATAGAAATAAAAAGAGAAATTAATTGCAGAGGAAGGCGGAGGAGAGTGAATTAAAAAGGGAGAGAGCAAAAGAAAATCGGGTATTAATGGATAAATGAAGAGTGTGACCAACAGAAGAATGACGAATAGAACATTTAGAATAGAAGAGGAGAAAAGGAGGAGATATAGAATAAGAAAATAAAAAGAGTAGTAGAAGAGAAGAAGAAGAGCAAGAGAAATAGGAAATGAAAACGGGGAGGAGTAGAAAAATATGTTCATAAAAATAAGTGAGTAAAAGTCTGCAGTGAAGACAGCATCGAGAGTTTGATGAAAAATAAAAATATTCAGCAAAAGAAGACAGACGTAAGAAAAATAGAATCAAATAAGAAATAAAATGAAACTATTAAAATACTTCATTTATTTATTTATGATTTCTCTTTAAACTCAAGCAGTAATGCTTTTACGTCTTTTCTTTTGACCAAAACCAGAAAAAGGAATGACCGCAATGAAAGAAAAATAAATACTTTAAAATTAAGAAAAAAAGAAAAAATTCGCTGTTTGAAATGTTTGTCTGTAGACTGGAACAATCGAAGCGTAATCAAAGTAAGAATTAATTGGACATTAATGAGTGTCCAGTGAAAGATCAGATTCGACGACATCAGCATTAACAAATAAATAGAAAGAAAGAGAAAAAAGAAAAACAGACATGGCCAGAAGAGTTTATTAACGTTAAAGTAAAACTTTTTGAATATTTAACGAAGGTTTTTTATTGGCATCAAATCGACATGCGTTTTATTCAGTCTGTTTCTATAATACAAATTCTTACATCATTATTCATTCTCAACTACGTAGCCGTTTCCTTTATTACTAAAGCATATGTGTAGAAATAGAATTTTTTGTTTCAATAATTTTATTTCAGTAGACCGTTTTAACACGATAGCATCATTTCATTATATTCGACTAATTGAAATATAACTTCTCATTCCTTTGTTCATCATTTTCTATTTGCAACTCTACTAGTTATTGTAGATAATGGTGGTTTCCCCCTGCTTCAGTGACCATTTAGTGAAAAATTCTTATTCAAGTAGTTTTCGTCACTAGAGGAAATTTTTTCCGTTGAAGTTAAATCTTGGTGATCATCTTCGCAGTTGCATGTAAAATACATTCAAAGAAATTTAATCTACTTACGAATATATTTTATTCGTAAGAATCGAACAAAAGGTAGAAATTGTACAACAATATTTATTTTATATAAAAATACAAAAATGAGACATGAGGACAAAAGAAAAGAGATCACCTTATTCTGTCTAATAATTAAACTTAGCTAGCAACATCCACGGATCCAAACATACCCCAATATAATTTATCTCCAAAGACAACACTTTCATACATACCGTTTTTTGTTATGTTGTCATCATCAGGATATGCGTCGTGATGCAGTGGATATCGGCTCGGAACGAGAAATCGGGAAGCCGCGTTCGAATTCCACTCGTATACCTTGCATTCACTTACTCGCAAATACCCTTGGAAAAGGTATTAATCCGTCTCTTCCCTCCAGTTATGGGTTAAATAATAGGACAGATTGGGTTCTGTAGCCTTGGTCGGCAACCAGTCTACCGAGGAAAGCAATGGCAACCTACTGCGGGATAATCTTCTGCCCAGTCAGTCATGTCTCTTTCGAGACATGATCGCCCAAGTGTGTATCACGTATGGCACTTAACTGACTGTCATCATCACCCGTTACATCCAACGGTGTGCAAGGGCATAATTTTTGCTGCTTCCTTAACAAACTGTTTTTTTTATGAGGCAGGGTTGTTAGCCCTTTGCCCAACCCCCAAACATGGAGGAAGGTAGCTTAGACGTCACACACGGCCGAAAGTAAGATACATCCATGAGGATCGAACTCACTACTCAATTGAAATGATTTAAAGGAGACAAGCTTGCTAACCATTACACCACCGCTAGGTGCCCCTTTCAAGTTGTAAACGATGCTTTATATGGTGATTGATTTTTAGGTGTCCCGTTTTTATAATGAGATATTCTGATTAACTTTATAATCTAGTAAATTCATGTACTTGAAAACCACACTAATTTTTTTAATAAGCAAGTTTCTCGAAGAATATTATTCCAGAAAAGTCATTGCTCAAAATAACTTAAAATATATCCTCGATTTTGTAATAATCTTTGCATGAAAATTATAATTCTTTTAGATTATATTGATCTGCTTTAAAAACATCACAGGTTCACAATTTGTCTAAAAGGTTATAATTATTAAAGCACAATTTCAGTAAAACATATAAATACATTTTTTTTTAATCATTTCACCCCGAGCAAGGCGGAAACGCCACTGATGTGCAGGGGGCTACATAAATGTAAAAAGGAAAGTAAGAATGAGCTTCGGGTCATAATAAATACAAATTAATAAATTAGTTCTTATCAATTTTTCAGTAATGTTCTTCAAATAATTGTGTTACTGGAACGGCTATAAAGGAAAGAAGAGCTTAAGATTAACGTTAAATGTTTATTAAAACTACAGAGCAATGTGCTTGTCAATATTTCTTTTTGTTTCCATATTTTTATAGGAAGGTCATAGTTAAATAACTGCATTTTGGGCGCGATTATAAACAGAAATATAAAATAAGAAGATGGAGGTATTTTTAAACTAATAATATTCAGAAAATTTGCATATAGTATTTCTGCATGATTTATGTTTCTCTTTGTTACTAAAAGGTTACGATATGGCTTCTGCTCGGACGAACTTAAGTCACTGGTGCCTCCACAACAGGTGTGTAGTCGTGCAACCAGATTGGCAACTGGGTCCCACCTATTCACAGTTAGGTTAGCCAAATGCAGACAACAATTCTACTCCTGGACCTTCTTCTTCTCTCGCAATTCCCGCCTGTGGAACTCTCTCCCATATTCTTGCTTTCCTGATGGCTACAACCTCCAAGAATTTAAATTCAATGTCAATACTCATCTATTAACCACTAGATTCTAGCTCTCTCCCCACCCCGTATATCCTTCCCTTTCCCTCCACCTATGTAACTGTCATCACACCTGCATCACACCTGTGGAACTCTCTCCCATATTCTTGCTTTCCTGATGGCTAAAATCTCCAAGAATTTAAATTCAATGTCAATACTCATCTATTAACCACTAGATTCTAGCTCTCTCCCCACCCCATATATCCTTCCCTTTCCCTCCACCTATGTAACTGTCATCACACCTGCATTCTCATCTTTCTATTGCTCTTTTCTAACTTTTCTGTACTCCTCACTCTCTTCTAATTAATCTTTTTACAGTTAGGTAGCCCCCCGCACATCAGTGGCATTTCTGCTTGGTCGGGGTGAAATGATTTTAAAAAATATAATAGTACCAAAATAAATTGATAAATCTGTCTTATAAAATATATTACTTTATTGTACATTTATATATATTTGAATGAGGGAAAATATAGATAGACAGATTTGGACCGAGGAATATATATTTATATCTATATTAATATTTATCTTCATGCCTATGTTTCTGTGTGTATGCACGGTTTTTAATATATATAAATATAAGGGGAGAAAGATGGACAGAGAGAAAGATAAATATACAGAGAAAGCCAAATAAGCTACAAGTGTGAACAAATTGCCACAACGCCCCCACCAAACATTGAAGTAGGCAAGATAGATAGTTCGATCGATAGATAAATAGATCGATAGATAGTTAGTTAGATAGATAGATAGATAGATAGATAGATAGATAGATAGATAGATAGATAGACAGACATAAACAGTAATATATATATATATATATATATATAGATATAGATATATAGATAGATAGATATATAGATAGATAGATAGATAGATATAAACAGTAAAATAGATAGATATAAAGAGTATGATAGATATATATAAACAGTAAGATAGATAGATATAAACAGTAAAATAGATAGATATAAACAGTAAGATAGATATATAGATAGATAAATAGATAGATAGATAGATAGATAGAAATATAAACAGTAGATAGATAGATATAAACAGAATAGATAGAAATAGTAGATAGATAGATAGATAGATAGATAGATAGATATAAATAGTAACATAGAAATAGATAGATAGATAGATAGATAGATAGATAGATAGATAGATAGATAGATAGATATAAACAGTAACATAGATAGATAGATAGATAGATAGATAGATAGAGAGATAGATAGATAGATAGATATAAACAGTACATAGATAGATAGATAGATAGATAGATAGATAGATAGATAGATAAACAGTAACATAGATAGATAGATAGATAGATATAAACAGCAACATAGATAGATAGATAGATAGATAGATAGATAGATAGATAGATAGATAGATAGATATTAACAGTAACTTAGATAGATAGATAGATAGATAGATAGATATAAACAGTAACTTAGATAGACAGATAGATAGACAGACAGATAGACAGACAGACAGACAGACAGATAGATAGATAGATAAATAGATAGATAGATAGATATAAACAGTAAAATAGATAGATATAAACAGTATGATAGACAGATATAAACAGTATGATAGATACATATAAACAGTAAGATAGATAGATATAAACAGTATGATAGATAGATATAAAAACAGTAAGATAGATAGATATAAACAGTAAGATAGATAGATATAAACAGTAAGACAGATGATATAAACAGTAAATAGATAGATATAAACAGTAAAATAGATAGATATAAACAGTAAGATAGATAGATATAAAAACAGTAAAATAGATAGATATAAACAGTAAAATAGATATATAAACAGTAAAATAGATAGATATAAACAGTAAAATAGATAGATATAAACAGTAGATAGATAGATATAAACAGTAAAATAGATAGATATAAACAGTAAAATAGATAGATATAAACAGTATGATAGATAGATATAAACAGTATGATAGATAGATATAAACAGTAAGATAGATAGATATAGCCAGTAAGATAGATAGATAGATAGATAGATAGATAGATAGATAGATATAAACAGTTAGATAGATAGATAGATAGATAGATAGATAGATAGATAGATAGATAGATAGATAGAAACAGTAAATTAGATAGATAGATAGATATAAACAGTAAATTAGATAGATAGATAGATAGATAGATATAAACAGTAAATTAGATAGATAGATAGATAGATAGATAGATAGATAGATAGATATAAACAGTAAATTAGATAGATAGATAGATAGATAGATAGATAGATAAATAGATATAAACAGTAAATTAGATAGATAGATAGATAGATAGATAGATAGATAGATATAAACAGTAAATTAGATAGATAGATAGATAGATAGATAGATAGATAGATAGATAGATAGATATAAACAGTAAATTAGATAGATAGATAGATAGATAGATAGATAGATAGATATAAACAGTAAATTAGATAGATAGATAGATAGATAGATAGATAGATAGATAGATAGATAGATAGATATAAACAGTAAATTAGATAGATAGATAGATAGATAGATATAAACAGTAAATTAGATAGATAGATAGATAGATAGATAGATAGATAGATAGATAGATAGATAGAAACAGTAAATTAGATAGATAGATAGATAGATAGATAGATAGATAGATATAAACAGTAAATTAGATAGATAAATAGATAGATAGATAGATAGATAGATAGATAGATAGACAGACAGACAGACAGACAGACAGACAGATAGATAGATAGATAGATAGATAGATAATGAACAGACTGATAGATAGATAGATAGATAGATAGATAGATAGATAGAAACAGTAACATAGATAGATAGATAGATAGAAAATAAACAGTAACATAGATAGATAGATAGATAGAAAATAAACAGTAACATAGATAGATAGATAGATAGATAGATAGATACAGTAACATAGATAGATAGATAGATAGATAGATAGATAGATATATACAGTAACATAGATAGATAGATAGATAGATAGATAGATACAGTAACATAGATAGATAGATAGATAGATAGATATAAACAGTAACATAGATAGATAGATAGATAGATAGATAGAAAATAAACAGTAACATAGATAGATAGATAGATAGATATAAACAGTAACATAGATAGATAGATAGATAGATAGATATAAACAGTAACATAGATAGATAGATAGATAGATATATATAAACAGTAACATAGATAGATAGATAGATAGATAGATAGATAGATAGATAGATAGATAGATATAAACAATAACTTAGATAGATAGATAGATAGATAGATATAAACAATAACTTAGATAGATAGATAGATAGATAGATAGATAGATAGATAGATAGATAAAGATAGATAGATAGATACAGTAATATAGATATAAACAGTAAGATAGATATAAACAGTTAGATAGATAGATAGATAGATAGATTGATAGATAGATAGATAGATAGATAGATATAAACAAAGTTAGATAGATAGATAGATAGATAGATATAAACAGTTAGATAGATAGATAGATATAAACAGTTAGATAGATAGATAGATAGATAGATAGATAGATAGATAGATAGATAGACTGTAAATTAGATAGATAGATAGATAGATAGATAGAAACAGTAAATTAGATAGATAGATAGATAGATAGAAACAGTAAATTAGATAGATAGATAGATAGAAACAGTAAATTAGATAGATAGATAGATAGATAGAAACAGTAAATTAGATAGATAGATAGATAGAAACAGTAAATTAGATAGATAGATAGATAGATAGAAACAGTAAATTAGATAGATAGATAGAAACAGTAAATTAGATAGATAGATAGATAGATAGAAACAGTAAATTAGATAGATAGATAGATAGATGGAGAGATAAAGAGAGAGAGAGAGAGAGAGAGAACGAGAAAACTCAACAAAACCACAATTTCCATACATATCTCTTAAACATCAGCAGTTCCAATATCGATCCATTCCGTCTATTGAAGATATCCCCTTTTTTTTCAACTGTTGAAGTCAACTGAATAACGCCATTAACGGAACATGGCCGGATAGATTTCCATGTAAGAATTTAGGTTGTAATACTGTTTTACGTATCATTTTGTTATGGCTGAAGACAAGACGGAAGGATGTTACGTCATAACGATCGACAGGAGAGAAGATAACAGAAAAAAAAATTAAAAATAGTCTCATGTTGAATGAATTAATGATTAAGATAACGGTTCCGTGTGAAATATTGAATTTATTGACTGCAAGATTTAAGAAAATGATGTCGGTCAAAGAGAAAGATCTGAGAGATCTTGATGAAGCCATTGTTCATATTCACTGAGATGTGATTTCCTGCTACAAAAATTGGCCAGCAGTTTTTATTTACCGATTAACTTATCTTTTTACGACCATCTTTTCCACTGTTCTATTTTATGGGAACGTAATTGCTGCCGGTGGAATAATATATTGCTGTTCAATTTGAAGACACGGAGAGCTGAGTTCAAATTCCAGTCGAGATCATTACATTCACTTACGTGCTAATATCCTTGGGAAAGGTATGAATCCATCTTTTCTCCCAACAATTATGGGAAAATAGTAGTAAAGACTGTGTTCTGTAGCTTTATATGGATTGAGGAATTGAAGAGCCAAGTTTGAATTCCAATTGAATTCATTACATTCACTTATGTGTTAATATCGCCCTGAGGAAGAGTATGAATCCTATTCTTCTTCGCTCAGCTATGGATAAATAGTAGGAAGGTTTGGGTTACATAGCCTTGGATAGCAACCAGTCTAAAAGAAGAATGTCTCTGAATTCAAAACTGTAATTCAGCCAGGGCCGTGCTTAGGGTCTCCGCATACCCCGACATTTCGGTGAGGGGTCGCAATTACCTAGGGGCAGCAAGGCTCTCGGAAGCCGCAAGGCTCCTTAACTTCGCAGGTATATTGTAATGAAAAACAAAATAACAAAATAATTTTTATGATTAACTGAAAAATTATCATATGTGTATGTTGAAATAGACATCTCTCAACCCGTTTCTCTCTTTCTCTCTCTCACTATATATATATATATATAATCTTTGATAGAAGCCTTCCGGCTTCGAACAAGCTGCAAATCATTTGTAATTAAAAAAAAATTAACTTGAGAGAGGTATAGATTATAGATATTTGTTTCAACCTACATAAAAAATAGCTAAAAGTTGTTAAAACGTTCGTAATGTAGAGCTTCAAAATTCCAATTCCGCGATTTCTTGCGTTTTTTCGTGATCACGGAATATCTGCGTTCCGAGAGTATGTTACTTTGTTTAAATTACCAAATATTGTGGGTTCAATATGTTGGGTAGGGGCAAATTGCATTTCGCGGGTAGAGAGGCTGCAAAGCGCATTCTACGAAGAGGGGGCATGTTGCTAAGCACGGCACTGAATGCATCTAACAAAAAAATCGTTCGCATTGAGTCTATGATCCAGAATACAGTCGATTCCTTCATAGCTGCCCAGGGTTTGTTTTTATTTAGAATGCGGTTCACTAATTAAAAGGCCCAAGAGCCACTCGTCGTAGTGGCTTATAGTCTAAGTGACTCAGTTTTATATAAATATACGACGGAGATATCTGTTAACTCTGGATATGAATATGTTACGAGTGTATTAAGCAGGAAAATTACGTCTTGAGTTTACATTGTGTAGGTTCTAATCATGAAAAGTCAAAATGGTGGAACTAAGGAATATACTTCGTCTGAAAACTTTCTATGGAAATATTGAGAGAGAAGCAAGAGTCTGTGGCAAAGATGTAGTAGGCTGGACAGTAATTCATCCCCCAATAAGGATATATACCATTTATATTCAGATTATTGTCCTCATCTTTGTTGTTTTTATAAAAACGTTTCAGTCTTTATGCCTACCGAACTTCTACATATTGATCCGGCTAATCCACAGGGAATTATGAACAATAACTAAGCAGTAGTTATATATCTCTAACCATGGGGAGGGGACCGAGAAGAGTCACTACCCATAGATTAACTAATCGGTTCACTTATGAATTCACTGTAGTCTACATAGATCAGTATACATCTAAGGAAGACCGGGGGGGGGGCATGAAAAGAAACATTTTGAAAACAACAACAAAGATGAGGAAAATAGTCTGAATATAAATGGTATAATTCTGATAAATCCTCATCCGGAAATTAATACAGAAACTATTTTTGTATTCACTAGTTCCTAAATACCTGGAAAATGTTATAACAGAAGACGGAAAATGTGATACAGAGATCCGAAGGCAAATTACCTGGCAAAAGAAGCATTCCAAAAGTTGAGTAAGTATTAAGAATCAGAACAATTACGCAAGAAACAAAGAAGAGAGAACTGGATTGATATGTGATGTCAGTTCTTCAATATGGCAGTGAATGCTGAAAAATATCATCAAAGATGAAGGAAAAATTGAAGCAACTGAAATGTGGTTCTACAGAAGGATGCTGCGAATATCATGGATCGAGCATGTGAGCAATGATTAGGTTTTGAAAATTATAGAAACGAAAAGGAAATTAATACTGAGCATCAGGAAGAGACAGCTGAAGTTCCTGGGACATGCACTGAGGAAAGAGGGCTTCGAGAACCTGATACTAACAAGCCAGATAGAGTGAAAAAAAACATAGGAAAGCAGCGGATAACATATTTGAAGAACCTAATCACGTGGATGATGGAACGAGGGTTGAGGGGTTATTCAGATATTAAATCTGTACATGTCAAATATACGGTTTTGTTTAAATAAATTATGGAAGTTTCTTTTAACTTTCAAAAGTGTAGTAAACCTGTCATTTCTTCCTTTATACAAGAGGGTTTTTTTTACAACTGATTTACAAATACACCGGGTGTAACTTTATTTTTAAATAAATGAGAATTAGCGGATATTGCCGCAATTATTTTTGATTCCCAACTTTGTGTTTTCGAGATGCAACGGTAATTTAAACTTATTTATAAATGGAACTTTTCTCTGTTTGTGTGTGTGTGTGTGTGTGTGTGTCTGTGTGTGTGTGTCTGTGTGTGTGTGTGTGTCTGTGTGTGTGTGTGAGTCTGTGTCCGTTACCTATAGACTCCGAAACGACTGAACCGATGTTCTTGAAAATTTACACAGTCGTACAATAAGCGTCTGCGAGTGTTCTTAGCTAGATTCTGTGTCGAGGTACCCCCGATAAATATCGAAAATAGATAATCGAAAAAATCGGGTTATAGAAGAAGTCCGATTTTAATCAAATTTGATACACTTATAGACAAAGACATAAGAAATGATATTCAGAGGTTTCAAGGTTGCAGTTCTTACAATAGTGCAGAAAATCAATAATGTATATATATAAAAGGCAAGATGTTTGTGTGTGTGTGACTGTTTATCTACCTGTATGTCCTTCATACAAATCCACAATTTCTATCCGATTCTCACCAAACTTCACACAAATATTCTTTAGGCTGAGTCTGAGCTCCAGGATCATGGATTAGTTTTAAAGCCTTCATTACACCCAAGCAACGCCTGGCTATACTGCTAGTTTTGAATAAACGAAATGTATTTTTATAAAATAAACTTTTGAAAATTATGGCACAAATCCAGAATACACAATCGTCACGCTATGTGCGTTGTGTTTCGGTACGATATTGCATTGTGGGTACTATTCAGTACGATATTGCATTGTGGGTACTATTATTCTAACTATTATTTTGGTGGGTTATAAAGGCTGCGTTTTGGATTATTATTAAGTGTTACCGATTGAAAATTATAGTGAATCCGAATGCAGTTTTGGAACTATTTAGATGTTGTTATTTTAGCGGTTAGAAATTTCCCTCTCTGACCATGAAGCTCGGGTTCGAATCTCAGCATGGTCGATTTGTCAGGATTGGAACTTCTTGATGTTTTCGGTTTGGAGGAGGCAATCCCAGCGTGTGGCACTTTTGAAAAGTACCTGAAAATTATGCCACAGGTTAGCCAAAGCCTTGTAAGTTAAATTGGGTAGACGACTTCCTTTGCTGTGCTAGCTTAATATTACAATTCATCGGGACCGAAGTTTTTAGCGTCCTGGTTATGTTTAGACTGTTGTTCACGCCAATTAACGCATTTTCTCACTGAATTTGTAACTAAGGTCTGTTCAGCATAGTTGCAGTCTAAACCATATTTGGGCACTCTGGGTATTGTTTAATTGTGATAATGTTTAACGCCAAATTTTTTCAGTTGTTTAACTGACAAAATGTATTATTGGCAAGCAGGTTTTCATCGTAAAGTGCTCGATATCGGGTCGGAGATATAGCGTTGATAAGTAAAAATAGTTTGTCACTTTAACTGAGCAGATTATATTAATTTCTACCGGTTTGATGATTTGTGATAAAATTTGTGTTATCCGGCAGAATTCGAACTTGTGAGACCAAAAAATATCGGGGAAGTCCCCAGTTGTTCTGGTGCATCTTAGACAGCTCGACCAAGAATGATTCCAACCGACGTAAATAACCAACTCTACTTTGAAAGTGTACCTTGATGTCAACAACTGTAAACATACAATGACACATTTTTATAACAAAATTTATCGTAAATAATCACGCCGGTAGAAATAAATATATAAATATACTGTTTGATTAAAAACAGAAAATCTACTCAAATCGAATGAAAAAAAAAAAAAATATATATATATATATATATATATATATATATGTATGTGTGTGTGTGTGTGTGTGTGTTTGTGTGTGTGTGTGTGTGTGTGATAGATTATGGCGAGAAAGATTATCTGGAACGACACTAAATCAACTTTTCTATCACTAGACACACACATCGAGAGTAACCAGCATCCTCTGTTCTATTCTCCCTCTCTCTCTCTCTCTCTCTATATATATATATATATATATATATATATCTTGGTCTCTGTCTGTCTCTCCATCTCTCTCTCTGATAAGAACTGATTTAAACTGAATGACTGCTGCTACCTGATCTCTCTTAAATAGGCCAACCTCTTTTAAGACACGGCACTTCGGGTTCATTTTGTTATATTTCAAGTGCTAAAGTTTTTGACATCGAACTTTGTGTTCGTCAAAACAAAACGAAACTTTGCCACTGGATTTTCACACTTACTGACATTTTAAAACATTGTTTTTTTCAAATCTTGCCGGCTCTGCATCGTTCACCCAATTTGTTTTTTAAATCTTGCAGCAAAAATGCTGACAGCCTTAAAATAAAATAAAAAAATAACTTTCTGGAAGTTTAAAGTTTTGTACTAGACTTGTGACATGCCTAATTCTTTTCTCGCATCATGGTGTCTTTCTTTTTGCGTCAACCATATATTCTGTCTTCTTACAACTGAGATTTAGTGCTTTCTTCTCACATATTTTACTGTCTTCTTTTGGGTTTCATGCGAATCATTTCTGTGTATTCGATCAGAACTGACAATGAGAGGAAACACTGATATCACGATGTAACAAATCACCAAACATAGACTACCAGATCGTAATTTTAATTTCTAAAATACGGAAATTAAACTATCAATCAGAAAAAAATAATTAATGATTTAATAAATTCAATTTGTCTTCTTCATTTAAAAATGCACCCACTCATTCCTACACACACACAAACACACACACACACACACACATATATATATATATATATATATATATATATATATATTGGTCAATCAATAATACACGTTTAAGTTAATTCATCTACTTAATTGCTCAGAAATCTGATACGGGTTTGTTGTCCTATTTTAATGAAGATTAAAAGATTAGAATTTGAGTAATGTCGAATAATTACGCATATTAATCAATCGATGTTTTTATTTAAATGAAGAAAATATAAAGAATAACTGCTGTTCTTATATTTATTGGAATATTTACGACGTTTCGGCCGTTGTACGCACTGGTCTTGTTCAGAAGGTACGAATTTTGAACCGAACCCATTATTTCGCGCACTGAGGTATATAATTCCCATTCCCTGTGCGATGCTACTTCCGGATGCCGTCTAGTTATCTCCCTTTAGCTCACGAACACTTAGGATATAGGCGTTGGTTAGTTCCACTAACTTCATTGAAAGAGTTTAATATCTGACTACAGCAGTGGTAAAAACAAAAACTTAGAGAGTTGAGTTAAAGGAAGATAACTACATAGCATCAGAAAGTTACATTGCAAATGAAATGAGAATTATACACCCCATGTGATCGGAGTAAAATGCTTGGTTGAAAATTCCCAGCAACTGAAGAAAGTTGGAGCGTACAACGTCGAAAAGTCATAAACGTACCAATAATGATGAGCACAACTATCCGAACAATGTAAATATATTTTTTTAATCGTATCACCCCGAGCAAGGCGGCAACACCACTGATGTACAGGGGCTACGTAATAGTGAAAAGATTGGCAAAGAGAAAGCTGGAAACCACATCCTAAACAGCGAACAAGGGATGAGCCTCTTAATCTGTTCAATAGACGTGGGTGGAGTGTGAAGCGGGCGATAGATAGATCTATCTACTCCAATTGAAAAAAAAAAACAAAGTGAGAAGATTTGAAAAGAGAAAGCCGGAAACCACATCCTAAAGAGGGAACAAGGGATGAGCCTCTTAACCTGTTCAACAGACGTAGGTGGAGTGTGAACCGGGCGATAGAATGTAACTACTACCTCATCTGAGAAGTATAGACAAAAAGAATTAAAATTACCAGAAGAAACCTTTTGTGTGTTCCTTAACCTGTGGAAAATGTGCTTTATCAATTATAAACATTGGGCCAAAGAATGATTACCCAACCACTAAAAATAAATCAGTAAATATCAATATTAACACATTATCATGTATAGAGATTTGTACTAAAATGTCTGAATTTTATGAGACAATGTCAATTTATTTGTCATCAAAGACTTCGCATTGTTATTTATTTTCTATTGAATATACGTCAATTCAAGACGATTTCTGCTACGTAAAAATATAATTCCTTGAGAAGATAGCTTGAGTAACCTTCCGTCATTGAACATGAATCTCAAAAATACATTTTATTAGGTTTTCCACAATGTCCTGACTGACTTAGATAGCTGAATGAAAATAACAAAATTTCATGGAGCAGCATGAATATTTATTCTTCAATCTTCGTCGATCTTCTGTCAATGATCAGCGTGAATCCGAATATGTCCAGATACAAACTCGCTAGCTTTTAATCAGAAAACAGTAAACAAGCTTTCTTCACTTCCTCAAAACTACTGAATAGCTGTTCTCTAAAGAAGAGCACATTGAGCAGAATACGCCATAGTCACACGATGCAGCGTCGGGAAAGAATGCTGAATGTGGAAAAATCTCAAAACCATCCATTAGTTTGAACTTTTCATGAGTCAACCTGACAGTGTGTAGCCTCACATTCTTCTTTTATGTACCCTGTTTCTTCCGAACGTAGGCGATCATGGATTTCCACGTCTCCCTATCTTTGGAGCTCTTAGCACGCTTTCTCGAGTTACCACACCTAAACCCCGCTCTACCATCCACATGTTCAGGTCCTTCCAATATGTTATCCGCTGCACTGTCTCTCTCTTTCCCTCTTTCCGACTTGTGAGTATCAGATTCTCCAAGCCTTCCATCCTCATAACATGTCCCAATAACTTCAGCTGTCTCTTCCTGATTTTCAGTATTAATTTCCTTTTTCATTTCTAGTCCTTCTAAAACCTCATCATTGCTCACACGCTCGATACATGATATTCGCAGCATACTGTAAAACTACATTTCAGTTGCCTCAAGTTTTTCTTTCATCTTTGATGATATTGCTCAGCATTCACTGCTATATTGAAAAATAGATATCCTATAGCAATCCAGAATTCTTTTATTTTGTCTCTAGGTAAATTTTCTTGTCTCATAATACTCTTCTCAGCTTCTTGAATGTGTCCTTGGTCATTACAATTCGCCTTCGGATATCTGTGTCGTACTTTCCGTCTTCCGTTAGAACACCTCTCAAGTACGTGAATTTTTGTACTTGCTTGATTTATTATCTCCAATAGGTAATTCGCATTTTGGGTTCCTCTATTTGCTGATAACCATCGTTTTGAAACAAAACCCGACCGCGACGGACCAAAGCATGATACTACCCTTGTTTGTTGTCCACGTGGTCGGGCTCCTGGCAATACAGTTAAGCGGTGAAACAAGCCCGGAATGCAGATCTCCACCAGACTGAGATTAAAATTTCATATTTTCGTTCGGCTTAACAGCCGAGTCAGAACTTTCTGGCCTACGTAATATATTAAATTCACTTGCCTTATTAAAAAAAATCAAAGCTATTTATATTCGAAAAATTATTTGTAAAGAATAACAATAAACAATTATTTAAAACTTACCTTTCTTCCCAAAAGTTCACAATGGCATAACTAGTATTCCACTGTTCCTTGCAGGACATGTAATATAAGTTTAAACCTGTTTGAATGCTATTCTTTAATTTGATTGATACAACATTATTTGTCGGTTATATTATAAATATAGTTTATAGCGTATATGTAATAAAGTGTTCAGAATTTCGATTTTTATTAATTAAAAATGTATAATTGAAAATTTTCATCTTGTTAACGTAAAACTAAAAAGCTTGTTCTCAAAAGAAATATGTTGCTTCATAAAACAACTTATATTCGCCAAAGAATTTTTACTTAATATATAACCAAGGTTTAAATAATTTTTCTACCCGATATCCACGAACTACTATCTTATTCTCAACGGAAGAAAAGAGGTTTCTGGACAGTTTTTGTCTTGTCTAAATTACTCCAAAATCCCATCCAATCATCAAATCCCAAATAAAAGTTGTCTTTGCGTAAAACAAAGAGAAAAAAACCAACTCACTTCTTCATGATAACTCTCTGAATATGGAGGTTGGGGAGGCTTTCTCAAACTCATTTTTCAAGAAATGAAAAATTATTTTACAATCTTTACATTACCCTGGACACGGTACACAGAACTCGTTACTTCACTGATTAATCAATAACACAATTTTTTGTTAGTAGGGAAAGATTTAAGCAAAACTTGCTTAATTTTCAATAATGTTAGTTACCAGCGGATATTATATTAGTGCTGCATGTAATTAAATTTATTTATATTTTACGGATTATAAAACCTTTGCAGTGTGCGTAAAAACATTTGAAGATAGTAATCATTCTACTGATACAAGTCTTAATAATTATCCCATAGCCGGGGGAAGATATAGATACTCACTTACCAAGGGTATTTGCTCTTAAGTTAATATAAAAAATCCAATTGAATTTCCAACTCGTCTTACCGATTTCCAATTCTGAGCCTTTATTCATCACACCACTTGCACATCCAGATTTACAGCACCTGGTATTTTGAAGCAGTATCTGTCTAAGTACTGACCAGGATCGACGCTGCTTAACTATGGTATAAGAATCGGTGTTACTTAACGTGATATGTTTGTATGCCTGTTGCTTCTTGTCGAATGAGACAATCATATTAGTAGTAGTAATAGTAGTGGTTTTTGTAATAGTAAGTTTTAAGTTCTCTAAATTTATGATGAAGGCCTTTTCAGAATGTCCCAAAGAAGATGCCACTTGTATCTTTTTACCTATGGTTTTCGTATCACACATTACTTTCTATAGAATTGGCACGAACTCGAAACTAGGAAATAGTCTTGAAGAAAATTTATGAGAACATTTTAAGTCATTTAGCATTAATACTACAAAATATGCCACAGAATCTACTGACAGCAGTAAATAATTGTTTTAACTATACAACTGCGGCCGCTTTTTTCCCTCTCCCTCTTCATTTCTACCTCTTTCTTTTTTATTTTAATCTGGGACACATCTCAGATTATTACTGTGCGCTGAACCACTGACATTTTCTTTGGAAGCCGATGAAAATATCGGCTTAAAATCTTATGATAAGTACAAAAAAAATTGCAAGCTATAAAATATCTCTCACCAACGAGTAAAATTATCTAATGTGAATTCCTTAGACATTTGTATCGGGAATTTTGCATTGTCATTTGTTTTTTATTCTATCATCCTCGAAGACTGTTAAATAAAAGCAGATGTCATAGTTTTAAGAAAAGCATGCGTTATGCTTTTCTTTATTCCCGGTAGAGTAAGCAATTTTTATTTAATATTTATTAAACGTAAATGTCGAACTCAAAAAGACAGGGTTTTTGCATTATGTTCCCTTGTTGCTATCTTAGCATAACATAGAAAAATTCATATTACACAAGCATGAATAAAAATATATTGCAAATATATATTTCCATATATTAAAAACGAACAAATAAAAATATTTAATAAGCACTAATGCAATATTCTAGTATTAGTAAATGTTGTTTTCTTGTAGTTCTGCTTTTAATTTTACTACAATTTTAAAAACATTGCTGATATTGTAAATATTTTTTTCAATAAGTGAAAGTAAATCATAGAATTGATAAAATCAATACGCAAGTATTACAGGAGAATAAATTATTATTTTTTTTTTGTAGTAATAACTGATTTTCGGATTTAATGCAAAATAAACGTAAATTTACAAAGTTACTTAACTAGGGATCGATATCCCCAGCTTCACTATTAGAAAGGAAAATAAATATTGTAAAGAAAAGCTGTGATTATAAAAATGTGTACAGTATTTTGAAATTGACTTATTTTTATTCTTCATCTACCGTAGGCGATCATGGGCTTCATTTTGCCGCTGTAACTTGTCACTCTTAATATTTTTTCTTGTGGTCTCTCTCCCAAATCACGCTTCGAAATCCATTTGCGAAAGCACATAAGATATATCTTGTACTCTTTACCTTTCTCTCTCTTTCTCTCTCTCCAACCTGTGACCATTAGATTTTCCAAAACGTACTTCCTTGTTACGTGTCTCAGAAAACTTAGCTGTCTTTTCCAGGTGCAAAGTTTTCTCCTAGCTTTTATCCTCTCCAACACACTGTCGTTGATGACGTGCTTCGTGGTATCTTAAGCATTTCTGTTGCTTCGAGCCACTTCTTGAAGAGATCGTCCACTAACACGCAAATACATTTAGGAAACATATTATTCCGCCTCTCTCTCTTTAGCTATAGGTTAGATAGCAGGACAGATTGGGTTCTATAGCCTGCGTTGACAATCATTCTACCGCAGAAAGCTATGACAACCTACTACAGGAAAATATTCTGGCTAGTCAGTAATATTTCCTCGAGACACGATCACCTTAGCCTGTATCAATGACTGATGTGGTTGTGTACCCGATCAGAGTACCGGTGTGATTCGCCAACGAGCCGTGATAAATTTTTGTCTTTGCTGAAAACCAATTCTACAAAACAGTGAAAAATCCATCATTGTTTAATTAAAAATAGTACAGATGGACTGTTAAGTATTCTACGTAGATTTCTTTAACGTGTTTCTACATGAAGGTTTCCCTCCGGGACTTGGATAGTTGCACTTCATTTTAGTCTATCAACGTTTGTTCGCTGGTGGTAGGTTAGCCGGTTTAGGCGGAGCAGATGCAGATTGCTGGGTCTGGTCTCTGGACTCGTAAACATATTTTATTCGGTCTCAGCTACTCTCCTGTTTATATAAAACAATTTACTTTAATCTGATGTATGTCTTATTTCAATAACCCATCAAGATATTGTTTTTTTTTTTTTTGCCAATAACACATGGTCCTTATTGAATGTATTCATCTGATTATGTGACAGGGTGAGAGTCCTCTTACCAGATATAGGGTCTTCCAACAGTCACACTGTTGACTTCAAATCACTTGTTGTATGCCTCCCTATTGCGACAGTGGAAGATTAATTGAGGCATGACGTCGCCTCCCTTTTGATCACTTCAAACATTGTAAAAGATATTACAATAATCAATGAACTCATACGAAAATCAAACGGAAAACCTACCATAAAAATGACTTCAAAAGCTGCAAGTAGGATGTCTGATGAGATATTATTTTTATTGGCGAAATAACTTGCAACGTCTTATTCCGTAACAAGTGTGTTAAAAATACTACGGATTTATTCGGTACTGACTAGGTGAAAATGTTTAAGCTGCTGGACTTGCATATAGATATTTATTGCAAAAATTTAAGTAGACAAGAGACCAGTTTTTAAAAAAAGTAAAAAGAAAATAACAAAAATTTTTTAAAAAATCTGAAAAATGTTATTCGAATAGTTTGTTTTTAATCACATCACCCCAAGCAAGGCGGTAAAGCCACTGGTGTGCAGGGGGCTACGTAAGAGTGAATAGATTAGAAAAGAGAAAGCCTGAAACCACGTCCTAAACAGGGAACAAGTGATGAGCCTCTTCACCTGTTCAATAGATGTGGGTGTAGTGTGAACCGGGCGATAGTTCAGTCTATCTACTCCAATTAAAAAAAATAAACAAAAAAGAAAGTGAAAAGATTGGAAAAGAGAAAGCCGGAAACCACATCCTAAACAGGGAACAAGGGATGAGCCTCTACATCTGTTCAATAGACGTGGGTGGAGTGTGAACCGGGCGATAGTTCAGTCAATCTACTCCAATTCAAGTTTATTGAAAGAATTAGGTAGGTATTCCAATTTCCAAGCAACTGATCAACCCCAACGTTTAAGCCAAAAGTTGTGTTCTGTTTGCAGCATTGGATCCAGTCAAAGAAGAATTAGACAAACGTGTAAAAAAATTGGTGTAATTAAAAAGATTGCCTATTCAAAATGGACAAAACCAGCAGTGTATGTAAAGAAAAAAAAAACTAATAAAAATCGTGTTCGTGCTGATTATTTTACAGTTTGGAAAGTGTTAAACACAAGTGAATCTGAAACGTATTGACAAATACAGGTTGAATAATAATGTTCTCTCTTAACAAATATGAATAGGAACAATACATTCAACCGACTTTCTTTTGGCATAAAGGTGGCTCCAGCCATATTTCAACACTCTATAGATATTAGGTACTTCCACTAATTCGCAGGAAAAACTCTATAGATATTAGGTACTTCCACTAATTCGCAGGAAAAACTGCGTAATAACAAAGGCCACACACTTAACAAAAATAAAGTTTTATCATCAAAATGTTGATATTATTAAGAGGAAAGATCAAAGAATTTTGTAATTACTTTTTGAATTTTCTTAATTCTTTCTAACACGTTGGAAATATTGGTTAAAATGATTCTTTTGTTTACGTCATCGCCTTCTACAAAGTTTAACACTGATTTTTTTTTGCGCTTTTTTAAATGTTAAAAACATATTTATTTGAAAATTCTTGTAAAAATCAAATAATTGTCCAATTTTAATTAAATGTTTGGAACTTATTTACAGATGAATAAAATTCTTTTTGAATTCTTTTTAATAGAATATTGATAATTTTTTTAAAATGTATAACCCCCTACTTACTTAATTTCATTAAATTTGGCACGGAACCTTCTTATTTCTTGAAATTACTTTTTTTGTTAAAAGTAGGAGTCATTGAAGATGGTAAATCACCTACTTCTTTCAAATTTGTACTATTTAACTGAAAATTTGCCCTGAATTGAAAAATAATGAATCAAATTAAACTATGACATTACTTAATTAGAAAAGCTTTTAATTGTTTTTTGTAAATAAGTAATATTAAGAACATTACTGTCTGAGAAATAAAACTTTTCTGATGAATAATGAATATTTACAAGAATATTTTCATTTATTTTTAATTTTTTTAATTATAATAATTTATAATAGTTTAAAATCGTGTAAAATTCTGTATTGGGGTATTTATTGGATGTGATCTAATAATTAAGTGGAAAGGAAATTTACGAGTCCGAAACTGCAAAGATTAATAAACGTAGTTACGCTATTTATTTTTTAAATAATTTTTATTTATTTTATTGTTACCTTATTTTCATGTATGGTAGACTGAAATTGACATTATTATGAAACGGTTAGGTAATTTAAGAGTTCTGTCCCTTCATTTAGATTATCGAAAAGTTTCGTTTTTGGTCATGCGTACAACCTCTCATCGTCTAATTAGTAAACTGTCCGTCAAACCTTCAATCAGATGAACACGACCAATCGTTAATAATTTGTTGTATATTACTTTTTTATGCTATAAGTAAGTACTTTTTGTTTTAAAACAGCTTAATGTAACTTTTAATTTTCTAATTTTACAAAAAAACGTGTCAGAAATCTTTTGAAATATTTTTAAAGTCGATGAATTTTTGTTTGTTTACAAATTTCTGAAAATTAAGAAAATTGCCGCTTTTAAAAAAAATTAAGAAATCGAGATTAAAGTTTACTTTCCAATCTATATAATTTCTAACTGAAATGCATCAGAACTTTTTACTTAATGGAAATAATAAGTTTAATCATTAAGCTTTTAATTAAATTTAAAATGAAATCTTCAAAAATGGTTTTTCATTTTAAAAGAATTTCATTTTAAAATTAGGTATCGAAAATTTCTGCCGAAAAGTAGGGGTACCTAATAGGTAGCATGCTTTCAGATTGTGATGTCGCAGTTTCTCATCTGGGTGATATATTATTTAATGCATCGAAGGAAGGATATATCAGTCATTAAAAAAACGGTTTTAGGAAATATGCGAGAGTACGGGTTTAACCTCAGTATGGAAACGTGCAATTCTTCTTGAGCAAAATTAATATTTTAAAGCATTGACAAAATGTTAGTCAAGCAGATCAATTGGCAGTAAGGCGAATTAAGAAGTTGCCTCTAACGTTACCATCTTTTCTACGACTAGCAAATTATATCAAACTTATTGTGACAGACACCAACCTGGGGCTGGCAGTGCTGTTTGCGACTTACCTTGTCCCCGCTAAAAGAGGACCCGTGTTTGTTTGGTGTGTAAGGCCTCTGCAGCTGAAATGAAGTTAAGGAAAAGAGCACTTGTCGCTCCGACGTAATCCGTTTTTATTTTCTGCCGGATAATGTATAATTTACTAAGCGCAGCTTAGATGTGGCACAAGGCCGAAATTATGGGGCACCCAGTGATGAGCGAACTCACTACTTAATTGCAATAGTGCTAGCGAGACAAACTTGCTAACCATTACACCACCTTGAGGTGCCCTCTGCCGGATAATGTAAAGCAATGAGGGGGGACTTGCGTTGCATTTCTGTACACAAAAATGGGCAGTGCATTGTGGGATAGCAGGAGGATGCCGGTGGATTGTGGGTACATGACGGCTATAAAAGCAACGTGAGGTGGGGGAAACGGCAGGTGGCTCACAGTTGCTGTTTTGGGTTTATTTTGCAACACTTATGTAGCATGCAAAATTTGAGAGCTCTATTGAACAATTTACTTAAAAGAGGCGGAAAGCGGAACTTGACTGATTAGCTCAATACGATTGAAAAGAAGCATCGGATGCAAGTGATCATTTTATAGTAGCGGCTGCTTTGTTTTTTCCTAGAAATTAACAGTAGCGGATCTACAAACTAAAACAGTTCAAAACTTGATAATCTTTTTTCCAATTAGAAGAGATTGATTTCTTTTCGCCTGGTTTATTCTCTTTAATCTCTTCTTCAAGTGGAGAAGAGGCTCGCTCTTTGTTTCCTGTGTAAGAACGAATATTCGGTCTTTTTCTCTTCTCCTCGTAAATAGTGGTCTATATGCGAATTTTCTGTGGTGTGAGTGGACGGTGGAAACATATCTCTAAACTGAGGATACCTTTTTAGCAGTGTACTGGTTTCTGCTTCTGACTAGAAGTTAGGAGCCCGAACACTTGTGTCGCGCTTAGAGAGGCAGCAATGATCGAAAGTTGCATAATATCGGAGTTCTTGCAAGCGCTTCCTGTAAGAATCTCTAAGATTAACATTATTTTGCATTCTGTGCATTTTACCGTCCTGTACATATGGCAGTAGATGAGCTTCTGCTGTCTCTAGTTGGGGCCTCTAATTGCCAACATAACACGAAATATGAAAATTCACAACCAAAGATACAAAACTAAACCATCCAAACAAAAACAACTCAACCCGTCAACATTTCTTTCTCAAACCTCTGTGGTACACGTACCAAATTTTAAAGTGTAAAATTGTTCTCCCCAGACTTTCTTGCTCTCTGTAAAACCAACCTTAATCCTACAAACCCTACTTCTGATTTCTCGATTCCAGGTTACTTTCCTCCCTTTAAAAAGGGTTCCAGTATCCACATGCATATGCTGGGTTTTTATGTTGGTGAACTCTGGCAAGAGTAATTTCTCTTTAATAACTAGACTATTCTTACATGTGTTTCTACCTCTCTCTACTAAATTCTGTTACCTATATTTTCTTTCTCTATCACTCGCTTTCCTCTCATGACTGCTCATTTCTAGGCAGTATTTAATATAGTCATGACTATCTCCTCTCACCCGTTCGCTAATACGTTTGTGTTCGGTGATTTTAATGACATCTATGTCAGGTGGCTGAAAAACTCTGTCACTGATATTGCTGGCGTTCACACTCTAAATTTCTAAATTACTCAATCTTTCACTCAATCGGTAGATTTCGCCAAGCGTTACAGCAGTAGCCCTGGTGGGTAAGATTTCCTTTTAGATATCTACTTCACTTCTCTCCCTGATCCCAAGCCTACCTCTTAGCAACTCTTATCATACTGTTGTTTCCGTTAATGTCTCTTTCTACAATTTAGAAGCAATTTAGATGAAGCCATGAAAATGTGTCCAACAAATTTAAGTTTCAATAGTAAAGGTTGATATGCAACTAAGAAAATCAACAACTGCTACTCAATCAGTGCCTCTAGTAATTATATTTCCACAAATATATAAGGACAAAGATGAGTATCATCAACCTTATATTCAATTATGAAAGCAGAATGACAAACCATATTTTATTACTTCGAAATTCCCAATAAAATTAAATTTCGGCAGTAAATTCCCTAAAAGAAATTGATATGCTGTTAAACAAATGAGCAATAAAAAACAAAAAACATGTAATCCAGAATTCAGTGTTTGTAACACATTTTTGTAGTTAATACCTGAAGCAAATAATATTGAAATAGACATTAGTCACATTTTTTAAAAAGTTTTATTACATTTTATATTACGAACTTGTGCAAGTTAATTGAAAAAAAAAAAAATATCTTCCTAGATCTTTTACACTTACCCTGCCCACGTACACGTCATCTCTTGGAGTTGTTTTTCTCTTCCGACCGCATTTTTTTAACTGATGGATCCAGTTTGTTTCTTCGCCCTGATGAGACGACTAACATGTGAAAGGCTGACACCAAAATATCAGTGATTTCTCTGGAAGGCTTGTCAGTGTTTTCGGGCAACGTTACCATTTTAGTACGCTTCCTTGGAGTAACGGCCTCTGCAAACAATGACCGCAGGACAACTAATCAACAGCTAAGACGATAGTGTCTGAGAGTGATAAATAATCCAATACAATCAAGGATGACACAATATTTTTCAAGGCTAATCAAATTTCATTTTAAATACCGAAAATATATCGATATTGCTGCATACCAGTGCACAAAACCTAAAATGAGAAAAAAAGAAAAAATTAGAAATCGATTACACCCTGTCACTCCTGAAGAAAGGAAACTAAAGCAATTGTTTCAATTAATTTGCACAAGTATGTTAACTTGTTATTTATATAATCAATCAGTCAGTTAAGTGCCATAAGTGATATATGCTTTAGTCGATCATGTCTCGAAAGAGACATAACTGGGCCGAAGGTTATTCCGCCGTAGGTTGCCATTAATTTCTGCGGTAGACTGGTTGCCAGCCAATGCTATAGAACCCAGTCTGTCCTATTATTTTACCTATAATTGGAGGGAAGAGACGGATTCATACCTTTCCCAGGGGTCATTGCACGTTAGTGAATGCAAGAAATTCAACTAGAACGTGAACTCGGCTCCCCGATTTCTCGTTCAAAGTCGATATCCACTGCACCCCAACGCACATCCTTACATAGTAAATGCTATTCTAAGTGTTCACTATTTTTTTAACGTATACGTTTTCTTTTCTTATTGTAACTATCTCTCGTTGATTTTTTATTTTCGTGTTTCACATTTCAATATTTCCATGTATTTAATCATTTGAGAAAGTTAATGAAGACCTGCAGCTAAATCTGGACCGATTACATACATTTGAGTATCCTCCTTCGGATTTTGTCGAGAACTCCGAGATGAATAACAGGCGCACCCGACCAGATAGGACAACAATATTCAATGCACAGCCAAATGGTAGACGTATAAATGCGCAGCAAGATGAATTGCGATGAGAAAAATTTCCTAGCCCAACACAGTGACGCAAACTTCTTTTCTCCATCTTATTTTCACGGCTTCTGATCTAACGAGTTTCTTTCATTAAAGCCAAGACCACATGAATTTATGTGATACTAGATTGACAACTAGGTCCCACCATTTTACTGTCAAAATAATGACATATAACCGCCAATTCTACAAATAAGCTTCTTTTCTCGAAATTCCCGCCTGTGGAACTTCTTCCGTATATTGTTTCCTTCTTATCCGTTCTTTGACAGCGCCTTTTTTTCTTCTTTCTCCTTTTCTCTCACTGTAATCCCCTGTGCACCAGTGGCAGTACTACCTTGCTTAAGGTAAGACCATTAGAAAAAATCCTTAAAGTTCATTGAGTTCATAGATGATATATTAAAAAAAAATATTAAGTTAGTTTTGGAATTGAACCCATGAATTTTATGCAGCATGTTTTGTCTTCGATTATTTTTGTTTAAATTTGGTCATATAAAAAAAATAACGAGACAATAAGAAACAAATAAAACATTTCAATATTTTTGAGACATTTGCAAAATCCATCTTACATATTTGGTCCGGGTTTTCATAAATATAAATGCGGAAAATAGAATGTCATATTTTATAAACGAGAACAATGCTAGAAAAATTTTATTTTTCATTTTTAGTGAAAACGACTCTTACTAATTTTTTTCCAGTTAACATTGATTTTCCTAGTATAATATATATATATATATATACGCATCGCTCATTCAGTAATGAATTAGAGCACTCTGGTTATTGGCGTATGATACAGCATACGCTAAAAGTCTGCCCCCTTCTACCGAACGCCCATAGGTATAATCGCCGATTGACGCCAGTTCGGTCGGGTTTCAATCCTTGGTTAAAAACAATCGGATGTCTAACCGTACTGATGAGCTGTGATACAGCTAAACAGATCAGCCTGCGGATGACTATATAGAGGAGTGTGTGGGTGCGGTGGGGCTTCTAATGGTTAGATACAAGTTTTTGCTGTCGCCTGCAAAACACATTTATGTTTGTTGACTCGACACAAAACTAACCTAGGACTTGAGCGGATGTCAGTTACGGTTTTTGAGAGAAAGAACCATAATCTGACGTAGACAACTGGTTGATCGTGCTTGCAACTGATGAGGAAATTAGCAATTAATCTGGAAAACTATTATATATTATCATGGTAATTTACATCGCGAATGCACTTAATTTAATATCGGATATTATTCCTGTTTTATGGTTTAAATATTTGGATCGATACTCATCTAACACTATACCAACCTACCTATTTTTGATCAATCTTTCTCTCGCACTCTCTTTATATATATATATATATATATATATTCGGTTACTGGCGTGTGTGTATACACTGCTTATATACGACACGTTAAAATTTGCCTTCTCTTGTTCCACGCACTTATCGCGACTCCGACTGACACCAAATCGTTTGAGTTTCGATCCAGAAGCAAGTGGATATGATGAGCTGTGATACAGCGAAACAGGCTTGTATGTGGCTGACTAATTTATTATGCTCTCATTACGACTGAGCTCGCTAGAGAAGAAAATTTTAAAAATACATTCCACTTCTACGATATAAGCATTACTGTTCAGAAATGAAATGAGTTCTTTCGGTGACTGGCATGTGTGTATACACTGCTTATATACGACACGTTAAACTTTTAATTCTCTGATTCCATGCGGTTATTGGCTTAGTGGTAGCCACTCCGACTGACACCAAATCGGTTGAGTGTCAATCCATGCCAGAAGCAAATGGATGTGTCTAGCCACACTTTTGACTTCTGATACAGGAAAACAGGCTTTTTTTTTATATATAAGCCTTTCACCCAGAGCAAGGCATTTCACTGCCACTATTGCGCAGGGGACTACTTAGAGTGGAGAAAGGATGGTTAGATATAGGAAATGTTAGAAGGAGGGTGATAGGCTGGTAAGGATACCGAGAATGAGGGTTGGGTAGATGTTGAGAGTGTTGGGGGAATAGTTGCAAGTTAGTGTGATAGGAGGTGTCTATTGACCCTACATTTAAACACCTGAAGATTGTAGCTGTCGGGAAAGCAGACATGTGGAAGGGAATTCCACAGGCTGGAAGCGCGAGAAAAGAAGCTGTTGGAGTAGAAATTACGGTTATATGTTATCTGCTTAACTGTAAAAGGGTGGGACCTAGTTGCTAATCTAGTATCTCGTGTAAATTCGTGCTTAGGCGGCACCAGTGATCTAAGCTCATCGGAGCAGAAGCCATGAAAGTACTTGTAGAAGAGGCACAGGGAAGCCACATCACGCCGGTGAGAGAGTGGTTGCAGCCGGTCTGCAAAGTCAGTATCAACCACGTTACAGATTCTCCTTTGTATTTTGTCAAGAAGCCCAAGGAGAGTAGCAGGGGCACCCGACCAGATGTGGCAGCAGTATTCAATACATGGGCGGATGGTAGATTTATATATGTGCAGGAGAGATTCAGGCGGGAAAAAAACTTCCGGGCCCTGCACAGAGAGCCGACTTTCATAGCGGCAGATTTGGCAATGGATTCGACATAGTCATTCCATTTGAGGTCCACCGAGAGTATAAGGCCAAGGATGCGTAGTGTTTTACTCTCTGGGAGTCAAGCCTGTTCCATGCTATGGGAGGTAGATGCGATTGTCTATGGTTAGTTGATCACAGCTTTGTTTTAGAAGCAATGACATTTAGTAGCCATTTCCTACCCCAGGCCACTACGGATTGGAGGTCATTTCAAGCTCGGCAGCGAGGTTCGCTTTGTCGCCCATACCGGGTTTTTGATCGAGGCGAGAGTAGATTGTGGTGTCATCGGCGTACATGCCTACTTGGGATCTAATGGCATCGGGGAGATCATTAATGTAGATCAGAAAGAGCGTGGGAACTAGGATAGAACCTTGAGAGACGCCCGCGTTCGTATGGTAGTTTTGGGAGGCATGCCCATTTAATACTACCTTCAATGTGCGGTTAGAGAGGAATGGCTGGATGAGGTCAAACAGATGTTCAGTTATACCGTAGCTCCGCAGTTTACATAAAAGCCCAGCGTTCCAGACCCTGTCGAGCGCTTTAGAGATATCCAAGGTAACGGTTCGGGCTTCGCCATTCTTGTCAAGAGCCTGGTATATGTACTCGGTAATGGTCGTTAGCGTATCAGCAGTAGACCTGGCGAAGCGAAACCCGTACTCTTTGTCCGAGAGAAGCCTGTAGGCCGTGAGATGCTGAATCAGCTCGGCGTTGATAATGGCTTCGAAAACTTTGCCGAAGATCGGAAGGAGACTGATAGGGCGGTAATTGGCGGGGTCTGAGGGTTAAACAGTAGCTACTCTGGCATCTACGCATCGTTCATGCAGCAATGGATGATAATATACACGCTAAAAGTCTGTCTCCTTCTACCGAGAGCCCGTAGCTCAGAGGTAGAATCGCCGACTGACGCCAATTCGGTCGGCTTTCACTCCTGAGTAAAAAGCAATCGGCTGTCTAACCAATGAGCTGTGATACAGCAAAACTGATCTGTCTGCGGATATATATATATATATATATATATATATATATATATATATATATATTACAGTGAGAGAAAAACAATGCACGGATGATGTAGAAGAAATGATAAGAGATGGATGGGAATGAAGTAAAAAAAAATGGCATTTGACGTTGTATTTAAGCAAATGGAAGGAGGTTCCACAAACGTAAATTGCGAGAAAAGGTAATGTACATGAATCAGTTACAATTAAATATTTCGACGTTAAAAGGGCGTGACCTAGATTCCAATCTAGGAGTACGTGTAAATGCATGTTGTCAGTGTACTAGGGGAAAAGCTAGACAGTACATTTACCGTGAAAATACTCGTAGAGAAAATAGATGGAAGCTGCATCATGTCGACGAGTAAGTGACTGAAAAGGAATCTCCTAGGTAAGGATTGGTTATATTGCGGATCATTCTTTGGATTTTTCCGAGAACCTCAATATGAAGAGAAGAAGGAGCCAAC
Source organism: Ascarosepion bandense (assembly GCA_037127315.1). Classification (NCBI taxonomy): domain Eukaryota; kingdom Metazoa; phylum Mollusca; class Cephalopoda; order Sepiida; family Sepiidae; genus Ascarosepion; species Ascarosepion bandense. The sequence continues at coordinate 75,249 of JBBBDQ010000501.1, read as the reverse complement.
CAGATATGGAAACAGGATTCAATGCAAGAACGAATGTTTAATTTGTTAATGTTCAAAATGAATTCCGACAATAAAAAAACTTCCTAGTGAAAGATAGTGGCTCAATTTTCCTAGCAATAGACGCTGCATTGGTTTCGAAGCAGTCATTCTATTTGAGATTATTTGAGAGAATAGGGCTAAATTTGCGAAGTGTTTTGGTCTCTAGAAATCTAGCATCGTTTATTCTGATAGAATGCAGGAACAACAAATTTAAAGGTGATGGTAGTCTCCTTCAGTTCGGCCCAATTTTACTTTTTTTTTCTAGTGTTCTAATAATTGTTGTTGTTGTATTTGTACCACTTGGGATAATAATTTGTTCATATTTAAGGATTACTGTTTCTTTTTCATTTGAAAAATTATCACGAAAGTATTTATTGAAACGGCACAGGGAAGTAACGTTACGGTAGTAGGAAAGTTACTGTAGCCGAGTCGCTAGATCAGAACCGATAATAATGCAGATTCTTCTGTAGATTTTATTCATGAGCTAATATCTAAATAGCAGAGTCACCAGACAATATGTTACAGAAGTAGTCTAAACACGGAGGAATGGAAGGCTTAAATATATATAAGAGAAATATATCTCGCGCGTATTATCGCATAGCATCTCATCGATCAATGGATTTTTGTAGTCTTTCTATTTTATGTCATGTGAAAGCGTTAGTCTGAGAAAACGAAAGGGGAGCAGCTTCGTTTTTAAGGTATTAAAAGTTATAAGCCATTTCCTAGCCTATTCAATCAGAGATTGGAAATCCTTTTGAAGGATATCAGCCAGGTTCACTTTGTCAACCTTGGCAGATTTCTTATTGAGACGAGAGTAAATGGTGGTCTCATCTGTATAAGTAACTACTTGAGAACTTATTACATTGGCATAGGATCTAGGATAGGGCTTTGAGGGACGCCCGCGTTCGTATGAAAGATTCTTCAAGTTTGCCTGTTCAAAACAACATTCATTTCCCGATTTGATAGGAACGATTGAATTAAATATAACAATCGTCCAGAAATATCGTAGCTAGAGAACTTGTATAGATGTCAGCATGCCAATCTCTTTAAAGATATCACGGGTAACAGCTTGAGCTTCGCCGTTCTTATGATGAGTTATCAATCCCCATATAAAAATATATATTTAAATGGTGACTGGCAAGATACTGTAACTAAGTTATTCATCTATTTTTTTATATTCTTATAAATTCATATACGTCTGTAAAATTTGTCCAAATGTTATGTATATCCTAGCACTTTTAACTATTCTTATAGCCATTATTGATGACGAATTTTTTTTCACTGAATGTATTTCTATAAACGAAGACACTTATCCGAACACAAGAAAATTTAAATAAAATCTTGTCCGTTGTTATAATAAAAATTGTATAAAGGAGTGATTCCCAAATAAATAATATTCCCATGTGTGTCTGCGTGTTAGTATATATATATATATATATATATATATATATATGACATCTTCTCAATCCTTTTAGGACAAACATTTCCGTACATCTTGAGAGAAAGGGAAATAACATCGTATGCTTAAATATATTTCTGTATGGCTACGTGCAAACAGTTCTATATTGAATCGTCTTTAGCGTCAATCATATGTCGGAAGTGCATTGATTTTTTTAAATATTGTTGTCATTTTCTCCCGGCTAATATAATTGTGTTTCTTCTTTGCCCGCCATTTATTTGTATTATTTCAAAATTTCTGTAGCATATCTGTACAACTTTCAGAATGGTTACACCGCAGACGCACGCCTGCCATCTAGTGAAATAGCTCTTAAGCAAAACGAACGATCCGATATTAACAATGATTTAAAATTCACGGATCACTGTCACTCTCTTTGTTCAATGTTGACGGTAAATACGGGCTTTTTGTCGAGTTCCTACATCAGTACATTAGCATTTTATCTTTCAGTTTTGATACAATATCTATCTCAAAGCGCCGGTAAAACTAAAATACGCTTATTTACTCATCTGCCTTACATCAGCATGGACGATGCTAACCGCCAGGAAAGTGACGCGTTTCCTCTTCTCAGACTAACGCTTTCACATGACATAAAATAGAAAGATTTTAAAAATCCATTGCTCGATGAGATGCTATGCGATAATACGCGCGAGATATATTTCTCTTATATATATTTCAGCCTTCCATTCCTCCGTGTTTAGACTACTTCTGTAACATATTGTCTGGTGACTCTGCTATTTAGATATTAGCTCATTAATAAAATCTACAGAAGAATCTGCATTATTATCGGTTCTGATCTAGCGACTCGGCTACAGTAACTTTCCTACTACCGTAACGTTACTTCCCTGTGCCGTTTCAATAAATACTTTCGTGGTAATTTTTCAAATGAAAAAGAAACAGTAATCCTTAAATATGAACAAATTATTATCCCAAGTGGTACAAATACAACAACAACAATTATTAGAACACTAGAAAAAACAAGTAAAATTGGGCCGAACTGAAGGAGACTACCATCACCTTTAAATTTGTTGTTTTTCATTTTATTACACCCTACACTTTCCAATTGACAAAAAAATAAAAAATAAAATAAAAATTGTAAAAATTTCAACTTTTAAGCAATTTTAGGGATGGGGCTCAGTTTTTCATACAATCTTATGCAGTAAATCGATGCTTGCGCATATTCAACTACTGAATCCTTTGCGAAATGTTTGAATAAAGCCATTCTTGGAGTTTCCGAGAAAGATGCCATCGTAAAAACTGAAGAAAACTTGAAAAAGACAAAAACAAGAGCAACAACTCAGCCCAAGAAAAACAAAACAAAGCAACCCCAACGCGAGTGGCCTAAAATGGAGGATCGATTTATTATAATGTTGTATGCGAAACTGAGCCCCCTTAAAATTGTTTAAATATTGACATTTTCCAAATTTATTTATTTTATTTTATTTTATTTTTTTTGGTAATCGGAAACTTTATGTAATAATCAATAAGACTGCTGAAAAAAGTAAAAAAATAAAATAAATGAAAACAACAAATTTAAAGATGGTTGTCATCTCCTTCAGGTCCGCCCAAAAATTAATTGAAAAAATTCAGAAAAATCTGTAAACGTCTCCAGTTTCTTTCACTCTAAACGCTGTGGCAAATTCCATAGCGGAATCAATATATGAATCGGATGATGAAATTGAGCTTTTGCTTGTTTTAAAATATACATATAAATTTATGAAACAAGAATGCAGTGACTAGGTAAACAAAATTCTTTTGAGAAAGTTAGCACTAGTAGAACCAAAAAAATCATGTAATATTCTTCTGCCGAGAAAACTAGAAGAAAATTGTTTTGAAGAAATAGTAAATATTTTAAATCACATTTTTAGCGACAGTAGATTGTTATTCAATACTCATTGGAAGTGTATGAATCTAACGAAGAAAGACGAATATTTTTGACTTATGCTGAAATTCTTAACAAAGAGTCTGGGAAAATCAAATTAAATGAGCTAACTCCGGTTCAATTTAGAATATTAGATTTTGTTCAAGGGTTAACATTGAAACAGATGCATGAGAGAATCTCAACTAAACTGGAAGAGAATCAAAAGCTAACACAAGTAGGAATATGGGACGAATATCAGAGAATCCTAAATCTGAGGTACGATACGGAGGAAACTGAAGAAAAAGAAAACGAATATATACAATCATTAAAAGTACTTTCGGTTGCATAACCATCTACCACAAAATTATATTATTGGCCAGAAAGATACTCAGTGGTTATTACAGGTTCAATAAACGGATCGCATTAGATAGTGGTACTGGATAACATTACCAAATGTAATGAAAGTTATTAGTAGCCAAACACAGAATATGTAATTACTGATGTCAAAGATTAAATAACTCAATTTTTCGAACTTAAAAAACATTGTAAAATGTTCTCCATTGAACATATTACAACTCCGTCATATGAGCTTTGGCCAAACAGACGAACTGAATGGTTTGTTGGTACTTTTAAGAGAACTTATGTTGTCAGGCATGTGTTAGGGTTAACCCTAACCCTAACCCTACTACGCCGAAGCATGCTCTGCTGACTGGGACTTGTCCAAAAAAGGGAGACAAACTGTGTACTTTCGGGCAGAGCTGGACTCAGTCGATGATCCGTCTGCAGAGAGAGATATGACTGAGAAGACAAAACAGGCTTAGTTGCCGATCCTGCGTAAGCAGAAGCTGGAAAAATTTAAACCCTCGGCCCTTTTGTGTGCGCTCGGGACCCTACGTAAATTCTGACATCGTGTCACATCCCGTCTCAATGAGGGGATTCTGGGTAATTAGAAAGTGTTCTACCTGAACCCAAAGCTGTCAGACAAGCTCTCTGTTATGGGACAGAGAGAGAATCATTCAGGCAAGGATACAAAGACGAACTCGTCCGAATCACCCTAAATTTTCTTCATTCTTTCATTGATGAAACTGCAATATAGGTATTTATTAAATATTTATAAATTCAGTTGATGCACATGTTATTGTGCAGTATTAACAAAGAACCATTTTATTTTCATTTACAATTATTCACATGGCAATAAATACTAAAATAAAACACTGAGGTTGCCTAATAATTATGGCCGGTAGTATATATATATATATATATATATATATATATATATATTATACCTTGTATTTTAGAACATGTACATAATTATTTTATATATATCCAAGAAAAAGGTACGTTTGTTTCGATATTGAAATTTAATGTCTCATCAGGCGGTGTTTTCTATATATATCTCCACGACAAATGTACGCTTGTTTCGACATTAAAACTTCAATGTCTCCTCGCCTGATAGAACATTGAAGCTTCAATGTCGAAACAAACGTACCTTTGTCGTGGATATATATAGAAAAATTATGTACATATTCTAAAATATAATTATAATAAATATTCACGCTCTATACATTATATATCGAACAGTTTTAAATTAATGTTTTGGACGTTGTAAGAATTCTTTCTTCGTTCTGTATTCACTCGGATATATATATATATATATATATATATATATATATATATATATATATATATATATATTCATTATAATTTCATTCGACTTGAGCAAAGCTGTGACGTTTATGAAGCTCCAGTTGCACAGTACCTCTAGTGTGTAAGAAAACTTTTCCTTTATAGTATCACTTCCAAGAGAATATTATTTAGGTATTTAGTTTATGTGTGTTTTAGTATGCTTCTCTCTCTCTCTCTCTATCTATCTATCTCTCTATCTCTCTATCTATCTATCTATCTATCTATCTATCTTAGATTGTTCATAAATATATATATATATATATATATATATATATATATATATATCCATTTGCCTATCTATCTACCTAAGGTTCTTATCTATCTATCTATCTATCTATCTATCTATCTATCTATCTATCTATCATTTTAAGATTACTATTGGCAAGAAGAATTTTTGGTGGCTAGAAAAAAAAACACGTTTGTAAGCTAAATTTGATGGTTCTGATTCAGAAATTACCTTAGATTTTTATACTTAGCTACTGTTTTTGCTGTACTGATATTGCTCATTTTTGGGAAAAAAGTTCAAGTTAGGATCTAGGCTGATATAAATATTTAGTTAATAATGGTCTTAGAAACAGATCAGTTTACAGGTAGGCTGAGTAATTTATGGCAACCACTTGAAATAAAATACGTTTACAAGACAATGTGTGTTTTCCAGTTTATCAACATAATTCAAATTATATGATAAATTTTATCAATAATATACTTCATTAGTGATACGCTAATATGAGTATTAAGGTTCATTTTTATATTGCCATCTAAATAACTTTCTGGATAATTGCGGCGATTTGAGTGATTCGCATGGAGAACGATTGCATCAGGATATCAAAACAATGGGCTACTACTAGGCAGTGGGACTAACGAATGATGGATGATCACTACCGGAGTATCAAAAAATGACTTCAATAACATTGAACATGACAGACAATGAAGAAAGAGAAAAAGCTTCCCATAGTTCTTATGTTCACGAAGGCTTTATTTCTGCTAATAATTTATTAAATGATTTGATGAAAATACTTGTTAGTCTTGATGTTTTCAATCGTGTTATTTGGAAAGATTTATGGTCTGATTATTTTTGAAAAATTCGTATTTATCAATAATCATACCTACATTTGTTGGTTTAAATAAGAATTCATAGGTTTCTACGATTTTACTTTGAGAAATATTGCCATCGGTCAATGTTTTATATATACAGAAAATAAATAAATAAAAAAATATTTTTTTCGCAAAAACAGGGCATTTCTCTACAGTAAAAATGGTCGCTGGCCAAGAAAAACAATGTTATTTTCAGATTCAGCGCCCTCGAATAATCTAAAAAAGATATTTGATGTCTCCACACTATTTCAGTTTTTTGGTTGTTATTTTTTTTTTGTATTGTTTACCAATATAATTAAAATAAAATGAGAATCTAGATGTTTTTCGCATTGCGTCTCCGTGATAAGCAAAATGCGATTGAGATTTCTTTGAGACTAAATAACTCTTTTCCATTGACGTTCATAGACGAAAATGTGTTACTTGACAATTTTCCAAGAATTATTTCAATTTTTTAACACATCGCCCGGTAAATACATTTCTAATCTAAATATTTTTTGTTAGAATAACTTCAAGCTAGGCTTTCAGGAACTTTGAACTTCAAAGAATCAGAAACTATCTTTTAAAGACTAGACAGGCTTACAAAAAATTTCGATCGAAAACAAAACTGTCAAATACGAATTTTAATTAAGACATGCCAGAAGATAATTCAACCAAAACAATCAGTCAATCACTAATAGAGAAATGGGGGAAGTGTTGGATAATGATACCGAATTTTCAGTCGTGCCCCAAGGTTTGGCGAATTATCTTGGTTTCTGAAAAAATGATGAAGAGTGATTTTCATGAAAGTCAAATTCAGTAATAACGTTCTATTTCAATTCATCACTGATAAAATATTCTAATGTAAGTTTACTATACTCCGTAAAATTTGTATGTATTTTTCTCTTGTCATTAATTGTGAAAATTTGATACTGCAAAAATCTTGATGCGAAAGTCACAATGAATGGATGTCATTAAGAAGCTGAAACATCAATAATTGTAACAGTAAAATCACGCCAACAAAAGATATGAACCGTTTTGTTGAAGAATAGAAATTGGATGCGTTAGGGTTAATCCACATCAGTTATATATATTTATCTAAAAGTGAACAATTTTCTGGGAAACTACAAGTTTCATTTTGTATCATTATAAGGTTGTGGATTCCGGGTGATGAACCGCACAAAATAATGAACAACAAAACAGTTATTTGAGATATTTGCCATTTTTTTTCATTTATTTTTTGAATTTCTATTTGTTTTTTCTCTATTTTAATTTCTGCTTCCATTATGTTTTTCCTCGAATTTTAATTGTCTCTCTTCACTTATTTTTATGGTCATCAGCAAAAGATACAACCCAAAATGCCAAATACAGGTGGTGGATAACAGAATCAAACAAGTACAAGAATTTAAGTACCTAGGAAGTGTTCTAACAGAAGATGGAAAGTGCACACGGAGATCCGAAGGCGAATTGGCATGGCAAAGGACGAGTTCCAGAAGATAAGCAAAATACTAACACACATGAAAATCTCAATAGAAACGAAGAAAAGAGTGCTAGACTGCTACGTGATGTCACTTCTTCAATACGGCAGTGAATTCTGGACAATATCATCGAAAATGAGGACAAAACTGGAAGCGGCCGAAATGTGGTTCTACAGAAGGATGCTACGGATATCGTGGACTGAGCATACAAGCAACGACAAGGTGTTAGAAAGAATGGCAACAAAAAGGAAATTGATGCTGAGCATCAGGAAGAGACAACTGAAGTTCCTGGGACATGCAATGAGGAAAGAGAGCCTGGAGAACCTGATACTTACTGGACAGATAGAAGGAAGGAGAGACAGAGGAAGGCAGCGGATAACTTATTTGCAGGGACTGATCAGGTGGATGACGGAACGGGGGTTGCCAGGAGCAACAGGAGCAAACATACTAAGAGCCACAAGGGATAGGGAGACGTGGAGAGCCATGATCGCCTACGTCCTGAAGGGACAGGGCACATAGAAGAAGAAGAAGAGTATTCCTTTTTGAAATTCATCCATGGTTTGTTGCTTTGATTTCGTGGGGGGTTTCCCTTTTTTACGGTTGCTTTTTTGCATTTAATCTTGTAAAATATTTTTGTGAAAAAATTTGCTGTTGCGACTTGTTCGAAGAGGAAAAAATATTGACTTTCAAACACCTTTTTACAATTTTTTCTTTCTATCTCTTTTCGTTCCAAAAATTCTTATACAAGCTGATTTTCTGCAATGGTGTCGTCAATTTTTTTGTCGACTTATGTGGCACTATGATTTTTCTCGTTGTTCTGTATGAGTTCTTTCGAGTTTTTTCGAGACTCTCGAATTTCCGTCGGCAAGTTGTTGTGTTCGACTTGAATTCGAATCCTTTGTCGAAGTTGTTGTGTCGACTCGCGCTCGAATCTTTGTTATCAAGTTGTTGTGTTGTACGTGAGTTCGAATCGTCGTCGCCAAGTTGTTGTGAATTCCCAGTGAGGAACCTCACAATATAATGAACAACAAAACAGGTATTTGAGATAGAAAAATAAGTCATAGTAAAAGTAAAGATACAAACTGGAACGCTGGTTAGCAATCCCTGAAAACGATTAGTAAGGAATATATATACAAAAGTCTTTGAATTGAAGTCGTGCTGGAATTATTTGTCCGTGTAGTACTATTCTGGCTGAGTGGAGCTCAGAGCTTCTATGACTACTGACGCGGTATTTTCTATGTAACTTCCGTATCTCTCGGTAACTTACGGTACTCGTGCGATGGCTCTAATTTTCTGACGTATCTAACTATGGCAGGAGCATATGTATCCTCAAGTCGAGTTCATTATCATAGAAAAAAAAGGAGATTCCACAACATATAACATACGCATTTCTGTTACAAATAACTATGTTAATACATCTGAATAATTTAAAGATTATAGTTTGCAAATAAAATATCTACTTAGTCATGCCAATGCGTCTTCGGATCTCAATTTCGCACTCTCCATCTACTGTCAGAACGCTTCCCAGGTATTTAAGTTTCTTTATTTGTTTTGTTTTTGTTTCTCTGACATGTAGTTGAGGTCTTCTTTTTGATGAGGACAATATATTCAATTTTCTTGAAGTTTATTTGCAGTTCTATCTTCTCGCTTTCTCTTACTGCTTTTTGTTAGAGATTATGCATTTTTCTTTCGTATCTGATCGCAGCACCGTGTCGGTCGATGCAACAGTAATGTGGTTCTACAGAATGATGCTGAGCATAACATAAACCGAACACGTGAGAAAAGATGAGGGATTGGAGGGGAAGCAAACGAGAGGAAAACTTATACTTAACGCCAGGAAAAGACAGTGAGGTTCCTGGGACATGTAATGAGAAAAGAGGGTGTGAAGAATCTAATACTAACAGGTCGGACAGATAAAAAGCGAGACAGAATTTATTTAATATGTTTGAGCAAATGGATAGCGAAGCGGGTTTTGGGAGTGATATCAAGAAAAAAATATTGAGAGAGACAAGAGACAGGTCCAAGTGGAGGTCCTTGATCGCCTACGTCCTGTAGGGACAGGATACATCATAAAGAAAAAGAAAAAGGAAGATTGCAAATTCAAATTGTTTTTTGCTTAATGATAGCTCTTTTTTTCAATTTTATTGACTGTTATCTTATTGTATATGTGGATAGTGAATTGTTTATTGGCGCGAAATGTTTCCCTTTCATTCTCTTATAGTTGTGTAAGACATAAATGCATATATTCCTCCCCCACAAAAAATAAAAAAATAAAATAATTAAAGTATACGGGAATCTACACATGGACGGAATCCAGTCGAGAAGAATATGATTGAATTCAAATTCGTGAAGAAGGTAACGGAGAAAACAGCACGACTACATTTTCAAAAAAAATCATTGCAATGCGTAGATAATTAAGTCGACAGGAAACATTTCAATACCGCCGACTCAGCACTATCGGTTTATCTGCGACCAACCGTTGTGGGCTGTCATAGTGTGCACATTTCTTTGATCAGCTTTGTGTCGTACAGATTTTGAAAGTGTGGTGGTTTTTCTTAGTAATTTAAGAGTTACAACAGCCTATTTGTCTAACTGGTGTTTAATTTTCAAACTTTTCATCGGACCGAAAATGAAAGATCTTAGTATAAAAAACGAAAAGAAAAATTAAAGAAATATACGAAGTCAGTGACGGTAGATAAAAGAATCTTGTATATTATTTCTTTTTTTCCACAACAATCTCCAACTGAATGTTTGAGGCGAACTGCGCATAAATTTCAAAAGGTTTTTAAATAAAAAATAAAGTAATGTTTTAAAATTGCTTGTTTGATTAGAGTTTTGTTTAATGGCATATCAACCTCTGTAGGTAATTTTGTTTGTTTGTTTTTAGGTTTAACGACCTATCAATCGTTATGGGATCATTTAAGGTCATAACCAATGATTTGGGGTAAGGTTATTTTATTTTTACAAAATTTTTCTTTTCGAGTATCAAGATTCATTGGGATTTGTTTTTCAGAGCAGGGTCCCCAAGTCCTACCCTTGTTATTTAACCCATAACTGGAGGGAGGGACGGATTAATACCTTTCCCAAGGGTACCAGTGCTTAAGTGAATACAGGGTATTCAACTGGAATTCGAACTAGGCTCACCGATTTCTCTTTCGGAGCCGATATCCACTGCACCACAACGCACATCCGTCACTAAGCGCTTACAGTACCTGATATTTCCAAGCGGTCACCCATCTAAGTACTGACCAGGCTCCACGTTGCTTAACTTCGGTGATCGACAGAGAACCAGTGTATTCAACGTGATAGGCCGTAAGCCCTGTGGGTAGTTTAACGCCAAAAAGGTGCAGTTTTAAGGTATTTCTGTTTTGGTTGTTTAATGTTTGCTTATAGTGATTTAGGTTGATTTCGTCAGATTTTTTATTTTTTTTTTAGAAAACCGAAAATATTTTCTAGTTTTGTATTTAATTATGTTTTGTTGATGATAACTTTTTCCTTCAAAAATGTATATTTTTCTATAAAAATCTATTTTTCTATATATTTCCATAAAAGTGCATTTTTAAACTTTCAAAGTGCTTTGGGGGTTAAATATCTGCCCATGGCTGGGACCCTACCACTCCCAGTAAGGGTGGACCAGGGAACAGCAGCAACTAAGAGGTGACTCCATGCTCCTCACAACCTCCCAATCAGAGGCATTGCTGCTGAATGTAGTTTACCGTCATGCCCATGACCCTACAAAATGTTTAAAAAATTATTTCATTCGGTTTTACCAAGGCCTGTTATAAAATGATCTTTAATAAATTACTTCTATTTGTTTTTAAAAAGTCGTCGACTGTTAAATCGTCGATGCTGTTAAATTTTCGCTGTTGAAACTGCGGTGTTGAGACAGTGAAGTTGTGTTGGCGGTGATGAGTCGTCCAGTACCCAGTAAATAAACATTAGCTGTGAAGAGTAATTAAACTCCTACGATTGTAAAGATTTAAAAGAAACATATTCTATATATATATAAGTTTTTTTATCATTTCACTCCAACAAGTCAATAAATTTACTGACGCAAAGAATCTGAAAAAAAAGCATTATTAAATGGAGTTTATTTAAAAGAACAGAAATTAAAAACACAGTATAAAACTTTACCTTTTTATTTTGAATATCAAAGTTGAATGGAAAAGTGATGCACTAAGTTTTTTTTTAATCGGGTCGCCCCAAGCAAGACATTTTACAACCACTGTTGTGCAGGGGTTTACATAGGAGGAATGTTATGAAGAGGTTGCAGGGCGTGTCAGGAAGAGAGTAGGAGAGGGAAGAGAGTACTGATGAGAGTAGGGTGGACGAGGAGGAATATTATGAGGAGTGAGAGGTTGCAGGGGGTGTCAGGAAGAGATTACTGATGAGAGTGGGGTGGACGAGGAGGAATATTATGAGGAGTGAGAGGTTGCAGGGGGTGTCAGGAAGAGATTACTGATGAGAGTGGGGTGGACGAGGAGGAATATTATGAGGAGTGAGAGGTTGCAGGGGGTGTCAGGAAGAGATTACTGATGAGAGTGGGGTGGACGAGGAGGAATATTATGAGGAGTGAGAGGTTGCAGGGGGTGTCAGGAAGAGATTACTGATGAGAGTAGGGTGGACGAGGAGGAATATTATGAGGAGTGAGAGGTTGCAGGGGGTGTCAGGAAGAGATTACTGATGAGAGTAGGGTGGACGAGGAGGAATATTATGAGGAGTGAGAGGTTGCAGGGGGTGTCAGGAAGAGATTACTGATGAGAGTAGGGTGGACGAGGAGGAATATTATGAGGAGTGAGAGGTTGCAGGGGGTGTCAGGAAGAGATTACTGATGAGAGTGGGGTGGGCGAGGAGGAATATTATGAGGAGTGAGAGGTTGCAGGGGGTGTCAGGAAGAGATTACTGATGAGAGTAGGGTGGACGAGGGGGAATATTATGAGGAGTGAGAGGTTGCAGGGGGTGTCAGGAAGAGAGTAGGTGAGGGAAGAGAGTACTGATGAGAGTGGGGGTGGATGTAGAAAAGCATGAGAGAGAGGATGTAAGTTACTGTGACAGGAAATGATTCTCACAAACGAAAAGTATGAAAAATGAAAATGTAATATAAAACTCATGGGTACATCTATCAATTTTAGCTGTAAAATAATGAGCCCTAGTTGCCCATCTAGTAAGTCATTAAGTGCCATAAGTGACACACGCATGGGCGGTCATGGTTCGAAAGTGACATGACTGACTGTGTAGAAGATTTTCCCGCAGTAGTTTGCCATTACATTCTGCAGTAGACTGGTTGACAACCAAGGCTATAGGACCCAATCTGTTCTGTTATGCAACCCATATTTGCAGGGAGTAGTGACTGTTAATACTTTTCTTAAGGGTATTTGCGTGCAAGTGAATGCAACAAACTCAACGGCAATTCGAACTCGAATCTTCGATTTCCCGTTCCGAGCCGATACCCACTGAACCACAATTACATCGCTTAAATTAAAAAAGTTGGGGCCTCAAAGACGATAACTCGTCAGAAGAGTCTCCTGCAAAACATCTTTGGAAGAGGCACAGGAAAGCGACGTTAAGTAACTGAAAATATGATGCCAGATCAGGACCAATAATATTAAAGATTATTTTTGTCATTAATGCATCGTAGAAACCTTAGAAAAAAAAGAACTATATATATATATATATATATATATATATATATATATATAGATAGATAGATAGATAGATTAGATTAGATATATATATAGATAGATAAATAGATTAGATTAGATAGATAGATAGATTAGATATATAGATAGATTAGATTAGATAGATAGATAGATAGATAGATAGATTAGATATATAGATAGATTAGATTAGATATATAGATTATATATATATATATATATATAGAGAGAGAGAGAGAGAGAGATAGATAGATAGATAGATTAGATATATAGATAGATTAGATTAGATAGATAGATAGATAGATAGATTAGATATATAGATAGATTAGATTAGATATATAGATTATATATATATATATATATATAATAGATAGATAGATAGATAGATTATATAGATAGATTAGATTAGATAGATAGATAGATTAGATATATAGATAGATTAGATTAGATATATAGATTATATATATATATATATATATATATATATATATATATATATATAATAGATAGATAGATAGATAGATTAGATTAGATAGATAGATAGATAGATAGATAGATAGATAGATAGATAGATTAGATTAGATAGATAGATTAGATAGATAGATTAGATTAGATAGATAGATAGATGATTAGATATATAGATAGATTAGATTAGATAGATAGATAGATATATAGATAGATTAGATATATAGATAGATTAGATTAGATATATAGATTAGATTATATATATATATATATATATATAGATAGATAGATAGATAGATAGATTAGATTAGATAGATAGATAGATAGATAGATAGATAGATAGATAGATAGATTAGATAGATAGATTAGATTCGATAGATAGATAGATAGATAGATTAGATATATAGATAGATTATATTAGATAAATAGATAGATAGATAGATTAGATATATAGATAGATTAGATATATAGATAGATTAGATATATAGATTAGATTAGATAGATAGATAGATAGATAGATAGATAGATAGATTAGATTAGATTAGATTAGATAGATAGATAGATAGATAGATAGATAGATAGATAGATAGATAGATAGATAGATAGATACCGAATTATACATTATACCCAATAGCATTATAAGAATAGTCGTTATAGAATTATTATTCTGACACCTTTGGATCTGTTATCAATCATATATGCTAATTTTATTCATAAAATTCTATCAAGTAATTAATGAGGTGACATATCGAAGTGGTCACATCCGTAACTACATAAAGCTTTTCTGGCCTTTCCGTCGCTTCTAGCGATTTCAGATGTTCGTTGAAAATCAGCTCTAATTGTCTACATGGTTGTGAATATTTATTACGACTATACCTCGCTCTTTTTCTTCTTTTTCTTTTTCTTCTTCTTCAACACTCTCAGTTTCTTTCTATCTAAATATCATTATATCTCTTTCTTACTCAATGTTTTTAATTTTTAAATTCTTAATTTAGCTTTAAACGTATGAGAATCTGTTTTTCGAAATATGCATTTCGTAATTGCATTTGCTTCATTGTTTTCAAATCACCGAATTTGAATGCATTTGCATTTACCGATCTTTTAACATATAACCATTCATCCTATTTAATCAGGGTTTCGCTTTATGGCATGAAAGACAAAATAAAATGTCATTTAAAAGACTTAAATGCTGAATCTGCTTGGCAAAGGACGCGTTCCAGATGCTAAGTCCTAAGACACAAAAAATTCACTAAAAACAAAGAAGAGAATGCTAGATTGGGATGTGATGTCAGTTCTTAAATATGGCAATGAATGCTGGTCAATATCATCGAAGATGAAGAAAAAACTCAAAGCATCGGAAATGTGGTTCAACAGACGGATACTGCGGACATCATGGACTGAACATGTGAGGAATGACAAGGTTTTGGATGCTGTTCTACAGACGGATGCTGCAGATATCATGGACCAAGCATGCGAGCAATGATGAGTCGTTGGAAAGAATGAAACAAAAAGAAAATTAATAGTGAGCATCAGGAAGAGACAACCAAATTTCCTGGGGACATGTAATGAGAAAAAACGGCTTGGAGAACCTGATACTGACAGGCCAGATAGAAAGAAAAAGAGACAGAGGAAGGCAGCCGATGACATATTTGAAGAACCTGAGCAGGTTGATGACGGAACGAGGGTTGCGTGGTGTAACAGAAGAAAACATACTAAGAGCCACTAAGGATAGGGAGACGTGGAAAGCCATAATTGCCTACGTTCTGAAGGGACTGAACACATAGAAGAAGAAGAACCTATAACCTGTCATGCTTTCTCATAACTTTCCTCCTATGTAACCCCCTGCAAAACAGTGGCAGCAAAATGCTTGCTTGGGGCGATATGATTAGAAAAAAAGATAGATAGATAGATAGATAGATAGATATAATCTCCAAGAATTTATATGTAAAGTCAATAGTCATCTCCTACCTCACTAACCTGCACCCTCTCTCTCATGCTTCTTTCTCCGTCCACTCTAATTTCATCAGTATTCTCATTCTTCTCTTACCTACTTCCTGACACCCCCTATAACATGCCTTGCTTTCTCATAACTTTCCTCCTATTTAATCCTCTGCAAAACAGTGGCAGATAAATGCCTTGTTTGGGGTGAAATGATTATAAAAAGAAAACAAAAACAAATACCGCAGTGAATTTGCTAAAAATGCAGAATCTACATTTCAAGTTTTAACAATTGAGCTTCAACAAAATTGTTGACTCAGATGGGAGGCTTTTGAACAGATTCTCGACATTTTTGTCTTTTTCATCTTTTGCCTGAATTTCTATTATGTTTATACGGATATGGATGTTTTAGACAGTAATTTCAGTATCAACGAATCAAACAATTGAAAATGTTTTATATATTCTTTCTCCGAAAAGAAATATATTAGGACCTTGAATAAGTTCTCGCGTTTTTTACAGATGGCTTTCCCAGCATTACGTGTGTAGTTTTAGATGGTAACGCATCTATAAGAAAGTGCTATAAACAAGTTTTCAATACGACATATGCCATTCCACCAAAGTGTAAACAATTTTGCTTTTCATAGCGTTCAACATGTTGGATTTTGTGCCAAAGCAAATGCAAATGCATTTGCGAGGAATTTTACTGCATTACTTTATTCAAAACTAATCTGCAGCTAATGCACACATAATTTTTTGAGACTTGCAGCGACCATGCTCTGTCGTAAGTAACATTCAGTGATGAATTTAGAAGCTTCAAACATAAAGGTTTTGATACTGAAGAAAAAGAACGCTTTTGCGCACTGGAAAAATTTGAAGACAAAGAATTGGAAGCATTGATTTATGACGACTCATGTCAAAACGAAATCTGAACTTGAAGAGCCAGTAAGAGTTGATCACGTAACAGTTTGGAAATTTTTGAAAGCATTAGAAATAATTCAAAAGCAAGGGCATTGGGTGTCGTATGAGTTGAAACCGAGAGACGTCGAACGGCGTCTTGTCACGCGCGAACAGCTGATTCGAAGTACAACAAAGGATATTTTTTTTGCGTTGTATCGTAACCGGCAGTAAAAAGTGGATACAATACGACAACCCTGAAAATAGAAGATCGTGAAGTAAGTTTAATGATTCATAAACGTCGTTGAAAAATTTAAATATATATGGATGGAAACATTTTGCATTTGGGGGATCAGCTAGGTTTAGTTTATTATAAGCTGCCTAAACCGATCGAAAACATCACAGGAGATCGCTATCAGCTACAATTGATGCGTTTAAGCCGAGCATTAAAGAAAGATTTGCCGTGATACGAACAGAAACATAACGAATTGATTACGCAACATGACAACGCAAAATTACATGTTGGAAAAGAGGTGAAAATCTACCGGGAAAAGTTGAAGTGAGATATCCTACATCACCCGCCGTATTCACCAGATATTGCCTTGTCCGATTATCATTTGTTACGATCGATAACACATGGCCTTTCTCGAACAGCACTCTCATGTTCATGAAAATACGAAAGAATTGGTCAACTCTTGGTTAGCTCCAATAGGCGTTTCGTTTTTTCCAACGTGGAATTCTAATGCTACCAGAAAGATGGGGAAACGTAGTGGCCAGCGAAGGACAATGTTATATATCACTGTACGACGACAAACAACGAGAACACGCATATATAAAAATATAAGATCATATTTCTATTCCTGACGACGAGCCTGTGTGGAACAGAGAATGGAAGAGTGAAAGCGCACATAGAATGAGTCGACGGGAGTGTAAGTCTTGCCTGTGGTGTCTCTCTGCTTCCACTGGCCGTTCTCTGCTGGCGAATCTGTGTGTCGATTTCTTTTTATAGTCTTCTAGAACCGGGACTTTTCCTTCCGGTTTTGTCTCGCCTACGCAACGCCCACGTAATTCCAAGAGACACCTGTTTTTTTTACTTCCGTAGTCATTTCCGCCGCTGTCGGAAATAAGGTCAAACGAGCCCGACTCATAACCCTGCGACATCCGCTCCAGACGCCGACAGGATGTATTTCTCAAACATCCGTCTTGTCGTTCGCTGACCCCTTCATCGACGGGAAATATCATCGATTGCATCAACCTTCTTCGGGTGGGGGCTAGATTACAACAATACTTCCAGTTACATTAGCTTTCACTGACAATCAGCGATAACTAATTCAAGATTTTAATACATACACGTATATATATATATCCGCCCTTGTGAAAATTAATTGTAGCAACTGTTTCAGTTTTCTTTCTTTCACTATAAGGTCAATTCTAGACTCACTGTACTTTGTCGATTTCTGTTTTTTCTTCAGATGAGATAATTTCCAGTTTTGTGCAGTGATAAGAATGTATTTTCGGGGTGTATAATGAAATGTGTTTGCTCTTGAAAAATATTGCACCATCCGTTATTGATTCAGATTTTTATTGCGCCCAGATACTATTGTCCTAAGATCATTTTCTGCGATGGACGTTATTCCAAAGAAGTATACGAAAGATTTGTAACGCTACCCGAATAGAGAGAGCCTTACAGAGAGACTGCGGATATTGTTGATGTCAGCCTTTCAACTGTAAATATCATCAAGTTGATCCATTTGTGCGTCGGAAGAGAAACACAACGCCAAGAGACGACGTATACGTAATCAGGAAAAGTGTGAAAGATCCTGGGAAGAGATTTTTTTTTGTTTTGTTTCATTTAACATGCGCAAGGGTATATATATATATATATATATATATATATATATATATATATATATATATATATTCAAAATAATACCTAAACTGACTCTGTAAGTATCTAAATCCTAAAATTCTACAAAGGTAAACTTTAAGAAAAAGTTTAAGAAAAACGAATAACCGACAGAATCTAATTCCGTTAACATCCGTCGCACTAAGGCGTTGGATAAGAGTGGGGAAAAAAAAGAAATCCGCAGAATAAAGACAAGACATACAATACTCCGCAGTAAAGAAAAAAAAACCCAAACGGAACCAACCACAAAAAAAGAAGAAAAAGTGCTCGATACAAATACAAACAAATGCAAAAGTACAAATGAAAAGCAGAAGTAGAGCGAAGACACATAAAGAATCACAAGATAGCCAAAACCTACCGCGGTTGCACACAACGGCTCGTCAGGGCCTTCATTTTTATACACTTTAACCCTATAGACTACGTTAACTTGGTTACAGTTACCTCTAATAGAGCACTCGGTTTTTAATCTACAATTACAATTATTCGTATTAGTGTTGATAGTGGTAGTACGATTAGTACTATTTTTCCTATTTTTCTGACGAGCCGTTGTGTGAAACCGCGGTAGGTTTTGGCTATCTTGTGATTCTTTATGTATATATATATATATATATATATATATATATATATATATTGGTTACACTCTCAAGCATTATCAACGATACACTTTATTTTAAATTCAACTGAATATATTAGGTGTTTGTGTATGTATGTAGAATCATAAGGAAGTTTTATATGCCGAGCACGGTAAGCACATTGTTGTCTTGTTCACAGCTGATTTTATTAAGTGTTAGATCTTCCCGCTTTACCGACAATGCTTTTGATATTTTTAGCTTTACTTTTTTTTACATGTGGAAGATGCTATGATATTTGTATAATATACGAGTATATTACGGATACAATCTAACAGGTCTCCATGTGTATTTAAATGTGATCGATTCAAATTATTTTCAAAAAGATTACTGTGAGTTTTCTAGTTAAACGAGTGATAGTATAGCAAATGTAATTATTTACAAATTTGGATTTATCAAGAACAAAGTTATTCTAAGAGACAAGCAAATTCTTAAAAAACATTGATTCTTTGTAGTTTCGATCTTGAAGGTGAATTGTTATCTTTGACGATGAGGTTAGCAATTTTAAAATCGGTGTAATAGATAATGTATTTAATTTTTTAGTTTATGCCAACTGGAGTAGCGTATTTTCATCTGATGTTTTTAAG
Source organism: Ascarosepion bandense (assembly GCA_037127315.1). Lineage (NCBI taxonomy): Eukaryota > Metazoa > Mollusca > Cephalopoda > Sepiida > Sepiidae > Ascarosepion > Ascarosepion bandense. The sequence goes on along the minus strand of JBBBDQ010000501.1, from coordinate 55,582 downwards.
TGCAGATTTCTCCTGTCTGTGATTATAATGCATTTGATTTTTGTAGAAAATGCCAATAACACACACACACACACACACACACACACACACACACACACACACACACACACACACATATATATATAATATACACTAGCATCATAGCTCGGCGTTGCCCGTGTAACTCAAAACCTTTTTGGTAGTAGGAGAAGATGCCAGTTTCTATTTTACATATTTCGTTTTTGTTTGAAAAAACCCTTTTTTTAAAAATATTTCTTCTGTTTCAAAATTACGGGAAAGATATTAACATTTTTTGTCGACCAAATGAATTTTTAAAACGTCGGAGTAAAAATTAAAAAAAAATAAAGGCTTTTTTTAATAAAACTATTTTAGTTGCGTTTGACATGTGTGATTTGATTTGTGACATAAAACGTCGGAATAAAAATTAAATATAAAGGCTCATTTCATTTTTTAATAAAAAAATATTTTATTCGCGTTTGACACGTGCGATTTGATTTCTGTGACGTAATACAGCAACCATCTTAGATCTTAGATGTTTTACTGAGCAAATTTAAACAATCGGCTCCATTGGCCAAAAAGTGCGAAAGAGAATATTGGTGAACTTAAACTCAAAAAGTATGTGTCGACCAAGATTCCCTGTAGATATGTGTCCCTAGAAATTTTGAATGGCTTAGCTTAAAAAATGTAGGCGTCCATAGGGAACAGTAACACAGACTCACAGGCTGCTTTATATATATATATATATATATATATATACACACACACACACACACACACACATATATATATATATATATATATATATATATATATATATATATATGTGTGTGTGTGTGTGTGTGTGTGTGTGTGCGTTTGTGACCTTGGTTTTCACGCAATTGTGATCGGACAAACTGATTTTTTTTTAATTGGTTATATGTAGGGCTGCGCATATTAGTGTATTTTTGTGGAAGTGGAAGGAAAATTAGGAGGAAAATTTGTTGTCGTCACAAACGCAGACATATGTACACACTTGTACACCCAGTGAAATCGCAAAGACACACACACACGCCGCGCGAGCGCGCCCGCCCACCGGGGCTTACAGAAGCAGAACTATATGCGAACCGTATGGAGCTTGGCATATATATGTATATGTGTGCCATTGCGTACATATATATATATATCATCAGTGATATTTTGAAAATATTTAGTAGTTATCTGTTTTATAAAATACATATAACAGAAAGTTTAAGGTTGTATATTTAACAGTATCACCAGCTTTTAGGTCACTATCTAATCTTTTTACTACTACGATGGAATGATGACGATATGTTATACTTTTTATGTGGTCAGTTCCCAACATATACCTACGTTGCCTAGTACGTAGATAGCTCATCAAATTCTATATGACAACGTGTTGAATTATTGGTGTTATCGACATAGGAAAGCTATCCCAACGTTCCTGAATTCCATACAGCTATTTAACTCAAGCATTGTGACTAAAACAGTGTATGGTATAAGATGGTGAATCTTCTGATAACAGAAGACATTGAAATCGAGACTTTTAACTCAATGGCCTTTTGTTTTCTCTGTCTGCTATTTACACCTGAGCACGCTCTCCATATTAGAAAGTGCAAAGATTGGCTGCTCAGTACAGTCGCAGGATAAACCACAGGCGAGATCTAGAGGTGTTAAACGCAAAATCTCCCTGTGCAGACAACTGGAACTAGGTGTCTCTACTTTGAAAATTAGCGGGCATACATTAATGAATTTCTATTATCATTGTTAATACCAAAAGTTTGCAAAAATGTGAAGGTTATGAATGTCTACTAGTAGTCATTGTAGTAAGTACTTTTTATTTATTTTCTGATATTCAGAGCTGCGTGAAGAAATTGAAATCAAAATTTGCAATATCGGTCACGACCGGTCATTTCGGTCTCAGTCATTTTCACGCCGCCATAACATAACTTCGCCTTTTCTATAAAAATGTTCATGGCAATTCTTCTAATGAGATTTCCTCTTTGGCAACTCAATTTTAGGAATTTAAGCGCATAACTAAATAGAAAAATAGGTTTCTTCGTTTTACAGTTGAAATAATTATATATATAGCGACGGATGTGCCTTGTGGTGCAGTGGATGTCGGCTTGGAAAGAGAAATCGGTGAGCCGAGTTCGAATTCCTGTTGAGTACCCTGCATTCACTTAAGCACTGGTACCCTTGGGAAAGGTATTAATCCTTCACTTCCCTCCAGTTATGGGTTAAATAACTGTTGTGGAGGAATATCCTGTCTTACCCAGGAATGGGTATGGCCAGGATTATAAAAGACCGGAACTAGAACGAACTACGGAGAGAGATCGAGAGTGTTTGTGACTATACGAGAGTCTTCGTCATTCCACAGGAGTGATGGAGAGTCTTCATGATTATACGAGAGTCATCGACTTTAGTCGAGAGCCATTGGCCTTAGATGAGAGTTACACGTCACTAGACGGAAGCCTACTTCTCAAGACGGACGCATACGCATACGTCCTATACAGAGACAGTAGCTTCTTAATTGTTATTCTTGTTAACTGTTCGTTGGTGTGTGTGTATTTGTTTTGGTTTATTGTACTGAAGTATAATAAATCTCTTTATATATCGTCAGTTTTAAAATTATTTCTTGCACTATTCTTTCTGTTTATCCCCTCCCGGGATATACCAATAACAGGATTGGGCCTAGAGGCAACACATCCAGTGTTGTTGTCACAATAAAAACACCCTTGGTAGCCCTGGCGAAGCATCAAGTTTTCAGCTATTTGACAAGATTATGAATTTCGCTATAAACTGCGCCAGGTTTCCAAATGCACAGGGAATACTGGAAGTTTAATGTGAGTTCTATCTCGGCCGAGGCTGCAGAACGACGACAATGATTATATATATATATATATATATATATATATATATATATATATATATATATATAACTTATTTGCTAAAGGGATTCTTCTGTTGCACTTCTTGATTGAAAAGATCTATTTTAGCTCATCTTTGATCTTGAAAAATTTAAAAGCAGTATCAAACTTTTCTTTACTATCTTTCTTTTTAATTTCACTTCTGCATTGCTTTCTCAAACCTAATAAAGTTTCCGCTATTCTAACATTCTTTCACACTGTGTAAACCCTTGCGTTTCTGTGGAGTTAGAGTATTTGTTTGTGTTTTTTGGGGGGGGTGAAGTGTTTAAAAAGTACACCAAAATTTGCTACCTACTATTTAGATATTCAACAACAATTTTATTTTTTACTTGAAACAATGAATCAACATATGACCATCAGACACTTGCCAGTAAAAAAGATAAGTCTTTATTTATTAAAATGCTGTTCCGCAATACAATCTGAAAGAAGAATTTTGAGAAATTTCTCGAATGCTTATGCTGTCCTATAAGAGCGAATAGTCTACATTGACATAGTGATATTGTAAAACGTTTGAAAATTTCCCACTTGAAAACGAGTTATTACGCAAAGTAGGTTTCGTCAGGCGATTTTCAGTAACTGATTTTACCGTTTAGCGTTTTTTTAAGAACGCTCAAGAACGGTGTTTTTTTCTTTTGAAATCTCAAGTGGTAAGGAAATTTTGAACGCGTAATGTTTAGAAACCTAGTGGCGTAATAACTCGTTTACAAATTATATATATATATATATATATATATATATATATATATATATATATATATATTCCATTCATTATGATAGGGAGGACTCTATACACTTAACTTTATTATCAGATTTATTACACTTACATCACTCATATCCGGTGGATTCTGCAAAGAAACAGAACTCACCCAAGTTGTCACAGACTTTCTGTCGATTTGACGGAGTAATCTTTTTGATACTGACAAAATACCTTATTGTTTTTCTATGCAACTTATCCAGTGTCTCTACACTATATCTTCTTTCGCCCAAACGATTGACTGATTTGTTTTTCATAGTTTTTCAAACTTTTGTTGCTTAATTAAAATTGAAAAAAAATTCAATTTTAAAGATAATTATGTTCTGAGAGTGAACATTGTAAGAACATCTTTTTTTGAGAACAACATTTTTTTCCATATAATTGCCACTATATAACTAATAGATGAAGGTTGATTCATAAGTTTCCAACGTTTATTTGTACATAAGTTAGTGAAACGAAGCCGAGTGGGATTTGGACTCTCCTCTCCGAGTTGGCATTTCGAGCTGCTATCCATTACACTACTCTACGACAGATGAAAATTCAGAAAAAAAATTCACTACTGTAATTTTTCCAACGGCTGTAACACATTCGCAAATATCTTTTTTCAGAAAAGGTTGAGATTTCAGAAATCAACAGAAAAATTTTCCTAAGAAAAATATCATCAAAACAGGTGCAGAAATTTAAATACCTGCGAAACGTTCTTACAGAGACGGAAATTGCAAAACGAAGGTTTGAAGTTATATTGGCATTCCAGTATGCATTCCAGAAGCTGAGTAGAGTATTAAGAGACAGGAAAATTACGCTGGAAGCAAAGAAGAGGGAGATGGATTGTTATGTGATGTATGTCTTTAAGTATGGTATTGAGTGATGAACAATCTCATCAAATATGAAAGAAAAGCTTGAAGCAACTGAAATGTTGTTCTGCAGAAGGATGCTTAGGATATTATGGACGGAACAATTCAGTAAATATGAATTCTATGAGAGGATTGAAACGAGAAATAAACTGATACTTAACATCAGGAAAAGACAGCTGAAATTTTTGTGACATGCAATGAGGAAGCAATGCTTGGAGAACTTGATGCTCATGAGCCGGATAGAGTTGAAGAGAGACAATAGAAAGTGATGTCTGACATACTTGATGGACTTAAGATGAATGGTGGATCGGGAATTGTGTGGGATAACATGAGATGGGTTATTAAGAGGGTCATGTGGAAGGCCATGATCTCCTACATGCTGAAAAGACACGACACATAAAAAGTAAAAAGAAGAAGAAATTTGATATGGAAATTATATATAATTAATAATTTAGAAAATTATTTTAATCTTATGGGATAGTTAATATCTGATAAGCTATATGTTATCAATCTTATCTCGTTTTTGTGTCATGTTACCTATGTGGCGTATAAATACGCCAATAAAAAAAGGTCTACTTGAAACGAGATACCTGTTATCTGAAAGTTTTGGCTAATAAAATAGATATTTGTACCTGTCCGAACGTCGATAAAACTCAGGAAATTTCAATGTTGATTTTTAACGCAGACACTACAGCCCTGTGAGAAAAAAAAACAGATGAATAACTGTTTAAAATAGTTTTCATTCTATTTATACAAGGTAACCAAAACAGTTTTGTCCGTTTTTAAATAAAAACAGAAAACGACTTACAGTATGTGTTATATTACTCTTCGAAGTAATCACCATCGGCATCCAGCACCTTTTGTTAACAAGACTCCAGCTGTCCAATGCGCTCGGGAGGTTTTGATGCAAAAAAGTCCGTGAGGGCTTTGCGCAAGTCTGCTTCATTGATGAAGGATTTCCCACGAAGATGATTATCCAGGGAGTGGAGGAGGTGTTAATCGGATGGCACAAAGTCTTCCACCCAGCTTGCTGTATGGTTGTCTTGACCATACACGCGAAATGCGGCCTGGTGTTGTCATGGAGAAAAAGCACTCCTTTGCGATTCACCAGTGCTGGTCACTTCTGGAGCAGTGCCTTTTGCACACGTTTCAATTGCTGCGAGCAGAGGCCCCCAGTGACCGTTTGGACTGTTGTTAGCACTTCATAATGAATCACTTGACGACCTGTCCACTAGACACAAAGCATAATATTGCGTGGGTGCATAAGCAGTCTTCTGTGTAAGGGACAGCATGCTTAGGAGACAACCAATGTCGGGAAGGCTTGGGAGTTTCGTACAGAACCCACTTTTCATCACTGGTAAGCACTCAATTGAATAAGGATATGGTACGGTGGCGAGAAAGCAGCGATACGCAAGAAGACACTCATTGTCCCTTGTGGACCTCCAACAGCGTTTGCAGAACCCACTTGCTCAATTTTTACGTCTTACTTAGGCGGTGCAGGTGAAGTCTAACTGTTTCATCGGAAACATTGAACAGTCCTGCAAGTTCACCACAGATTAGATTACTGTCTTCTTTAATGGCCACCTTCATGGCCCCGTCATTAAGGGTCTGTGGTCATTCACTGCGAGGCTCATTAATAGAGCCTAACCTGACTTGAATTTTCGAAACCAACGCCTTGCAATACGTTAATCCACAGCACTATCCCCAAACGCTTGACATATGCGGCGACATGATGCAGCTGCTGATAAGCCCACTTTGAATTCATAAAGCAAACAGACCCGAACAAGGTCTCTTGACACTTCCATCCTTCTCACAGCTGGCCGGCTTATAACTGATGGCCGGAAACGGTGCCCGTGTTTTTTATAACGTCTGATGTTCCTACTTCCGGCTGTCCGAATTTTAAAACAATTGCTACACGCATTTTGTATATATTTCAACTTCGTTCAATGACTAATCAAAAAATGGACAGAACCTTTTTGATGACCTTGTAATATATGGAAATTCGATTGGAACTATTATTATTATTTATAGTAGTTGTCGTATTAAAATTAGTATTATGCTATTTTCATCGTAATTCGATTTCTTCTACCTATGGTCATACTACCTAGTAAGTCTGTGGAAATCACAAAGGCCCGTCGTGGTGTGTACTCGTGCCTACATTTCGTTTGTTTTTCTATCTTCCCTAACATCACTAGCGTTCCATGGACAAATAACCTCTTAGTTTGTGAGCTGTATTGATCAAATCACTTTTCTCTATATCTCTTCAACTGGGGTTTCCAGGGATTTTTTCAATGTGCTGTTTTATTCCATTTTTTATCAGTCAAAGCGCACCTACAATGACTGGTACGATTCTTGTTTTTCTATTTCCACATTTTTTTCTATTTTGATTTCCAGGTTTTATTATTATTATTTACTTCGATACATATATATAAATATCATCAGAGATATTTTGAAAATATTTAGTAGCTATATGTTTTAAAAAACATATACCAGTAAGTTTAAGGTTGTATATTTTCGCAGCATCACCATCTTTTAGGTGACTAACTAATCCTTTAATTACTACGATGTCCACGGATGAAAATAATTATTGTTTTTACTATTATTATGTCATTTTTCATCATATTTCGATTTCTGCTCTTGTCGCACTACCTACCAAGTTTGCCAGAAGACCTAAGGCAGATTGTGGTGTGTTGTTATGACTCCATTTCATGTTTTTTCTATCTCTCATAACACCCCTAGCGTTACATATACAAAGTTCTCCTTAGTGTGCAGGCTGTATTTAAGAAGAGATTTTTTTGTATATCTCTTAAGCTGGGGTTTCCAGAGATTCTTTTAATGTGTTGTTTTTTCCATTTTTTTTATAATTCCAAGTGCACCTATTATCACTGGCATGATTCTAATCTTCAATTTCTACATTTTTTCTATTTCAATTTCCAGGTTTTTATATTTTGACAGTTTTTCGAAATACTTGGTTGCTATGTTACGATCCGCTAGACAAGCTATATCAATTAATAGGCAAGTTTTTTCTTTCTGATTTTCAACAATAATGTCTGACCTATTTGCTTCAATCTTTTTGTCTCTGTAGATGGTTTAATCCCATAGAATGGTGACATCTTCTATTTCTGTAACCGGAGCTATGTGATGTTCATACCAGTGTTTGTTTACATATTTTCCATAGTGTTCGCACATTGTCCAATGTAAATATTGCCCCACTCTATCGTTACGATTTTTATATTCATTTCGGGCAAGTACAGAACTTCCTGAGATTAGATTTTCTATTGTTTCTTGTATTTATCACCTATAATATTTGCCTGAAAATTTCTAGTGAAAAGACTTTGGCCATGCGCTGCAAGAATTAAGCCTTCATTCGCAGACTTTAATCCAGATGCACGTAACCATTGATGAGTATTAACATTATCAACATTGGATTTATTGGCACGTCCTGGATATTGGCCATGCAGAGGTTTGTCTTGCCAGCGTTGTTTCATCTGTTCAAGAGCTTTATCGTTGGTTTTCATTTTCATATATTTGCCGCAATAGTTGGCTTTTTGCTTCTGTTTTGCTTTTCTACAGAATCTACTAAATGTAAATCTTGTTTGTATTTATTACCTTCTTTTATTATTGAATATTTTTTCTTTCTGTTTTCATGTTGTTTGACTAATTTTATCATCCAGTCCTTTGTTGTTTCTATGTATGCTAGTAAGACTATAGTTGTTGTCTTGTATGACAATTTTCGCTGAATAAGACCTCTTCCATCTTTTTTACAGGGTATGTATAGACGGTCTACATCAGCCTTTGTATGATGCATCTTATGCTTAGAAAGAAGCTTTCTTGGTTTAAAATCCATTCACCTGATGTCGTTTAGAGTCCAGCTCAAGATGTTGAAACTATATTGGACCAATACACCGCGATGGCAACGCTATTAATGGTCATAATTCTGTTCTTAATATTCAATTCAGTTTTTAATATCAGTCGTAGCCTTCTATAATACTTTTTACGCACTATTTCTTTCATTTTTGTTCATGGTGAATTTTTTACTAATTCTCACCAAGGTATTTATAAGATTCTTCTGGCTCTGAATCTTTTATTGTTACAGCAGGTTGTAAGCTATTTGAGGATGTTTGTTTTAGCGATCCACGTAAAACTGTAGATTTAGCACATTTATTCAAATTGAATTTCATTCCAATTTCTTCACTGAAGGATTTTAAAGTTTGCAGAAGACCTTACAGCTCATTATCATTCTTAGCATACAACTTGAAGTCATCCATGTAAAATAGATGGCTTATTTTCTTTTGAGCTATTTTATTACCACACTCTGTCTTATTAAGTTGAGTGTTTAGTGCTATTAATTATATGCAGAATAGTAAGTGAGACAAAGAGTCATCTTGAAATACACATCTTTCGATGTTGTTTTTACCAGACGTATAGGTTCCATTTATATGATTGGGGTAAAGGGTTGTTTTCCATTATCGACATACATTGCTTGATGAGATTGATGATGAAGGGTGATACGTTATATATATTTAAAGTCTTTAAGATCCAGGAATGTGGTACACTATCGAATGCCTTACGATAATCTATCCAGGCAGTACTAAGAATTTTCTTTGCATTGTTGCAGTTTTCCAGGTTTATCCTGTTCATAAGTAATTGGCCTTTACTTGTTCAAGCTGTAGTGTGTCATTTCATTCCAAGAAGAAATATGTCTGTTTTGTTAAAATAGAAGTTAATACTTTGTATGTTGTTTGAAGGCATGTAACTGGGCTGTAGTTTTTCGGGTTATTTGTGTCACTATTCTTGGGTAGAAGAAATGTAATTCCTTTGGTCATCCATGCAGGGATTTTCGTGGGATCGTTAACCATTTCTTGAAGTTCTTTAGCTAGATTATTATGTGCAATATTTAAATAATATAGTCAAAAGTTAGGAATTTTATCTATTCCGGGAAATTTCCAATTGAGTACTTTTTTCAGTGCACATTTAACAACCTCTTCTCTGATTCCAGCCCATGTCTGTTCTGGTTTATTTTTCATTCGTTCTATCTCTTGTGTCATCCAGTCTAATTCTTTGTTATGTTCTTTAAGGTAAGCTCATATTTTTCCCAGAAATGTATAACTACTTCAAACTTTTATTGGTGGGGGACTGTCATTTCAATTCTTTTTTTACCTATTTCCCTGTAATGTTTCTTTGCATCGGTTTAAAGATCTTGTTTTGTCTGTTAAATCTTGTTCTTTTTTCATATTTTTATTCTTTGAGTCTTCAATTATATTGTTTGCTTTATTTTTCCTTAGTTGATAGGACTTCATTTTCATTTCTAATGTTGTATTTTCTTTCGATTCTTCTGCCTTTTCTAGTTCTTACATTTATTCCTCTTGTCAGTTCATCGAGTATTAATAATTCACTTCTAATTTGTTCGAATTCTTTTTCTATTTTTCTTTTCAAGATGGATCTTCATGTCTGCGAGACTGCCTTGTTTTTAATTTGATGTGCAATATTTTGTTGCTTCTATTGCTGATGCAGATATTGCTTCATTGAAATTTATATGAGTGTCTTTTTCATCCAAAATTAATTTAGGTGCTGCATTGTAGAGCTTAATAGTTTCGAGGTTATGCTCTGTTGTTTGTAATGTTTGAAGTTGTTCACGTTCCTCCATTGAAATATTTTGTATCTGACTTATATGGTTCTTGATTTCTTATTTGGCTTCGTGTATACAGTTCTTGTTTTTCGTAAAATAAGTCTGTTCAATGTGATTTCAACTCGTTTTATTGCCGTCTTGTAACTGACTCAGATCATCCCTTTCCAGCACTTCTAAACTTACAGCATTATCTTCACAGTGATTTGTGTGTATCACGGTTTCTACATTATGACATGTGGCTTGTTTGATGTTATTACTTTTCATTAGCTGATTCCGGTTCCTTTTCATATTTTGTTGATTCGTCTATTCTGGTTAAATTCTTTTTATCTCATTAATTTCAGCCTCTGTCAATCGGTTATTTCGCATTATGTATATACATACATTCGCTAATTTATTTTCGTCAATGTACTTTCTATTTGTTTGTCCAACCTTTTCTCGCCAAATATCATGTTTGGCGAGTGATGATTTTTGAGGTTTGAGTAACGCTTCATGAAATGCAGTCATAACGACTTTGTACTTCTCACAAGATCATTTTTTTTATTTTTTTAAATATACGATTATAGATCTAGCTGGAGAATTTTCAGGGCCATCATTAGGATTATCCTGGTTTTGAGGACCTGAAGATTCATTCTTTGTGTAGAAGTTTGTTTCTATGGCAGATTCTTAGACCTCAGGTAGGTTCCATCCTGAAGGACGGGATCCCTGTTTATCCACTAGAAGAGCCATACTAGACGTTTTATTTGTAATTCTCATATTTTTCCCACGAGTGACGCACGAGTCCAAAAGTTCACCAAAAGTTGCCCGGCACGTTGGGTAACGGTCCTTTACAAACAGGATTCCGTAGCCTGTAGGGGATCGTTTGTGACCTCATAACGCAGTAGCCATTCAATCCTCGGCACGATTAACCCCTTTAGTTGCAGGTTGTTGTTCGGACGCTGGTTAAAAAAACAAAACTTGGGCGTAGCACTCGCTCAACAAAACATCACTATAATAGAGTATAAAACATCACTACAATCGAGTATTTTGTTAAAAAAAACCTTGTTGCTACCATCATTAATACCTGTAACAAAAATAATTGTTAAAAATGAATGGAAAAGAAAAAGTTGACATACGTTTATTAGTGCTGTGAGATTTAAAATAAAAATAATAATTTGTTCGTTCACTGTATATTCAGTTATGTTTTTCATTAAAGTCGTCGAAAATAGTGTTATCAAAATAAATTAAATTAAAGAAAGAAAATGAATAAATGAATAAAATAAATTTATAAATAAAAACGTATTCTTTCTAAAAAAAGAATATCGTAGAAATTATAACGAAACTGTTTTTCATCGTATTTATTCCGTTGTTTTGTTTTGTATTTTATTTATAAGAAAATTATAATAGTTAAAAAAATTATTACGAAATATCGACAACTAAAGGAAATATGAATAGTAAGAAAACTAGTTGATGATTCTATTTATGAGGATCATTTAAAAAAGAAACAGATAAATTAAATAATATACGAAGAAAAATTCATGTTTATGCTAAAATAGTTAAACAAAATTTCATATAGAAAAAAAAATTCAAAGAGAAAGACGCTGGTTAAAAAAAACAAACTTGGACGTAATAGCCGCTCAATGGAACAGAACATCACTCCACTAGAGAGTACTAATTAAAAAAAAAATTGCTACCATCACTAGTCCTTGTAACAAAAATAATTGTGAAGAAAAATATTATTATTATTATTATTATTATTATTATTATTATTATTATTATTATTATTATTATATATTTCCTTTTTTTGTTTTTGTTTCTATGCATTTCTTTCCGGGTCACAACCAGCGACCTAATTTGTCTTAATAACATTTTGTACTGATCATTCTTATAAAAATCAAAAACACAAAATCAACTAAGATCACATGCATTTTACATAGATACAGCTCTTTAAAATGCGGTATTTGCTCTTGTGAGTACTCATTTTTTTTATTTCGTATAGGTTTCCAGGATCGCTTTCAAACAGTCTGTTGGAATATTTTCCAATTAATCCGTGAGTTTCAACTCCAGCTGGAATTAATTATTTGCCTTATTATATATATATATATATATATATATATATATACAGACTTCATGATCCCTTTATTTTGAAATTTTTTTAAAGATCTTTAAGGATACATTACAGTCTGCAGAGACAGACATGTCAATAAGAAAACAACATTTTGTAGTCTTTGATCAAGATATCTGCACGATTTGCTTTGAATGGGTATTGTAAATTCTTACAGGTCCTGTCTGTAACAAGCTTTGACTGATGTTTATCCCAGTCTCTTGCAATTTTATTCTCGTGGAAGTTATTATTATCATTATTATTATTATTATTATTATTATTAGTAGTAGTAGTAGTAGTAGTAGTAGTAGTAGTATTTCGATTTCTGCTATAGTCAAGCCAACTAACAAGTTTACGAGAAGAGCTAAAACAGGCAGTGATGTGTTTTTACGGCTAAATTTCCTTATTTGTTTTTTTTTTAAATCTCATATCATTACTAATAAGATATGAACAAAGTTTTTCTTAGTGTGTGGGCAGTACTTATCAAGATATTTTTCTCTTATGCTAGGATTTCCAGAGACTTTATCAATTTGTCGTTGCATAATTAGTCTGTAGTTTTCGGGATAATTGTGTCATCATTCTTTGGTAGAAAAAAGGTACTTCCTTTCGATATCCATGCCAGAATTTTAGTTGGATCATTAATCATTTCTAAAAGATCTTTGATTAGTTATTTCTGTGCTGTATTTAAATAATATAGCCAAAACCTAGGAGTTGTGTTCTTTTTTCCCTGTACACTCAACATCCTCTTCTGTGATTTTAGCCCATGTTTGTTCTGGTCTATTTTACGTCCGTTTTGTCTCTTGCACAGTCTGCTTCTTTGTTATGCTTTTCAGACCAAATCCATATATTTTCCCAGAAATGTATAGCCGCTTTCAATTTTTTTAGTGAGCGGGGGCTCTCGCTTTTTTGTTTACATATTTCTTTATAAAATGTATTTGCATTATTTGGAAAGATCTTGTTCTGTCTGTAGAATCTTGATCTTTTTCCATAGCGTCTTATTCTTTGAGTCTTCAATTATATTGTTTGCTTTGTATTTTTCTTTAGTTGATAGGACATCATTTTCATTCCTGATATTGTATATTCTTTCTACTTTTCTGTATTTTCTAGTTTTTATATTTGTTCATTTTGCCATTTCATCGATTAATGATACTTCGCTTTTCACTTAACCATTTTCTCTTTCTATTATTATTATTATTATTATTATTATTATTATTATTATTATTATCTTACTGATGTTATCTGTTAACTCCAGAGTTTCAGAAATTTATGGAGCCAGGTTGTTTCCATCTAAGAAGAAACGAAGAGGAATCTCTAATAATTCTAGATAACAAAATAAAAATGGCGCCGTAAATGAAGCAAGATAAAGATTGACGTCAGACGTGTAGTTCATTTAATCATCAATACTTGCGTGGAAGAAAGGATAAAAAGCAGTGCAATCCAAATGTGGATTTCGAATTCAAATCTCGTTGGAACAACATCGTCTTTTCCAGAATTCGCAAAGACTTTATCAAATTGTTGGGATTACGAGCAAAAAAAGTAATAAAATTAAAAGCAAATACACGCAGAGATTTGCTCATTTGAAAAACAAACTTTCAACCACAAACTTTTTCACACTGCTGAATTTACTTGCTTTAATAATAGTTTGCTGTCTACTGAAGAGTTCCTCAATCAACCGAGTGGGTTCTGTTTATACTCGCGCGGACATCACATCTGCTCTCTCCTTTGTATTCAGATTGTTTCCCTCTTCTTCCGAACTGCTACCTGCATATCTTCGGGTTTTCTTATATCGCGTTTTGTTCGTCTTAGGGCTATAGGGATATATGCTTCTTCTTTCTCCTCGTCCTGGCTCTCTCTCATGCTGTATATCTTTCTGTCTCCCAATGTCGTTTTAAAAGGGAAGTTATCATCCCTTGATTGTTGGCGAGTCCTGTCTTCGGGAATTCTTTTCATTTGTGATGTGTGTCGTAAAATAAGTTTGTCACCTCGCGTTGCAATTGCAGATCGCCTCTGCGTTCTTTGACTCTCTGTGGTGTTGGGTGGTAAACTGGCGTTAGCTTGTTGTGTTTACTTTGTTTAAGTAGTATGACATCTCCGGGTTCTATGTTAGTTTATTTAGCTTTAGTTTTTTTATCTGTGCGATTTTTCCTTTTTCTCCTTTTTTTTTTTTTTTTTTTTTTTTGTCTTTTTACCGTGCTGATCTCCAAGCTTAGTTTTCAGGCCTCTTTTGGAATCCTGGTATGTTGATGTTTACTTCCTTACTCATGAGTCGTTTAGCTGGTGTTTCTCCTGTCGTAGCATGTGGACTATTCCGGTAATACATTAAGAATTTTCCTAGATGTTTTTCCTGTCCTCTTACAAATAGTAAAGATGCTACGATAATTAAGTTGATTGTTACATATGAATATATTTCTGAGAAATAAATGGATGGTAATTCCATTTGATATTATTTTGTATTATTTCAAACGATATATTTTAATTGATAGTTCTGTTTCACTAGGTATCTCAGTTTTAAAATAAAGTACATTTAATATGTGCGTTGTGTTCCAGTGAATTTCGAATCGGAATGAGAAATCGGAGAGCCGAGTTCGAATTCCAGTTGAATTTGTTGCAATTATATACGCGCAAATACCCTGGGAAAGGTATTTATCCGTCTCTTTCCTCCAGCTATGGGTCAAATAACAGGACAGATTGGGATTTATAGCCCTGGTTGGCAACCAATCTACTGCAGAAAGCAATGACAACTACTGGGGGATAATCTTCAGTCCAGTCAGTCTTATCTCTTTCGAGACATGATCGCCCAAGCCTGTATCACGTATGACACTTAACTGACTGACATTTAATAGTGATAATCTATATGCTGGCGTAGAATGTAGGTGAAAGTTTTAACCCTGTTAGAAAAGGTTACCTTTATTAAATCTCTCGAATTTATTGGTAATTAAACATTAATATTGTTTAAAAAAATGGAAGATCTACTCAAACACGTCGTTTTTATCTATAATTTTTGTTGCAAATTCCGAATGAGGAACCGAACTAAATAATATACAACAAAACAGATATAGAGATAGAAAAGTAGGTTATATTGAACGTAACATACAAATTGGAACGCAGGTTAGTCAAGAATATTATTAGTAGAAATAAATATATAGAAATCATGAAGTGAAAAAGTATGTCTTGGAAACTTATTCTAGCTGAGTGGAGCTCAGAGCTAGTCTGGTCTCTAGGTAACTTCGGTATCTGTCGAAACTCTTCGATAACTGTAAAGGATCTCTACGATTACTCTCCACTGTAACTGCAACTACAACTGTGATTCCAAATCACTGTTTTCTTTATGACAGGAACTATATGTTCACTCAGTTCAGTCTATTATCATATATAAAGGGGGTATATCCCACAACAATTTCTTCTTTTCGGTTAGCTTTCTTTATGAAGATAACATTGATCACTAAGTAGAGCATTGAAGTGCCGATGTTATTGAATGCTTAGTAATGTTAATGGAGAACAATGTCAATTCTTTCGAGCCTTGATCTCTTGATGTTTGACTTTGGTCTTTTCTCCTCTGCTGGTTTCGACGTTTTATGTTCCGATGTCGATAGAACCTCGCCAGATGGTACGATCTTCTGCTTATGATTCAGACGTTTACGACTCAAATTCGGCGTTGTGCCTTTTTTATCTAGAGAGTGTCAAAATTCATGCCAATATAATCAGGAGTCTCACTGTACAGGAAATCGGCTTATACACGACTAGCAATATAGCCCGGTGTTGCTCGAGTGTAATGAAATCCTTCAAGATAATCCATGGTCCTGGGGCTCAGACTCATTGGACGTTGGCACGAAAAACGGAAGTTGTTGAAAAGTTGATCTCGAAGCCATAGAACTTACTAAAATGAATGGATGTATGTCAGATTTTGATTTCCGGTATCGATACGTTTTCCGTCGCAAACTGAATTTTGAAGGCTAGGTAAGTCCTCTGAGTAAATAGTATCATGGCTGAGACTAAGAACTACAAGTGTACCTACTTAGAGCAAAACCCGAAGCAAAAACCAAAATAAAAGGGCTGAAAACCTGATTTTGATCACACTGGATAGGATATCGGGGTATTGATTTCCAATATCGGGGTGGGTAGAAATCGGAAAAAATACATAGCCTGTGACCTGTCTGAAAGCCTAAAGAATATGTTTATGAATGTTGGTGAGAATCGGATAAAGATTACGGATTTGTATAAAGGACATACATACAGACAGACACACACACAAACATCATGCCTTTTATATATATATATATATATATATATATATATATATAGATTATATACGGTACTTTATGAATTTTACATTTTCCAAAACTTCCACTCACATTTTACAGGGTGCAACAGAAATACTATTCTTAAATACCTTCCCGAAATTTCTCACACATAATGATAAACACGCTTGGGTGATACTCGCTTGGGTGATCATGTCTCGGAAGAGATATGAATGACTGGGCAGGAGAATTTTCCAGCAGTAAGCTGCATTTATTTTCTACAGTAGACTGTTTGCCAACCAAGGCTATAGATCCCAAATTTTCCTGCTATTTAACCCATGTTTAGAGTGAGAAGAGACGGATTAATACCTTTTCCAAAGTTATTTGCGGGTAAGTGAATGCAACTGAAAATCGAACTCTGTTCTCCGAATTTTCGTTCCGAGCCGATATCCACTGCACCACAACGCACATTCAAAATCAGCAAATCCTTATCTAGCGGAAGAAAATGGATAACTAAGAAGCAAAGTATCAGTAATCGATGAACTGGCAAAAGAATAACTGTAAGAACTAAAAAGAGACAGAAGACTCGAAAGAATACACAATATCCGGAATGAAAATGTTGCCCCATCAACTAAAGAAAAATATAAAACAAACAATATAGTCAATATAGTCAATAATATTTTAACTTTACAAGGGTCTTATTTCTAGGAAGTAATGTTGGAGGTATTTTCGTCTCACCCATTCTGTTTCAAATTTCCACTTGTTACTTTCTAAATGTTTAATACGAGATTTTTTTATTTTTTTCTAATTTTCTATTCTCTTTAAAAATGCCACATAGTAATATATTTTTATTATTACTCTTTAATTCTTTGTTTCACGTTCTGTAAATTAAATTTCTATCTTTCACATGAAGGATAACGATCTTTAGAAATTAAGAATTATACTTTTTAAAAAGTTAAAATTTCAGAATTAAAATGTGTCGAGTTATGAATAATTTCCGTTTATATATACCAATTTTAACAACGTAGGCCTAAATACTACTCACAATTGACAGTTAGAAATAATTTCAAATCTCTGTTTTGCATATTACTGCTTCATATCAAAAACATCAGTTTTACTCAAAATTTAATGGACTAAAATTCTATCCAGATTATAAGTGGCAAACTACCATTGAAATAACTTTTTAATTAAATAAAACATCCTTGTATTTGTGTTTTTGGAAGAATAATGTTGATAAGTAAAGAGAGCCCAGAAAATGTGCGTTGTGGTGCAGTAGATACCGACTAGAATAAAGAAATCAGAGAACCGAGTTCAAATTCCAGTTGAATTTCTTTGTATTCACATGCGCGCAAATAATTTAGGGAAAGGTAATAATGCATCTCTTCCCTCCAGGTATGGGTTAAATTACAGAATAGACTGAGTACTATAGCCTTGGTTAGCAACTAGTCTACCACAGAAAGTAATGGCAACCTACTGCAGGATAATTTTCTGCCCAGTCAGTCATGTCTCTTTCGAGGCATGATCTCCCAATCGTGTATTACGTATGGCACTTAATTGACTAACTGAATAATCTTTCTCTTCCCACTATCAATGGATAAAGGATAATAATCACTGTATTTTCTTCCGGTTATGGGTTAGATAACAGGACAGATTGGGTACTATAGCCTTGTTCGGCAACCACTCTACCGCAGAAATTAAGGGCAACCTACTGCGGGATATTTTTCTGCCCAGTCAATCATTTCTCTTTTCAGGCATGATCAACAAAACGTGTATTACGTATGGCATTATCACTGACTGACTGAGGATTCCTTCTCTTCTCTCCAAAAATAGATAAAAAGTAATAATCCGTCTCTTCCCTCCAGTTATGAGTTAACAGGACAGATTAGGTGCTATAGCCTTAGTCGGCAACCAGTCTACCGCAGAAAGCAATGGCAACCTACTGCGGGCTAATCTTCTGCCCAGTCAATCATGTCTCTTTCGAGACATGATCGCCCAAGCTTATATCACGTATGGCAAAACCGACTGACTGAATAATTATTTTCCTCCCTCCATCAATGGGTAATATAGAACTGATTAGGTTCTATATTTTTGGTTGGCAACCAGTTTACCGCAGAAAGTAATGGTAACCTACTCTGAGAAAAAGTTCTGCCCAGTCAGTCAGGTCACGTCACGTAAGGCACTTTTTTTTATTTTATAATCATTTCACCCCGAGCAAGGCACTTCACTGCCACTATTGCGCAGGGGGCTACATAGAGGGGAAAGTGGTGAGAAAGGATGGTTAGTTATAAGAAGTGTCAGAAGGAGGGTGATAATGAACAGCAATCGAGATGCATTATAAAATCGCTTACTATTAAATATATTATTGTTAATGTGTTGTGGAACTCAGACTCGCCTCAACATGGACTTACCCACTGCTATATTAATAGGTGTGTGATAGCAGTAGTGGGAAAATAGACAGTAGCACTGTGCGCATTACCGCAGTCGACTACTAAGGACTATACTGGATTCGTAAGCTCTGCTTACGGTACCTTATTCTTTGTAACCTTTTCTGTAAATACATCTTTCTTTAACCTACACCTCGTATTCCGTGTTATATTTCCGTGAACCCATTTTGGCTCCACATCATAATACTAATATTAAATTAAGACAAATTCGCAATTATTTTCTGAAAATTTAAAACATCTGCTTGGGTTTTGTCATTTTTGCATTATTTAACACACAATCTAAAGAATTCAGCACTCAGCATTTAACACCTCTGTAATAACGGGCGAAAACAAATTAACACTGCTCGAAAGTAACGTTCCTTAAAGAAACACGATCTCGAATATTAGAAATGATTTAATAACTCACCATTTATGAACATTTGGTTCGATTTGTTTCAGAAAATATTAAGATAACCTATAGCTTAATGATAAATACAAGATGATTTTAATTTAATTCTATATTTGGCTAATTTGATTAAATGATTCGTCAAACAAATAGGGTAAAAAAGAGAACAAAATATTCACCGCAATGAATGCATTATTAAAAAGAGCAATTTAGAACTAAGCTGTTTTTCTATTACCCTAAATATCCCAGCACTGTCAAAATGAAATAATCCAACCTCACGAATGTCTCTTAACATCCACTTGGTGTTCTTCTTTAAATGAATAGAATCATATAAAATATGGAGTTTCCTCTAAGCGTCGGTATTCAACTTGCTTTAATGCTTCTGTGAAATTTCTGGAAGGACTGCTGTCTGACTGTTGTCTTTTGCAGTAGGCAGTCACGATATTCTAAGAATAATGAGAGCTGAACACGGCCACAAACTGAGACGCCATTTTGAATTTCATTTAATCACCTATTATGTATAAATATTATTTTTTCCTCGAAATCATCATCATCATTTATAGAACATGTTTCTACAGGACGAAGGTATTCATACATTTTCACAACTTCTCCCTTGTAGTTTTTTTTAATCGTATCACCCCGAACAAGGCGGTAATGCCACTGATCTGCAGGGGGCTACATAAGAATAAAAAGATTAACTAGAAGAGAGTGAAGAGGAAGACAAACCAGTTAGAAAGAAGCAAGAGAAGGATGGGAATAGAGGTGTGATGACAGTTGCAAAGGTGGAGAGAAAGGGAAGGATATACGGGGTGGTGAAAGAATTAGAGTCAAGTGGTTAATAGATGAGTATTGACATTGCATTTAAATTCCTGGAGGTTGTGGCAGTCAGGAAAGCAAGAATATGGAAGCGAGTTCCACAGGCGGGAAGTGCGAGAGATGAAGCAGCAGGGGTAGAATTGTTGTCTGCATTTGGTTAATCTAACAGTGAATGGGTGGAACCCAGGTGCCAATCTGGTTGCACAAGTAAACACCTGTTGCAGAGGAAGGAAGGAAGGAAGGAAGGAAGGAAGGAAGGAAGGAAGGAAGGAAGGAAGGAAGGAAGGAAGACAAAAATAAAGCGCAAACCTATAGAGGAATCTATAGCCGTACGACAGACGGCTATATATGTATATTTACCAGTACATACTTATAACACAGATCCGCTCTTACATTGAGCATTTACATATAACTGTAATATTTAAATTTTTAATCTTATTACTTAAAACGCAGCAACTTAAATTTATAAGATTTAATTCCCATAAACATCGAGTGAACTTTAATTCAAATCAATTAAAGTGTTTGATTAAAGTATGCACCTGATGATTGCATAACGCATGAAAGTCCGAGTCGTGCCATAGACGCAAGTTAATATATATATATATATATATATATATATATATATATATATGTCTCATGTTTGTGTGTGTGTGTGTGTGTGTCGCTAAAAACGAGAGAAAAGAAAATGTTATTTTTATTGATTGAATTTTCCAGTATTCTTACAGGTTTGATTTTTGTTAGAGCTTTGAAGATGGCCAATGAAGTAGCTGAAAGTGCTTGTAATATCAAACATTATAGAATAATTTTATAAAACTTATCTCCACCAAAAAAAAAAAAATCATGAATGAATATAGCAAAAAATTAAATGAAAATAAATCAAACTTTTTTGTCGGTCGTTTATAACAAAATACGTTGAAAAGAAACATTACTACCCATATATATATATATATATATATGTATATATATATATGTGTGTGTGTGTGTGTGTGTGTGTGTGTGTGTGTGTGTCTGTGTGTATTGATATTACAAAATTTACAAAAAAATTAAAAGTATCTATCTGTATATAAATATACTCTACAGAATATACTATAATATATATATATATATATATATATATATATATATATATATATATACACGCATCGTTCTTTCAGCAATGAATTGGTATACTCTCAGCTATTGGGCATGTATAATGATAATATGCACGCTAAAAAGTCTCCGTTTCTACCGAGCGCCCATAGTTCAGAGGTAGAATCGCCGACTCACGCCAATTCGGTCGGGTTTCAATCTTGGGTAAAGAGCAATCTGATGTCTAACCGTACTGATGAGCTGTGATACAGCGAATCTGATGTGTCTGCAGATGACTATTTACGCTCTCACACCCTGACTAAGGACTATGGAAGAATGGTAGACTTTAGAAAAAGAGTAGCTACTCTAGCATATACGCATCGTTCATTCAGCAATGAATTAGAACAATCTCAGCTATTAGGCGTATAAATTGATAATATATACGCTAAAAAGTCTGTCTCCTTCTACCGAGCGCCCATAGCTCAAAGGTAGAATCGCCGGATGACGCCAATTCGGTCGGATTTCAAGCCTGGATAAAAAGCAATCGGATGTCTAACCGATGTCTGATGAGCTGTGATACAGCGAAACAGATCTGTCTGCGGATATATATATATATATATATATTGATTGATTGATTGTTTAATACTTAGTTCTTGGTCATAATAGAGGTAGACCAGTGCGCATTTGTATTAAAAAGTGTTCAATACAATTATATTGTAGACCTTTTTAATATTTTCCATTTGTAAATGAGTTATTACGCGAACTAGGTTTCTACCATCAGTGGTGCTTTCAGGCAATTTTTAATAACTGATTTTACCGTTTTTCTTTTTAACGCTCACGTAACGGTGTATTTTTCTTTAACGTACACGTGGCTGGGAATTTTTTAACGCGCAATATTTTAAATTAAAACGAATTCTGACGTTTTCATCCATATATATATATATATATATATATATATATATAGCGTTTTCATTCAGATATATACATGAATACCTATCGATATTACTACATTTACAATAAGTAAAATATATATTTTTATCTATCTGCATATCAATATACTCTACAGAATATATATCTAGGCGTTTGTGCGTGTATTAAGAGAAGAATCGAGCGGGAGAATATTTGAAACAAAATCAAAGTATGTATTGTAGAAAAATGCAATAACTCTGCCATTCAAACAAAGTCTAATGCAAAACTTTTCTTGGTTTAGTTATATTTATAATTGTAACATTATATTTGAGCACTGCACATGTTAAAAGAAAGAAATGTTCACCATAAATAACGAAAACAGGAAAGCATAAACAATACAATGAACATTGCAAAAGAGATATGAAAGTATAGTTACATTTCAAAATAAATTGTATGCAAATATAAACAGAACTCTTTAACTGCAAGCTCTATGTCTAGGAAGAGTGTCAGTTTTCTACATGTCATAATGGATGCTTAAGTCCCTAATCGCTCGGCCCAAGTCTATTCGTTTGGAGCGCGTAACGTTGTTGCACCGACTGTGAAATGCTCAGAGCATCCTTGATTTGCGGATTAAGCACTTCTCATCAATTATATTTATCAGGTTTTGAAAAAGAGCGAAAGAATGAAACGGAATGTCCCGCGCGTATAGAAAACAAAATAGCAAATGTGCAGATAACGCAAAGTTTATCAGCTGGTGAAGTGAAAATTAGCGAGTTCAAACCGTGACTGATCCACCTTGGTGCTATTGACCTTAAAAATAAATATTGCTATTTTTCTGTTGCTGTTGGTTAAATAGTTAGGTAGACTTCTCTCTCTTGCGATTGATGTTAATAAGTTTAGGAGAAAGGAAACTAAATTCAGATTACTTTAAATAAATTTTCATACAGACAACTGAGAACGTCAGCCAAGGAAAGGCAAAACTGAATTGATTACCAGCTAGAAAAACAGTTGGTTCAGTCAGATTAACTTTCCATAGTTACACGCACAAGTGATGAGGATATAGTACATATGGTATCCAAAGAACGTTAAAGGTTGCAAAGAACGCGATGAAGATTGTTTGGGGAGAACATTGGTTATTAAATTAGTAGTATTGTATTTTTATAATATATTATACATTTTTGTAGGATCCACGGGAGATATATTAGTACGAATGAGATTTTTTATTGTATTCATCATGTTTGTAATTATTGTGCATCTGGTTGCAATTTTGATATGTCATATGTTTCGGAAAGTTATACATATATAATTCGAGGTAGTTAAGCGGTTTATGCAAACGCAACCGGGTAGGACAATCTAGTACATAGACATAATGGACGGTACTCGTCGTATGCAGGATCCTGATATGTAGTCGTAGTTAATAGACGTAGACCAATAGTAGTAGAACTGTAGTCGTATAGACCTCTAGACCTCGCCTTGTCTGTATTTATGGCTAACACCAGCCAATCACATTACTGTGAGGGCGTATCAAGGTGTATGCATAGTCCTTACATATTCATTACATTAATATGTTTATGGACTTTATGTAAATAAAATGACCTATTTGATGTGTATTGAGATTTTCGAAGTACCATCTAATTTGTTCATCTATAATGTGGATTGGGAGGTCTTTATTAATGAGCGTCGGCTTAATTTGTAGATTAGAGTAAAAAATAAAATTGTGGCGGAATTAATGTGTGCTCGGTTAATTAATTAGACCAAGAAAACAACAAAACAGACTACAGATCCTCTACGAGGTGTTCATTTAAAACTTAAAGCGTCGATTAATAGAATCAGCATTGATTACTGTAGTAATTTTCTAAAATAGTTATTAAAAGAGCAGTTATTTCATGCTTTAATACGTGCATGACCAAAACATTTCAACCCCAAAATTCCATTCTGGATAATTTTCATGTTTTAATAAACACTAAGCAATTTGTCAAACGTTATATTTGAAGTAAGAAAAGATTTACAGTAATTTTTAACAACACAGTTTGGCGGTTTTTTTTTTTTGTTACCATAACGTACATCCCTGAAGATAATCTCGAGAAAAGGCTAAAAGTCTTTGGGAACATCGAGAAATTGGTAAAATACTCATCTGTTATGATCCACCAAATATTAACCGTGAGTCCAAATAGATTTTATTGAAAACAAGCTGAGACTATATATATATATATATATATATATATATATATATCACTATACGGAGTAGTAGGTTCCATATAAACTGTATCTGATAACGGCTTTACGCTACGTTTTTTGGTTGATGAATTGAACGTATTTTGTTTCGGCTACGAAATTGAATGCTCTCAGTTACTGGCTGTCTGTTTATATCTTGTGAATAACCTGCTATGAAAAATAACTTTCTCTGCCGAATGCCGATAGCACGGTCAAAAACATATTCGACTGATTTGTCATCAGTCGGATTTCGATCCCGGCTTGACGCAAAATGGTTCATTTTATTTTAATCGTTTCACCCCAAGCAAGGCAATCCACTGTCACTATTGCGCTTGGGGCTACTTAGGGGAAGGTATAGAGAAAGAGTGGTTAGATATAGGAAATGTCAGAAGGGGGATGATAGATATTTGGAAGGATGGGAAGAGTGTTTGAAAGAATGGAAGCGAGTTATTGTGTTAGGAGGTGTCTATTGACCTTACATTTAAACTCCTGGAGATTGTAGCCGTCGGGGAAGCAGTCAGAAGAGAATTCCACAGTCGGGAAGTACGAGAAAAGAAACTGTTGGAGTAGAAGTTGCGGTTGCATTTTATCGGTTTCACTGTAAAAGGGTGGGATCTAGTTACTAATCTAGTATCTCGTGCAAATTCGAACCTAGGGGGCACCAGTGATCTAAGTTCATCGGAGCAGAAGCCATGGGAGTATTCATAGAAGGGACACAGGGAAGCCAC
Organism: Ascarosepion bandense; assembly: GCA_037127315.1. NCBI lineage: Eukaryota > Metazoa > Mollusca > Cephalopoda > Sepiida > Sepiidae > Ascarosepion > Ascarosepion bandense. Next base: position 30,536 of record JBBBDQ010000501.1, on the reverse strand, counting down.
GTCGCGCCGGTGAGAGACTGCAGGCGGTCTGCCAAGACAGTATCGATCACATTACAGACCCTCCGCTGTACCTTGTTGAGAAGCCCAAGGAGAATAACAGGGGCACCCGACCAGATATGAGAACTGTATTCAATGCACGGGTGGATGGTAGATTTATAAGTGTGCAGGATAGATTCAGACGGAAAAACCTCCGTGCCCTGCACATAAAACCGACCTTCATAGCAGCGGATTTAGCAATGGATTCGATATAGTCATTCCACCTAATGTCCGCTGAAAGTTTGAGACCAAGGAGGCGTAGTGTCTTACTATCTGGGAGGCAAGCCTGGTCCATGCTAATGGGAGGTAGGTGCGGTTGTCTATGATGGTTATTTGATGTTAGCTTCGTTTTAGAAGCATTAAAATTTACGAGCCATTTCTTACCCCAGTCTTCTACGGATTGGAGGTCCTTTCCAAGTTCGGCTGCAAGGTTAGCTTTGTCACCCTCACCAGCTGCAATGAAGAACTGTGATGCAGCGAAGCCGACTTGTCTGCAAATAATTATATATATATATGTATATTTAATCGTATAACCCCTAGCAAGGCGGTAATGCCACTGATGTACAGGAGGCTACATAAGAGTAAAAAAGATTATGTAGAAGAGAGTGAAGAGGAAGACGATCCAGTTAGAAAGAAGCAAGAGAAGGATGGGAATACAGGTGTGATGACAGTTGCAATGGTGGAGAGAAAGGGAAGGATATACGGGGTGGGGAAAGAACTAGAGTCAAGTGGTTAATAGATGAGTATTGACATTGCATTTAAATTCCTGGAAGTTGTAGCCGTCAGGTAAGCAAGAATATGGAAGCGAGTTCCACAGGCGGAAAGGGCGAGAGATTAAGCTCAAGGATTAGAATTGTTGGCTGCATTTGGTTGCAGAATCAGGCCAGAGATAGGGCAGGAACAGTGCGGGTTCGTCCATGACACTGGAACAAGGAACACCATATTCATGATTAGGATGCTCTCTGAAAGGGCATTACAAATGAAGAAAGACTTGTACCTATGCTTCATTGATTACGCGAAAGCATTCGACAAAATACGACACAAAGAATTGATGGAAATGATAGGCAACCTCTACATTTTCGGCAAAGATATAAGAATAATCAAGAATCTCTACTGGTAGCAAACGGCCTGCATACGGACAGGTAACGACCTCAGTAGATACACAAAGATAGAAAAAGGCGTAAGACAAGGATGTGTCTTTTCACCGGATTTGTTCAACCTATACAGCGAGAATATTTTGAGGACCCTAGATGACACACCAGGATTTATTATTGGAGGCCACAACCTGAACAACATAAGATACGCGGACGATACAGTACTGATTGCGGACACGGAAAGGAAACTGCAAGATCTCATACAGAAAGTAGCAGTGGAGAGTGACAAGAAGGGACTACAAATAAACTTTAAGAAAACTGAGTGCATGGTCATCAGCAAAAGATACAACCCAAAATGCCAAATACAGGTGGAGAATAACAGAATCAAACAAGTCCAAGAATTTAAGTACCTAGGAAGTGTTCTAACAGGAGATGGAAAGTGCGACACAGAGATCCGAAGGCGAATTGGCATGGCAAAGGACGCGTTCCAGAAGATGAGCAAAATACTAACACACAGGAAGATCTCAATAGAAACGAAGAAAAGAGTGCTAGACTGCTACGTGATGTCACTTCTTCAGTACGGCTGTGAATGCTGGACAATATCATCGAAAATGAGGAAAAAACTGGAAGCGGCCGAAATGTGGTTCTACAGAAGGATGCTACGGATATCGTGGGCTGAGTATACAAGCAACGACGAAGTGTTAGAAAGAATGGCAACAAAAAGGAAATTGATGTTGAGCATCAGGAAGAGACAACTGAAGTTCCTGGGACATGCAATGAGGAAGGAGAGCCTGGAGAACCTGATACTGACTGGTCAGATAGAAGGAAGGAGAGACAGAGGAAGGCAGCGGATAACATATCTGCAGAGTCTGATCAGGTGGATGACGGAACGGGGGTTGCCAGGAGCAACAGGAGCAAACATACTAAGAGCCACAAGGGATAGGGAGACGTGGAGATCCATGATCGCCTACGTCCTGAAGGGACAGGGCACATAGAAGAAGAAGAAGAACTGTGAATGGGTGGGGCCCAGTTACCAATCTGGCTGCACGAGTAAACACCTGTTGAGGAGGCACAAGTTCGTTCGAGCAGAACCATGAAAGTATTTATATATATATTTCGATCGGGTTTCAATCCTGGGTAAAAAAGCAATCGGAGTCTAACCGTACTGATGAGCTGTGATACGGCGAAACAGATCTGTCTGCGGATGACAACATATATATATATATATATATATATATATATATATATATATATATATCAGTAATAAATCTAGCCGGAGATTTGGTAAATAATACCAATTGATCCTAGAAATATTAGGTTAAATATTAAAACTCATCCAATAATAGACTTGATATAAGGTTAATTTACTGAGTAAATATTTATTTATATGAAAATTCAATGGGGGCGTTTGATTAAGCGTAATTGCCGATTTAGCGAGTGTAACTATTTTTGATACTCTTAGTATGATTGTAGATCGTAAACAAATAGGCCCATACGAGATGGACATATGTTCATCCGTAATAATACTACGCAGATCAAAAATAAGAAAGATAGTTAGGGCATTTGAAGTAATAGCATATAAAACAGGTTTCTTCTTACCTTAAGCTTGTTCATTATATGAACACCACCCGTAATCTCAATAATAATTCCTTCCCACTTTACCATCAAAGAATGAAACTCCTAGCTACACAAACATTGATTCTAACTACCAAGGTTCTATTATAAAACAGGTACCTGAGACTGTTAACACCAAAATTAGCATATTATCTTCCAACCTTAGAATCTTTAATGAAAACAAAATCTATATGAAAAAGTTCTGCTAAGTAGTGGCTAAAAAGATAGATTAGTCTATTTAACACCCACTAGTAAATCTGAATTGCCGAAGACTAATAGTAAACATAGGATAAGGAAGATTATATAGTTTAAGCCCCATCCCCATTCTGCGGACTATCAAATATTACCATTAGTCAGTTTATTTTTTAATTATTAAGTAAGCTTTTCCAAAAAGATAACTCTTTAAATAAAATAGTTTAGAAAAATAAAATTAGCTATTCCCGCCTTTCTAATATGTACAACATCATAAATTCGCATAATAACCATATTTTAAGGAATTTCTATGTAATAATAAATTTTACCCTCCTGGAATTGCGAATCCAAGGAAAATTGTCCTGTGTAATGCAAATGTAAACCTACCAATGACATCTACAAAACTACAATTTTCCACAAAAAGAAAAAGAAAAACTATCATGTATACATATTAAATTCGTCGCGGCTTGGAAACTAAGTTTTTATTCTCAGAGGCACAATTTTAACAATCCTAAACTAAAATTTCAGACAGCTCTTTCACGGAAATATTAGGAACTGAAAGACCTGAACCCACTTTTTGATTAGAAATTAATAGGCTCAGTATGTACTCACAATAGTCTTAGTGATATATACAATATCTGCTTAGTAGAAAAAAGTTGGATCTTAAAATATCATAATAAAAATTAACTTCTAAATCCGCGGAACTAGTTGGTTAGCAAGTGTCGTCATAGGTGTAGATTTAAGCCCTCTTAATAAGATATTAAGTATTTCCTTTCTTCGCATTTAATCTTTATATTGATTTTTAGATTAAATTAAATTCTAGCAATATCAATAATTCTAAACATGTGATAACTCTTAAGTTTATTTATATCGTCTACCCTTGACCACTTGGGCAAACTGCCTTCTCTCCACTCCTATCTTTAGTGTGTCTTTATGCCATCTCTCTTCTTTTTCGAAACCTAGCTACTTTGCCTAATCTTTACTCCCGGTCCCACTACAATTTCTTCATTTTACGTCCGGTTGGGTTTGAAAAATGCGGGTTCTAAAAACCTGAGTAATTGGCTATTCTCTAAATGTAAAATATTGAATTTACACCCACAAACAACCCCCCCCATATATATATATATATATATATATATATATATATATATATATATAATGGTTATAAGATTGCGTTTATGTATAAAATAGACCGTCCAAATGTGCAGTATATTAGGGTTAGTTCGTCACGCTCTGTGTTAAAAACAAAAACGCCATGATGCAATTCACTCCGCCAAAAATTAGGAAATGGCATCCTCTACTGCTAGGCATTCGCCCTGGAAGACCAAATATGGACATTCAGTGTGTTCGGTCGTCTATCCGTGGACAGTGCAAAGGATTAAGAAAGAATTGGTTGATATCTCCAGTCACCTTGCTGGTATTTGGAGTGATCACTAGTGATGGTGACGTTATTCCTTCATTCATCTTCTCACAGGGCCTCAGGCTCAACACGGTGGCCTACGTCAACTGCCTTCAGGAAGTAGTCCAGACTTGTGTCAAGAGGATTGCTATGGAGGGAACAAGTCTGACAAAAAGACTGCACTATGCCACACAAGCAAGAGAAACCATTCATGGATTTCAGACAATTTCTGCGACTACCTGACCCCCTTACACCTGACCATCAAACTTTTCAAACTGAACCCTTCTTGATTATTAGTTGTGGGGCGCAAATGAGCGAGAGATCAACTGAACAGAAAACACGGATTATTGCAGTATTCACCTACTTAAACAAGGAAACAGCCTATAAAAGTAGTAAGAGATTCCCAACCAGATGGAAGCCGTGGTTGAAGCCAATTGCAATTGTATTTAATAATATTCATCTTTAGTATTTAGATATTTTTGTGTAATATTTGTAAATATATCTGATAAAATGAGATATTTCTGTTATTTTCATTTTTGCATGATTTAGACGACAACTCATCCATCTCAACCTGTATTTAAACATGGCAGGATGAAGAATAAAAAGAAATTTCCATGGATACAAGAAAATGAGAAAAGAAGTTTGTGATGTATCAAATAACCAAATATATTTGTTCTGAATAATTTTAAAACTATCATTCGATATCGTAGCTTTCTCTTACACTGAAGATCTTACTGAAAATATTGGCAGTAAAAATAAAAAACACCCACCTCCACCATGAAATAAGCCTAATACATTCAAGAATAAATAGAGAATGGTGAGGATTAGTGGTTCACGAAACTTGCCTTTCTGACAGCACCGATAATATTCAACGCATGCGCATTGTGTTTTATCCCTTTTCCGGTCCCGAGATGCAAGCAAAATGTGAAAAGACATTCAAAAAATAAAACGCAAAACAATGTAAATGGAATCCTCAAATGACAAGCAAACTGCTGCAAAGTCGAACTTTAGATGTCTATTTTAGCAACGCGAAATACGACAGTAAAGCCACATTTCTTCGGAGATACCGAATATTTCTCAAGGGACGGATTTAGATTCACAAAGCATGAAATTAATTTTCTGACAATCTTAACATATGAAACGTAAATAAACATCGGTTTCTTTCCGAGCAATGGATAAAAAGAGGATTTTTAAAGTGAATATTCTATCTTGAAAATTGTAGTTCTTTTCCCAGTGCGTCGAGAGATTTCAAAAGTTCCTGTTGAGATTATTTAAAGCGCTTCCTTCTAATAAACATGATTGTGTTTTATTAATATATATGTCATTTGTTTTGTCATGGTTTAATGTGCACATCTTTTTGCGATCAATTTGCGTCATTTTCGTTATAAATTTATATATACTTACCCTGTAGTGTCACTTTTATGGAGATAGAAATGTGGGCTTCTTTATGAACTTGGATAAGCTTCTTTTTTTTTCTAATCATTTCACCCCAAGCAAGGCATTCCACTGCCACTATTGCGCTTGGGGCTACATAGGGGAAGGTAAATAGGAAGAGTGGTTAGATATAGGAAATGTCAGAAGTGGGGTGATAGATAGTTGGGAGGATGGGAAGAGTGTTTGAAAGAATGGAAATTAGTTTATTAGGAGGTGTCTATTGACCTTACATTTAAACTCCTGGAGATAGTAGCCGTCGGGGAAGCAGTCATGTGGAAGAGAATTCCACAGTCGGGAAGTGCGAGAAAAGAAACTGTTGGAGTAGAAGTTGCGGTTGCATTTTATCGGTTTCACTGTAAAAGGGTGGGATCTAGTTGCTAATCTAGTATCTCGTGCAAATTCGAACCTAGGGGGACACCAGTGATCTAAGTTCATCGGAGCAGAAGCCATGGGAGTATTTATAGAAGAGACACAGGGAAGCCACGTCGCGCCGGTGAGAGGGAGACTGCAGGCGGTCTGCTAAGTCGGAATCGATCACATTACAGACCCTCCGCTGTACCTCGTCGAGAAGCCCAAGGAGAAAAGCAGGGGCACCCGTCCAGATATGGTAGCAGTATTCAGTGCACCGGATAGATTCAGACGGAAAAAACCCCGGGCCCTGCACAGAGAACCGACTTTCATAGCAGCGGATTTAGCAATGGATTCGATATAGTCATTCCACTTGAGGTCCGCTGAAAGTGTGAGACCAAGGAGGCGTAGTGTTTTACTCTCTAGGAGGCAAGCCTGGTCCATGCTAATAGGAGGTAGGTGCGATTGTCTATGATGATTAATTGATAGTAGCTTCGTTTTAGAAGCATTAAAATTTACGAGCCATTTCTTACCCCAGTACTCTATGGATTGGAGGTCCTTTCCAAGCTCGGCTGCAAGGTTAGCTTTGCCGCCCGAACCAGATTTTTGGTCTAGGCGAAAATAAACTGTGAAATAACACTAATATTAGAACATTACTTACAGCTAAAAGAATTTTTCTAGTTTGAGTAACTTAAACTGAGTAATATATTTTTAAGCGATTGTTATAGTTGCGGATCCCGGAAACGGGACCCGCACAAATAAATAAACATCAACCACTAATTGAGATAGAAAATAAGTGTATTAACGTAAGGATACAGACTTGAATGAAGAGTAGTAGTCCAGAAATGCGTGTTAGTAAAAAGTATATGTACAAGTCTCTGGAAGTGAAGCCGTAGTATATTGAGTACGTCCGCGTCAGACGATGACGGGTCCTCCGAAATAACCTTCTTGATGAGTAGAGCACAGAGATAATATGAACCACTATGTACTGACTGCTGTTCTCTCCCTGGACTCTCGTATTCTCCGGTTAACTCTCTGTGAAAATGCGGTATTCTCCAGTCTCGCTTTTAAAGCCGCAGTATAAGTATAACCAGGATGAGTCCATATTTATGAAAAAAGATAACCCAACAACAGTTATCTCATTATCCAGTGATATATTTAGGGCTGTTATATGATTTCTGATAATGTGATACCTGTTAATGAAACCAGTACGTTTTTTTAATAACGTGCCACGGCTATGCGTAGGAGACACATCTTGGTTATTATCATATAAATTTCATTTTTCTTGACAGAATTTCGTTTGAGGTTTTGTGTTGATTCATTTTTTTCATTTCTGGAGGCCTGTTCATGATATATATATATATATATATATATATATATATATATATATATATATTCACCTAACCTCATATTCTGAAAATTATTTTAAGAATCCACTCCTGCAAGAAATCAAAATTTTGGTGGATTCTCAAAATGAAAGGAAAATAAAAAATTTACAGGGTTTAAAATTTGAATGCAAATAAGGATTAACCTCCGATTTCTTTACCTAACTTCATATTCTGAGGTTGCAAGAGAAACATTTGCGGAAATCATTTTGGGAATCCACCAAAAATTTGATTTCTTGCAGCGTGGATTCTTACAAAAATTCTCAGAATATGAGATTGAGAAGAAATTGGAGGTTATCTCTATATTTGGAATCAAATATATATATATATATATATATATATATATATATATATATATATATATATATATAAGTGTATGTTATATTTCTCTTGGGAACGGCGGTAAAAATAATGACTTTACCTGGTAGCACAAATACTACTGTTTTGTTATGAACATTTTTCTCTTCTTGATAGTTTCAACGCCCTACCTTTACTGATGATATTTTCTTCCTTCTCAATATAGATTTTTGTGCGTTATTCATTATGAAACTACTTGTCCTTTTAATAGTTGTAAATCGGGGTCCTTCTCATTATAGATGTGTCTCCTTTTCTATATTAAATTGTATGATAGTTATTAATTGCAGTGTCATTTTGCTTATTAAATAATGTGACGTTTTTAATTATTTTAATCATTTCTGTTGTGTATTCCGGGTGAAAAACTACAAAAAATAATGATGAACAAAAACAGATATGAAGAGAGAAAATGTAAGTTATATTGAACAAAATATACAAACTGGAACACGTTTTCCCCAGTCGTGATTCTACCCTTCGGCGGAACCACGACTGGGTTTGTGCTCTCTGCTCGGAAGCAGACAGCGCTCGCTACCCGAAGGCAGGGAGCTGAAAGTGTCATAGTAGCAAAGGCAAGTACTGATTTGCAACGGTATTTACCCACCTTCCCACGGAAGGCAAGATGTGACACTAGGTCTTTTTATTGTGGGTCTTCCCGGCCATATACCCAGTCCAAAAATATCTGTCAATTTCTCCCCAGTCGTGATTCTACTCTTCGGCGGAACCACGACTGGGTTATTGCTCTCTACTCGGAAGCAGACGGCGCCCTCTACCCGAAAGCAGAGTGCTGACAGTGTCGTAGTAGCAAAGGCAAGTACTGCTTTTCAACGGTATTTACCAACCTTCCCACGCAAGGTTAGATGGGACACAAGGTCATTTTATAGTGGTTCTTCCCGGCCATATAGCCGGGCCAAAAATGTCTGTCTATTTTTACCGACACGTGATTCTACCGTTCGGCCGAACCACGATTGGGTTAGTGCTCTCTGCTCGGAAGAAGAGAGCGCCATCTACCCGAAGGCAGAGGGCTGACAGTGTCATAGCAAAGGCAAGTACTGTTTTGCAACTATATTTAGTTGTCCCTCCCAGTAAGGGCAACAGGTGACACATGGTCAGTTTGACTGGGATTTCCAGGCCTAATGACCCGGCCAAAAAATGTATGTCTTTTATTCCCCAGTCGTGCTTCTACCCTTCGGCGGAACCACGACTGGGTTATTGCTTTCTGCTCGGAACCAGAGAGCGCCTTCTACCCGAAGACAAAGTGCTGACAGTCTCAATGTAGCAGCTTTGCAGCTATATTTAGTTGTCCTTCCCAGTAAGGGTAACAGGTGACACATGGTCTGTTATGACTGGGTTTCCCGGGCTATTTGGCCCGGCCAAAAAATACCTGTCTAATTTTGCCCAGTCGTGCTTCTACCCTTCGGCGGAACCACGACTGGGTTATTGCTCTCTGCTCGGAAGTCCTGCATGCAACGGTATTTACCAACATTCCCACGAAAGGTTAGATGTGACACAATGTCATTTTATAGTGTTTTTTCCCGTCCATATAGCCGGGCCATAAATGTCTGTCTATTTTTTACCCAGTCGTGATTCTACCGTTCGGCGGAACCACGACTGTGTTAGTGCTCTCCGCTCGGAAGCAGAGACCGCCCTCTACCCAAAGGCAGAGGGCTGACAGTGTCGTAGTAGCAAAGGCAAGTACTGCTTTGCAACTATATTTAGTTGTCCCTCCCAGTAAGGGCAACATATGACACATGATCAGTTATGACTGGGATTTCCGGGCTATATGGCTCGGCCAAAAGTTACCTGTCTCGGAAGCAGAGAGCGCCCTCCACCCGAAGGTGGAGAACTGACAGTTACAATGTAGCAGCTTTGCAACTGTATTTACTAGCCTTCCCACGCAAGGCTGGATGTGACACATGGTCATTTTATTGTGGGTATTCCCGGCCATATAGCCGGGCCAAAAAATGTCTGTCTATTTTTGCCCAGTCGTGGTTCTACCCTTCGGCGGAACCACGACTGGGTTATTGCTCTCTGCTCGGAAGTACTGCATGCAACGGTATTTACCAACATTCCCACGAAAGGTTAGATGTGACACAATGTCATTTTATAGTGTTTTTTCCCGTCCATATAGCCGGGCCATAAATGTCTGTCTATTTTTTACCCAGTCGTGATTCTACCGTTCGGCGGAACCACGACTGTGTTAGTGCTCTCCGCTCGGAAGCAGAGACCGCCCTCTACCCAAAGGCAGAGGGCTGACAGTGTCGTAGTAGCAAAGGCAAGTACTGCTTTGCAACTATATTTAGTTGTCCCTCCCAGTAAGGGCAACATATGACACATGATCAATTATGACTGGGATTTCCGGGCTATATGGCTCGGCCAAAAGTTACCTGTCTCGGAAGCAGAGAGCGCCCTCCACCCGAAGGTGGAGAACTGACAGTTACAATGTAGCAGCTTTGCAACTACCCATCTCGGTATAGGCAGAATTATATGTACACATCAGGCTAGTCTATTCTTGTATAAAAAGGGGCGATCCTACAACAATTTCACTACAATAAAAATAAAGTCGCTTAACGCAAGAAATTACTAAACATCAAAAATACAAGAAAAACACTAATAAAGAGAAAGAATATTAAAAGATAGAGAATTAAATGAATCTTAGATAACAATTGATACTAAATTTAAATTTTTGTAGTTCAAATTATATTAGAAAGCACGTATCCAGAACAGAGCTTCACAAATGAGAATTGTGAGAGAAGAATCTATCAGCATAGAACTTACTGTTACATCCAGACATTTTATTTGTGAAACGATGAGATATTGATGTAAATCTAGTCAGTTAGTGTGCTAAGTGCCCTACGTAATACACGCTTGGGCGATCATATCTTCAAAGATTCATAATTGACTAAGCAGAAGATTTCCCTCCGGTAGGTCGACATTACTTTCTGCGGTTGACTGGTTGCCAACCAAGGCTATATAACCCAATCTGTCCTACTATTTAAGCCATAGCTAGAGAGAGAAACACGGATTAATACGTTCTTCGGTGTTATTTGTGTGTAAGCTCACCGATTTCTTGTTCCGAACCAATATCCACTACTCTACATTGCACATCCTCAATCAAGTAATGCGCCTAAATTCATAAAATCTTCGTACTTTAGCGAAATGCTCGTTAGAATATTTACCATGTATGATGTGCGTTGTGGTACAGTGGATATCGGCTCGGAACTAGAAACCGGGGAGCCGAGTTCGAATACCAGTTGAATCCATTGTATTCACTTACGCGCAAATACCCTTGGGAAAGGTATAAATCCGTCTCTTCCTTCCAATTATGGGTTAAATAGCAGGACAGATTGGGTTCTATAGCCTTGGTCGGCAACCAGTCTATCGCAGAAAGCAGTGGCAACCTACTGCGGGATAATCTTCTGCCCAGTCAGTCATGTCTCTTTCGAGACATGATCGCCCAAGCGTGTATCACGTATGGCACTTAACTGACTGACTGTATATAACAGTTGAAAACATGATTAAAGCTTCTACTGGGCATAAAGTGGGGGATCTGTTTTCCATTCTTATGAAGTAATAAATTGATCCCCCAATAATTACTACTGATTAATACACTACGTTTCTTCTTCCATTCATCTATAGTTTAAAGAGCAGAAAATCTTCTGCCCACTCACTCATGTCTCTTTCGAGACATGATCGCCCAAGCATGTATCACGTATGGCACTTAACTGACTGAAGTATTTATAGAAAAAAAAAGACAGAGAAACTACAGTGAAGCGGTGGAAAAATAATTGAGCCAAAGATGGCGGGTCAGAACAAATAATATTATAAATCATTGTTTGTATTTTGTTTTATCAAGAATCTCTAAACATACATCAAGAGTCCAAGACGATATTTCGCAGCTCTATTCAAATCAAGGTCTTATAAATTTGTAAGATATATTATAGCTAGTTATAGTTCATATCTTAGGCATTTCTATCTTTTTTACACTTGATGGCTAGTCTATTTATTTCACTTTTTTTTATGGAAGCGTCTAGTTCGTCATGTAGTTTGCTTTATAGATTTACCAACAACAGCATAATAGCATCTTCATGTCATATATTATAAAGATTGCGTCCCACCCATGATAATAGGTCCCAGTTGCGTATACATATCTTTTAGGATAACCGTGGTGTAGACATATGTTGAAAATATCTCAAAACAAAAACATACCCATTGTCTACACAAATTTCTAATTTTGTGTACGTACACAATTCGTTTTCTATCCGTGTGTCCATGTGTAGTGATACAGAAGATGACAGCCGCTTAATGACGTCACTACACAGTGGTGAAAGTGGCCAGTCAGTCGGTTGAAGGTTGCCAAACCGAGGGTTAGCTTTCTTTGACCGCTCTCCGGCCCGGGCGGCTAAATGTAATTTACTAGAAGGTTACAAGTCCAAGGCGCCGTTTCCCCTTGGGTGTATATCTTCCCAAGTTATTAGAATGAAATTTCAGTTCTAGGTTTTGGAAACGACAAAGGACATTGTTTCCTGTTCGTCGAACATGTCCTCGGTTGCTTCAGAGTAGATGAATCTAGCCCGTTTGAATCTGAAGCCCTATAAATGGTTTCTCCAAACACATAAATACGATACTTCTTGTTCTCTTACCCTTAATTTCTGTTTAGCGGTGTATATATATATATATATATATATATATATATATATATATATATATATATATATGTGACACATTGACTCGGTGTGGGATACGTGTATATATGTATATATAGTTTTGTGCAAGTCTTAATGGTATACAAATCTCCGCTAAGAAACATGTTTCTTATTCATTTTCCTGTCAAACATTCCATTCCGCCTGTAGATTCGGTGCTATTATATGACGGATATAACAATGACCATGAAGAGGGAAATATGAATAGATGAATAAACCATACTTCTATAGCTCTGCCCGTTGTACACGTTTCATACACATGAATTTTATGCTGTTGTATGAAAAGTACAGCGAAACAAAAAAAATACATTAGAAACAAAGAAAGAAGTGTTGGATTTCTATGGAATATTAATCCTCTTATATAGCAGTTAATGTTAGACAAACAGTAGACAATATACCTATCTTGTGTGGATAGTCATCGAAATAGATAGTGAGATTCTAAAAAAACGCAGAAAAATGCTATAAGATATTTGAGATAAACATAATAACACATATTCTTAAGAGACGCTGCGCAGCGGAGTTTTATCACACACACACACACACACACACACACACACACACACACACACACATATATATATATATCTTGTACCGTATATAAATCTTGTACCAAATTTGAAATAAAATAATCTCCTATGAAATCTGCCTTTATCTGCAGTACACCGATAGCGCAGTGTAAAAATATCCGTCTAATGACAAATCAGTCGAATTTCATCCTGGCGTGAAGCAAAGTGGTAAATTTAGCTATACTGAAGAGCCGTGACGCAGCGAAGCAAGCTTGCTTGCAAATGATATATCGTAATGAGACTGACATTGACCGACACCTTTTATAGTCATTTAGTTTTTCTCGCACTGGATCGCTAAGTCTTTTTAGTCTTGCCAAACGCTTCTATTGTTCAGAAAATCAATTTAACAGCTGCTCACAAAATCCGGTTTCCAATTTTCTCTAATCACGTGGTCAACCCTTTTTCTATTTTGAAAAACCAGGATTTCACACGTCATGGTGAAATTTTGTAAAAGTGAAATAGGTTGCTTTTTAAATCTTAATATCCTATCCACCACGATATATATATATATATATTTCACCATGACGTGTGAAATCCTGGTTTTTCAAAATAGAAAAAGGGTTGACCACGTGATTAGAGAAAATTGGAAACCGGATTTTGTGAGTAGCTGTTAAATTGATTTTCTGAACAATAGAAGCGTTTGGCAAGACTAAAAAGACTTAGCAATCCAGTATGAGAAAAACTAAATGACTATAAAAGGTGTCGGTCAATGTCAGTCAGTCGATCAGATCGGAGCAGCGAGACGACACATTAAAATGTAACGGAAGAAACTTCAAGTCGACCCGGACGTAAGGCCACGTCGCGCACACGTTCTCTTTCTTCTTTCTCGTGCGCTGATTACTTTTACTTCAACAAACAAACAAACACATGAACTCTTTCCAACACGTCTACTACGAACTTTTCTACAGCCCTTGATACCCTTACTTTTCTAAATGAACATTAATTTCTACTAATTTTGTTATTCTTTTCTGTTAATAAATTTCTATTTTAACATGCAAATGTATATTCTTATTCTTCCACTATTTCAAACAAATCCACAACCTCCATCCAAAAACCTGCTAAAACAACCTGATAAAAACCTGATGATGATAACGAAAAATTCTGAGTTGTAGGTAGTTTGGTTATGTTTGACAAAAGGCCGAATTAATAACCATTAACCATCTCTCTATAGTTTCGATATCTTTTACCATATTTGAAATATAAAACCTTTTATTTTTGATGGTTGCTGAAGAAGCGAGATTTTTCTCGTTAAAATAGGTATTCAACGTATGTAGATTTCGGAATATTTTTAATATAATATAAATATAATATAAATATAATATAAATATAATATAAATATTTCACTCTGTAAACAGCTAACAATAATATTAATAAAATTGATACTAATAGGATCTGGGTTTTTTTTTGTGATTTTACCTATATGCTTTTTCTTTTTTTGGATATACACCGACTGACACCAAATTGGTCGAGTTTCGATCCTGGCCTGAAGCAACTGGATGTGTCTAGCTACACTGATGAACTGTGATGAACAGAAGATGGTTTGTACGTGCATGACTAATATATTATACTCTCTTTACGACTGAGCTCTCTGGAGAAGAAAATTTTGAAAACAGTTTCCACTTCTGTGATATATGCGCTACTCTAGAAATGAATTGAGTTTTTTCGATAACTGTCGTGTTTATACACTACTTATATACAAGACGTTAAAATTTCTTTCATCTGAGTCCATGCACCTATGGCTTAGGAGGGTAGCAACTCCAACTGACACCAAATCGGTCGAGTTTTGATCACGTCCAGAAGCAAGTAGATGTGTCTATCTACACTGATGAGATCTAATACAGCGAAACGGGCTTGTATGTGGATGGATATTATATTATGCTCTCATTACGATATATATATATATATATATATATATATATATATATATATAATAAAAATTAAGACAGACACGTTATTTCAGGCGAACCATCGTAAGCTTCCGTCTTTATTTAACAAAGAATTTTACACGAATGACATTCACAAAAACCTAAAAAAACGACGAATAAAAATAACGGTAGTTCTTTTAAAAGATAAAATTAAAAATTAAGAAAAATA
Organism: Ascarosepion bandense; assembly: GCA_037127315.1. Lineage (NCBI taxonomy): Eukaryota > Metazoa > Mollusca > Cephalopoda > Sepiida > Sepiidae > Ascarosepion > Ascarosepion bandense. The sequence continues at coordinate 15,319 of JBBBDQ010000501.1, read as the reverse complement.
CATAAGTTTGGCGAACATATACACATATTCATACACGATCATATATACACGCAACATATGACACAAACCCGATGACACGCAAAAACAGATGACACGCAACATATATGTTTAGAGCTCTCTTAGAGAGTTATCCTACCACTGTATGTACATGATACTTTTTTGGATTCTTCTATACCCACACTGCATGCTGATATATATATATATATATATATATATATATATAGTCATCCGCAGACAGATTTGTTTTTTAGCTCATCAGTACGGTTAGACTCCGATTGCATTTAATCCAGGATTGAAACCCGACCGAGTTGTCCTCAGTCGGCTATTCTACGGCTGGGCTATAGGCGCTCGGTAGAAGAAGGCAGACTTTTAGCGTACACATTATCATTATACACGCCCAATAGCTGCGAGTGTTCTAATTCATTGCCGAATGAACGATGCGTAGATGCCAGAGTAGCTACTGTTTTTCAAAGTCTACCATTCTTTCAGAGTTACAAATCAGGATATATATATATATATATATATATATATATATATATAAGAATGGTAGCCTTTGAAAAACAGTAGCTACTCTGGCATCTACGCATCGTTCATTCAGCAATGAATTAGAACACTCTCAGCTAATGGGCGTGTATAATGATAATATACACGCTGAAAGGTCTGCCTCCTTCTACCGAGCGCCCCTTAATTCAGAGGTAGACTCGCCGACTGACACCAATTTGGTCGTATTTCAATCCTGGGTAAAAGGCAATTTTTGACGAATGTTATAAATTATAATTCTCTATGATTATTTTGTTCCTGTTACGGTCTCATATTTTTAGTATTCGACAATATTCTTCCTTAATGCAGACATCATATTCTGTTGTTTAAATATTTTCTTGCTCGATTCGTAAATAATTTATATTACATAAGTAATACATCTGAGACTTAGAAAATATGGCTGGAAGAAACATTCTCATTGCATTAGTAAAAGCAGTTGTTTAATATATTGGTTTACGTTGCTTTCATAAATATGTTTGCATTGTTTTTGTTACTATTTGCTCCAGCAGACGAGTTGACTCAAATAAATAGAATCTTAATAATTTTAGAAGTATGTGCAAGAATATTATTAGCAAATCTGGTGTTTGAACGGTTTCTTTTAAATGACATTCTCTCGATAACTTTTATTATATTTGGAAGACCAGCAGCTAATAAAATGTCCATTTTTCTTTGATTCTAGAAAAATGCTCTGCACCCCTGACCTATTCGTACTGCAAAAGTAATTTCGTCTGAATAATAATCAGTTATCGGCGATGTCACTAAAGAACTCGGTTCTCATTGCTCAGTAAAATTAAGCACTGTCACTCGCGGTCAGTATATAAATGGGTGACCGCTTGGAGACGCTGGACTCTAAAAAAAAGTAACATATACAAATCATCTTCTAACTTAATTCATTCGGGTTTAAATAACTCATGAGCAGTTGATAAACCGCAAAAAATTAATCAGTCCACCCTGTAATACAATCATCAGTTTGGATAGAAATCACAGCAGTTATAACCAGGAATTTGTTTTAGAACATTTGTTGCAAAGTAATGTAGCCTTACGTAGGTATATATGCTGTCATGATAATGGATATCTGTACTAAAAGTTAAATCAGCGAATTCAGCTCAAATTCCTGTTTACTTTATTGAATTCAGTTACACAGTAAAAGCTCATTCATACCACGCTACCAACGGGTATAGATTATATCGCAGAGTAGCCTGGAATCAATAACGTTAGCTTGTAAAAGATTATGAAAGATAATTCGGAATTCCAATGTGTAGACAAATCAACAGAAACTATGCCACTATCATTCAAAAAGAGGTGAAAGTAATTTACATTATAATAAGGAATACATCTGCCGAATATCAATTTAAAAGTGAAAAACGTCGATTCCGTTGAGATGAAGCAGCGAGGGTCCGTCATGACGGCCAGTGAGTGACGTCAGTCAGTTAAGTGCCATACGTAGTACATGCTTTGAGCGATCATGAGACATGACTGATTGAGCAGAAAATTATCCTGCAGTAGGTTGCCATTGCTTTCTGTGGCTGACTGGTTGCCAGCCAAGGCATAGAACCGAATTTGTCCTATTATTTAACCCATAACTGGACGGAAGAGAAGTATTAATACTTTTCCCAAGGGTGTTTGTGAATAAGGGAATGCAAGGAATTCAACTGGAATTCAAACTCGGTACCCCGTTCTCTCGTTCCGAGTTAATATCCACTGCACCACAACGCACATCCGTCAACGCACATCTGAGTGGCGTCAAGGAATTGAATAAAGACCAGTTGTCATATAATGCCCGTAGAAGAAAGACGTCCGTAAAAAAAGGATGCCCTCGTCCCATGGTCATCGCTCTTACAGAGAAAACTGCATGACTTCACCAGTTTCATAGAGAAACCGCTGTACATCCAATGATTTCCTTGAATAATGTTAAATGTAAGACTCGCTCTTTTGATCAACGTTGCAGTTTTACACAAGTGATATAGTTTCTCGGGCGAGATTCACACACACACACACACACACACACACACACACACACACACACATATATATATATATATATATATATATATATATATATATAGGAGTGAATGACTGAATCGTTAAGCCGGAAAGGATAATTCAAAAGATTTCATCTCATTAATATAAACTGTCATTTAGATAAAAATAGAGGTCGATGAATATTATCCAGAGCGTTATAAAATATTAAAAAAAAAAAAACTTAAGGCATATTTAGACCGTTATAAATCAAGATTTATTTCTACAGTACAAATTTACTTACATTGTATCGTTCAGACCGTTGAAAAATAAATAAATTCACTGACTGAAAAATAAATAAATTCACAGATTGAATTTATTTTAACGGTCTGAACGAGATAATATAAGTAAATGTGTACTGTCGAAATAAATCTCAATTTATAATCATCTACATATGCGCTGAGTTTTCCGCTAAAGCTTATATATATATATATATATATATATATATATATAATCGAATTTAGGTCATGGATATCTCTCCGGGATCATGACGACGTAGGTTCTGAAAACATATGTTGTTCTTATTTTAATTTATTTTATCTTTAGGAAAACACGCGTAAATATCAATTTCAGAGTGATATTTTTAGGGTTAAATTTTGAGAATTGAATTTTACGGTTTTAAGCTTATAGGAAAATCTTGCAGAAACTTAAGGGTGTATCTAATGAAACTAACTCTATTCCTACTCTAGAATGTATACGGTTCTAACTGTATATTGCTTCTTTGATTTATTAGGTATGAAATGCAATTAATTTTTGGTAGATGACGGACCGGAAGTCCGAAGTTGAAGCTGAGATGGCCAAACTGAATCGAAACAAAGCAGCGGGACAAAACGGCAATGCTATGACCCCTGGGCAAAATTACAGAAATAATAAGTGAAATCTATAACAGTGTTTCAATTCCGGACAACTTTATCAGGTCAATTTTTATAGCACTGCCTAAGCTATGTACAAACGAATACGAACTCTAGCGAACTCTACCGAAAAATCAGTTTGATAAGCCACATAACGAGACACATCATCCGAATCCTGATGAATAGAACGCGATGCAGAATCAGGCCAGAGATAAGACAAGAACAGTGCGTGTTCTTCACAGACACTGGAACAAAAACCACGATATTTGTAATTAGGATGCTATCAGAAAGTGCAATATGAATAACGACATCTACTTATGTTCGATAGATTATGCGAATGCGTTCGACAAAGTACACCACAAAGAATTGACAGACATGTTCAGCAACCTTGACATATTTGAGAAAGAGTTAGAGTAGGTACCTCCAATTAATGGCTAAAAACAGCATGAAACAGCATAGTATGTATAAAAACGTTCATAAACTTCAAAAACAAACTTTTTCCATCAAAATATTTATACTATTATTAACAGGAAAGATGAAAGTAATTTTTAATTATTTTAAACAAATTTTTGATCCCGGCTAACATTTTCGACATTTTGATATAAAATGTTCTTTTTATTTGAGTTAGCGGCTAAAATAAATTTACGACTGTTTTACAATGGGTAACATAATGATGACACAACCCATCTTCTTCCGGTGAAAAAACAGTAATTTTGAAATTCTCGCAAAAATCAAATAATAGTCAGATTTAAATTAAATTTTCAGTACTCATTCACAAATGAATGGAATTAATTTGGAAATTATTATTTTTTAAATATCTTGGGGAAAATATTTTTTTAACTTTGTGAACCACCTCTACGTAAATCCATGAAATTTTAATAAATTTTAATGAGCTGTAAAAAACATTTTATTAGTTAAATGCAGGACTCATTGGGTCATATAAATCATCTATATTTTTTATTTTAAAGTGGACAACCTGACCGAAAATCTGATCCGAAGAGTAAGATAAAAATGCAATAAAACTCTGGTATAATTTAATTTGATAAACATTTAATTGCTGGGATAAATAATAATTATTAAGTACTTTATAGTCTGAAGAAAAAATAATTCGTTTACTAATAAAGTTTTGAAATAATTGTTTTTATTTTGTATTTTTTATTATAATAATTCATAAAAGATTTAAAAATATGTTAAAAACCTTTTACAAAAACGTTGTTGAATTTATTTCTAACTTAAGAATTGATTATTATATTGCCTATCGAAATTGAAAAGTTTAATAAAATCGTTCACCAATTTTATTTTTAAAATAATTAAAAAAAATGAATTTGTGTGTAAATATGGTATTTTTTTTATTAAATACGGCGTTCCATAGGTGTCATAACAAGTTTCCGTAGAGGTCGTATTGTTTTTAGAAGTTAACAAGTGTTTGGATGAATTCCCCTTACATCGAAAACGACACAAACCACTCTTTGATTCTAATTTCATTCTTTTTTTTATTAAATTAAAATTATTCTAAAAGAAATTTAATTTTTTAAATTTTTCAGAAACAATATTAATAAATAATTTCAGGAAAATGTGAAATATTTAAACATAAAAATATTTAATATTTCAGAAAAATATTAATAAATAACATAATATAACTTAGTTCGGTTATTTTAATTTAATTCTTTCTTATTAAATTATTTTAAAAGAAATTTAAATTTTTATTTATTCAGAAAGCATATTCTGCATATAAATCTAAACTAAAATTCTATAAAATATTATATACTTGCTGAAAATATTATGTTAAATTTTTAATTTTACTATTTAGTTAAAAAACAACAAAAAAGAATTAAATTTCCAAATGTTACGTTTTAAGCTACATGAATTTTCTGTCACTTTCGGACGCAATCCAAACGTCATTGACACCTACTGCTTGTCAATAAATCATTTGTCACCTAAGATAACGCAGATAAGAGGGCCACGGTAGTTAAAGAGAGATTTATATCGTAAATTTCCAGGCAGTAAGCATTTACTACTTGTTTGAAATCAGATAAAGGTAAGTTTCAATTATAAAAATCAACTTAAAGGAGGTAAATCCTTTTTTGCAAGATTTTTAAAACAGAAATTTGGCTACTATTTACATAATGTGTCGATCAATCAATAATGGCGGTAAATTTCTAAAAAAACTTTTGTCAGCAGTTAAATTTTTGATTCCGATCAATATAATTTCGGTTTGAACAAAACCAGGGTATTTTGCTTACTGTAATTTGTAAATTTAATCTCTTGGCTTTCAATTAAAGCTAAAATTAAAGCTTCAAAAAAACATTTTTATTTTAAAAAATTAAATTTGAATTGAGGTATCGAAAATGAGCAGTGATTTATTGGAGGTACCTACCTTAGAAAGGTACCTGCCGCAGAAAGCAATGGTAAACAACTGCGGGATAATCTTCTGCCCAGTTAGACATGTCTCTTTCGAGACATGATCACCCAAGCGTGTATCACGTATGGCACTTGACTGACTGACCTACCTTAGAGTAATAACGAAACTCTACTGGCAGTAAAAGGCCTGCATACGGACAAGAAACGAATTCAGCAGATATAAAAAAATAATAAGGGGCAGAAGACAAGGATGAGTCGTTTCACCGGCTCTATTCAATTTGTATAGTGAGACAATTCTGAGGACTCTAGAGTATTATTCATCGGTAGCCACAATCTGAACAACATAAGTTACGCAGATGATACAGTGTTGATGGCAGACGCGGAGGAGAAACTACAAAACTTCTTACAGAAGTTAGCTGAAGAAAGTGGAAAGAAAGGATTACAGGTTAACTACAAGAAAACCGAATACATGGTCATCAGCAAAAAGAGCAGCCCAAAATGTAAAATACAGCTGGGTGATACTAAAATCATGCAGGTACAAAAATTTAAATACCTGTGAAGTGTTCTAACAGAAGACGGAAATTACGACATAGAGAACCGGAGGCGAATTGTCATGGCGAAGAACGCGTTCCAGAAGCTAAGTAAAGTATTAAGATACAGAAATATTTCGCTTGAAACAAATAATGGAGTATTAGATTTCCATGTGTTGTCAGTTTTTCATTATGGCAGTGAATGCTAGACAATCTCATTCGAGATTAGGAAAGAACTTGAAGCAACTGAAATGTGGTTCTACAGAAGGATTCTGCACATATCATGGAAAGAGAACGTGAGAAATGATGAGGTTTTGGAAAAGAATGGAAAAGAAAAGAAAATTAATAATGAGCATCAGGAAAAGACACATACAGTTTCTGGGATATGTAATTACGAAAGCGGGCTTAGAGAATCTGATACTCAGAGGACAGATAGAAAGAAAGAGAGGCAGCACATATCATGGATCGAGCACGTGAGGAATGATGAGGTTTTGGAAAAAATGGAAACGAAAAGGAAATTAATACTGAGCGTCAGGAAAAGACATCTACAGTTTGTGGGACATGTAATGAGGAAAGAGGACTTAGAGAATCTGATACTGAGAGGACAGATAGAAGGAAAGAGAGGCAGGGGAAATGAGCGTGTAACATACTTGACGTGCCTGAGCAGATGGATGGCAGTGTGGGGTAATAGGAAAAAATGTGCTAAGAACCACCAGGGATAGCGAGACGTGAAAGGCCATGATCGCCTACGTCTTGAAAGAACATGGCACATAGAAGAAAAATAAAAATAAAAGAAAATACTGTTCACTTTTTAAGGTTCTGGTAATCAACGCACACTTTCTTCTAGATAGCCTGCTAACCAAGGCTAGAGTGACACCAAGAGAGGCTACTTCCCTGAGTATTTCAGTGCAATAATCGCAGGGAAATAAGTTGTAATTTAAACTTGACTTGCCATGCTCATTTTCCAGACAACCACCTGCATAATGATTCCTGACATATAATCTCATCTTTTGGGAATATAAAATCATTTAGAAATTTGCAAATATGGTGGAGGTTTTTTGTACGTCTATGACGATTCTTTTATAGTCATAACTTATGCACACGGCACAAGAATTCCTTAAATTAAATATTTATAGATTGTACTAAAAATCACATTTTTTCACAAAACGAACATCTTCCAAAAGCGATATATATATATATATATATATATATATATATATATATATATATATATATATATATATATACACGCAATAGCACTAAATTTACTGTTAGGCTTGTATAACTAACTTTGAAGTCAACACCCAGAGGTGAGTATTTGTTTCATTCTAAACGCAATCGTCACGACTGTCGCCTCTGGGTGTGGACTTCAATGTCCACTTTTATATTTAAATACTCTCTATCGCTGATATTGAGTACTTAAATCAGAAATATAGAATAGCTTAAAAGTATCTCATCATACACACACACACACACACACACACAAAATATGTAAATAGAAGGAGAGAGAGAGCGAGAGAGAATACAATCTTATATATATAGTTATAAATATAAGAAATAATAACACCAATGATTATGTTTGTGTTAATATTTCATTTTTACGATGCCATTGCTACTTATTTGCATTTCTCTTAACCATTTTAATCAAGCCGTGTACGTATTTAATCATCCGTTTCTAAAGACTGAATTTTTTTAAGTAACATTGTCTCCTCCACAAAGATTCCATTTTCAACTTTGATGCCGCGTGTGTTCGTTGTTTTGCGTGCGAGCAAAGTTGTTTCAAAAGTCAATATGTGGTTCTGCGCCACTCTCTTTAGACATCAATCAAATTCGACGTTGCCTGACGTTCGAGATTAAACTAGCGACTAATTTTCATATCGTGCTTGAACTTTTAGCCGGCCTCCTAAAATACATTTTCAAATTTTCTCCTCCCATTCAATTCCATTACTGACGATTACTTATCGTGTTTTTCAGACTAAAGATTATCGACCAAAATGTCGATTGCCTTAGGATAAATAGTTTGTTTCATTTTAAATCTGTGTAGAATAGGAAGGGCCAACAATAAAATTTATTTCTCCGAAAATATTTAAAACTTGCGAATGTATCTAATGCGTTGCAATCTCATTTTCATCAGAAATCAATTTAATATATATTTAAATAAAATATTTGTATATTTTGATAAATGTTTCTACACTTCTGTGTAATAATCACTCCTATTCAAGTCTAGGGCTAACCGTTATTTTTGCCCCATTTCTCTATACACTGTACATCATAATCTGTAACTCGAGGGGCTCTAGGAGCTTGTTCAGTTGTAAATCAGTTTAAAAACAACAAACACTTATTTTAAGGAGATTTTCTTGATCTATGACTTTTTCACACCTTACAAAGCCCGGAGTTCACCCTAGGTAGAGGGTTACAGAACAAGAGGCACAGCTTATTCAGATATGTGTAAAAGATCATACCTGAACCTACATTTGAACAGGTTAAGACTAGTCATCAGGGAAGCAAACTCTTGGAAATCGGTTCCATAAGGCAGTGGTTTCTGGAAAGAAGGCGCTTGAGTGGAACGTACATCTCACCTAGCGAATATAAAGCGAATGAGGGTTGTTCGCTAGAATTTGTGTCATGGATGCTCTTAGCTGTGAAGGTTAGAACAGGTGGAAGTAATGACTATGGTTCATCTGAAAACTCTGCAGGGAAATAGCGATGAAATAATGTGAACTATGTGACGTTTCATCTGTGAGAAGCGGTTGCATATTGGAAAATATTTGTCGCCAACATAGACGCGGAAAAGCTTTTGAATCTCTTGAAAGTTGAAAGTGAAGACTGGGAATCTTCAGTCTATATATAACAACGGTACTCCAGTTTCGGCCTGATATAGGTCTTGTAAAATAGAAGATATCGTACATGCTACAAAAGAACGTTTCTTTCTTAGAGTACCTTTTATAAAATTCATTCTAGAAAATGTCCGGATTGATATAAAAATTATAAAAATTATATTTTACATTTTCCAGTAAATTTTATTTCATTCCTGGATTCAATTTTTACTGGCTGAGAAATTTGTCAGGAAATAGCGGTAGTAAAATTTTATTCATAACAATTTTAGATTTAAAATCGAATACTGCAGACTAACATTTCACGCAAATAAATGATTTATGGATCTGAATGCAGCAAAAGACCGTTTAACAGCTAAATCAAAATCGATATTTTGAGGCTAAAATCAATATTTTAGTGAAAGAAGCAAATGCCTATAGTCATAATTTGTCTTCGGACATGGTGATTTATTAAGTTTTCTATAACAGTTAAAGACATTTCAGTCCGTAAACCAATGGCGTAAATCAGAGCTGGAAATATTTTAGGTAAAGACTAGTTACACAGTAGCAGCAGATTTCAATAAAGATATGTAGAAAAGGAGAATCTTGCAGCATAGAATCTGAGTTGATATTTAAAAGAATAAAGACATCTTTGACAAAAGATAATATTTGTTCAGTCAGTTAAGTGCCATACGTGATACACGCTTGGGTGATCATATCTCGAAAGAGACATGACTGACTGGGCAGAAGATTATCTCGCGGTAGGTTGCCATTGGCTTTCTGCGGTAGACTGATTGCCTACCAAGGCTATAGAACTCAATCTGTCCTATTATTTAACACATAACTGGAAGGAATAAACGGATTAATACCTTTCCCAATGGTATTTGCGCGTAAGTGAAGGCAATGAATTCAGCTGTAATTCGAACTCGGCTCCCCGATTTCTCGTTCCGAGCCGATATCCAATGCACCACAACGATCTTAATTAAAAGAGATCGTAACAAATGAGCCTGGCTCTGATCTTGTTTCTTCTTATATTAATGTTTTGCTTACATTATAGCATTCGACATTCTCTAACCTAGACATATGTTATTTTCTCTCTCATTATTGTTAACTGTATTTGGAGAAGCTATAATATTCTGCATTCGTATGAAGTATAAAAAGTAATTGCAGAATTAATAATTAGTTCGATTCATTAAACTATGAAGATAGACGGCGTTTAGAATGACGGCACAAAACAAATCTTTCAATAGAATTATCAAATGCATTCAAGATAACTTTTTGCCTATACTATCTGCAAAATGCCGGATACGTTTTAGCAATAGTAGAATGTTTTTCAATGTTCTTTAAATTAACACGCAACGTATTTACACCGTTATATATATATATATATATATATATATATATATATATATATATATATATCAGTGTAGATATAGAAGAATCCAAAGGAGTATCCAGTATATAAAATGGTAGGATAATTTTTTAGGAGAGCTTTAAATGTATATAAATATATATAAAGGAAATATATGAAAATATAAAGACAGAACATTATTCCATGGTTAAGTGGAAGTATATGCCTACTTTAAGCAAATCATCTTTAGCTTTCGTCTTTAGTGTACAGAAGAGTTTAAACGAATTCGTGTAAAATCTTCTGTACAATAAAGACGGAAGCTGAAGTTGGTTCGCCTGAAATAGGCCTATATTTCCACTTAACAATGGAATAACGTGGCTGTCTTAATTTGTACATATATATATATATATATATTGTAGGGGTCTCGGTGATGTTTGTCAAAGTGGTCTTGTGCCAAACACAACCGTATTCCCCACATATGTTTTATATCTGAAGTTTGAATGAATGGTTGGAAAAATAAATGTGTTTAATTTGTAAAATAAGTGAAATTGTATTTACGGGACTGGTTAACATAAATGCGTAAGAAGAAAATGTTCAAATAGAAAATGCATGTAGTTAATTAATTTGTATGGTATAAAGGTTCAAAAGAATGTGTAAGCAGTTCAATCTTCCACAAAAATTCAGAGTTCATATTTGATAGTAGCAGAATATGTATATGTAGAAAGATTGAAAAGGTTACCAATAAAGTCTGTATTTTTTTTTTCCTTTATATGGCCGGAGAAAATGTGAAAAGCAAAGTCAAGCAATAAAGAAGATTGTACTTATCGGAATCGGTTGAAGTATCTTGGTTTTCTTTTGACGGCATGTAGGTGAAAACGAAGAAAGGAAAATTGGAAGGAGGAAGAATAAATGTATGTCGACGAAGCATGACCGGGTCGACTTCTTGCAATGCCGTCCTTACATTATGACGAGGCACGTCAGATTATTGCTACCATCTCAGACTTACTTTTTGGTCAAGAGACGTGTTTATGTAGTGAATCTTAGTCACGTAGTTGGATCAAACGGCATAACCATTTTTTTACGTGTTAAGAAAATTTGACTAGGATCATAGATCAATTTCCTAGTTCATATCCAATCAGAACCCAAACCAGTAAAATTTGCCTTGGTCTGGGGTTTTTCAAACTGTTTTGATCCGATTTTGGGGGTGTGCAATTTTACTTTTTGTGTTTTACTTTATTGTTGGATTGTTTTGAAGCTGATCCAAATAATCGCTTTGTAATTGTAGCCGTCTCAGCCAACTTAAAAAGACCGCCCAGCGTTCCAAAAACGAACGCTCTCTTCCTACCTTGAGAAGTCACACGAATTCTCGTAGCTTCGAGTGCTAAGAAAGTTAAATTGTCAAATAGCGTGAGTCACTACTAAACACGATCCGTACGCACAGCTTTAGTTTGCTTGCTTCCTACCCACCCGTTGTTCAGAAAACGGCTTCCTTTTATAAGAGCTTAGGGCCATGTAATCTGCATAAGAGCAACGAAACTTTCCGTTACTTCGAGAGAACTAACCAACATAAAACAGCTGTGCGCCGCCATGTTGGTTTTCTATTTGCAATTAATACGACGCGCACACGCGTGGACATTTTTAAGGTAGATCATTTTTTATCACGTCGCTTTTTCTTCCGACGCGTCTCTATTTTATTTACAACATGGATGATATAGGATTTGTATCCAATAATATATAAGTTTTTCATACTACAAAATGCCAAGGAGGAGGACCATGGCGGGAAATGTCAAATATAAAAACAAATAGTTTAATGTTATCGCTTAAGACAGTTGAAACAGAAAAAATTCCAAGATCAAAAGATCCGCTGAAAAAAAAGATAAGAAAAAGTCGAGGCAAAACTTTTGTCTAACAAAACTAATCATGCGTATATATCGGAAGAAAATTTAAAATTCAGGGATGAAAAAAAATAATGTCCAGAAAAGCGGGGAGAGAATACAGTCAAACCTGTCTTCTCTGTGCAAAAAAAGTAAAGTCCAGAAAAGCGGGGAGAGAATACAGTCAAACCTGTCTTCTCTGTGCAAAAAAAGTAATGTCCAGAAAAGTGGGGAGTGAATACAGTCAAACCCGTCTTCTCTGTGCAAAAAAAGTAATGTCCAGAAAAGCGGGGAGAGAATACAGTCAAACCTGTCTTCTCTGTGCAAAAAAAGTAATGTCCAGAAAAGCGGGGAGAGAATACAGTCAAACCTGTCTTCTCTGTGCAAAAAAAGTAATGTCCAGAAAAGCGGGGAGAGAATACAGTCAAACCTGTCTTCTCTGTGCAAAAAAAGTAATGTCCAGAAAAGCGGGGAGAGAATACAGCCAAACCTGTCTTCTCTGTGCAAAAAAAGTAATGTCCAGAAAAGCGGGGAGAGAATACAGTCAAACCTGTCTTCTCTGTGCAAAAAAAGTAATGTCCAGAAAAGCGGGGAGAGAATACAGTCAAACCTGTCTTCTCTGTGCAAACAAAGTAATGTCCAGAAAAGCGGGGAGAGAATACAGTCAAACCTGTCTTCTCTGTGCAAAAAAAGTAATGTCCAGAAAAGCGGGGAGAGAATACAGTCAAACCTGTCTTCTCTGTGCAAAAAAAGTAATGTCCAGAAAAGCGGGGAGAGAATACAGTCAAACTTGTCTTCTCTGTGCAAAAAAAGTAATGTCCAGAAAAGCGGGTAGAGAATACAGTCAAACCCGTCTTCTCTGTGCAAACAAAGTAATGTCCAGAAAAGCGGGGAGAGAATACAGTCAAACCCGTCTTCTCTGTGCAAAAAATGTAATGTCCAGAAAAGCGGGGAGAGAATACAGCCAAACCCGTCTTCTCTGTGCAAAAAAAGTAATGTCCAGAAAAGCGGGGATAGAATACAGTCAAACCCGTCTTCTCTGTGCAAACAAAGTAATGTCCAGAAAAGCGGGGAGAGAATACAGTCAAACCCGTCTTCTCTGTGCAAAAAAAAGTAATGTCCAGAAAAGCGGGGAGAGAATACAGTCAAACCTGTCTTCTCTGTGCAAAAAAAGTAATGTCCAGAAAAGTGGGGAGAGAATACAGTCAAACCTGTCTTCTCTGTGGAAAAAATGTAATGTCCAGAAAAGCGGGGAGAGAATACAGCCAAACCCGTCTTCTCTGTGCAAAAAAAGTAATGTCCAGAAAAGCGGGGAGAGAATACAGTCAAACCCGTCTTCTCTGTGCAAAAAAAGTAATGTCCAGAAAAGCGGGGAGAGAATACAGTCAAACCTGTCTTCTCTGTGGAAAAAATGTAATGTCCAGAAAAGCGGGGAGAGAATACAGTCAAACCCGTCTTCTCGGTGCAAAAAAAGTAATGTCCAGAAAAGCGGGGAGAGAATACAGTCAAACCCGTCTTCTCTGTGCTAAAAAAGTAATGTCCAGAAAAGCGGGGAGATAACAGTCAAACCTGTCTTCTCTGTGCAAAAAAAGTAATGTCCAGAAAAGCGGGGAGAGAATACAGTCAAACCTGTCTTCTCTGTACAAACAAAGTAATGTCCACAAAAGCGGGGAGAGAATACAGTCAAACCTGTCTTCTCTGTGCAAAAAAAGTAATGTCCAGAAAAGCGGGGAGAGAATACAGTCAAACCTGTCTTCTCTGTGCAAAAAAAGTAATGTCCAGAAAAGCGGGGAGAGAATACAGCCAAACCTGTCTTCTCTGTGCAAAAAAAAGTAATGTCCAGAAAAGCGGCGAGAGAATACAGTCAAACCTGTCTTCTCTGTGCAAAAAAAGTAATGTCCAGAAAAGCGGGGAGAGAATACAGTCAAACCTGTCTTCTCTGTGCTAACAAAGTAATGTCCAGAAAAGCGGGGAGAGAATACAGTCAAACCCGTCTTCTCGGTGCAAAAAAGTAATGTCCAGAAAAGCGGGGAGAGAATACAGTCAAACCTGTCTTCTCTGTGCAAACAAAGTAATGTCCAGAAAAGCGGGGAGAGAATACAGTCAAACCTGTCTTCTCTGTGCAAAAAAAGTAATGTCCAGAAAAGCGGGGTGAGAATACAGCCAAACCTGTCTTCCCTGCAAAAAAAGTAATGTCCAGAAAAGCGGGGAGAGAATACAGTCAAACCTGTCTTCTCTGTGCAAAAAAAGTAATGTCCAGAAAAGCGGGTAGAGAATACAGTCAAACCTGTCTTCTCTGTGCAAAAAAAGTAATGTCCAGAAAAGCGGGTAGAGAATAAAGTCAAACCTCTCTTCTCTGTGCAAAAAAAGTAATGTCCAGAAAAGCGGGGAGAGAATACAGTCAAACCCGTCTTCTCTGTGCAAAAAAAGTAATGTCCAGAAAAGCGGGGAGGGAATACAGTCAAACCTGTCTTCTCTGTGCAAAAAAAGTAATGTCCAGAAAAGCGGGGAGAGAATACAGTCAAACCCGTCTTCTCTGTGCAAAAAAAGTAATGTCCAGAAAAGCGGGGAGGGAATACAGTCAAACCTGTCTTCTCTGTGCAAAAAAAGTAATGTCCAGAAAAGCGGGGAGAGAATACAGTCAAACCCGTCTTCTCTGTGCAAAAAAAGTAATGTCCAGAAAAGCGGGTAGAGAATACAGTCAAACCCGTCTTCTCTGTCAAAAAAAGTAATGTCCAGAAAAGCGGGTAGAGAATACAGTCAAACCTGTCTTCTCTGTGCAAAAAAAAGTAATGTCCAGAAAAGCGGGTAGAGAATACAGCCAAACCTGTCTTCTCTGTGCAAAAAAAGTAATGTCCAGAAAAGCGGGTAGAGAATACAGTCAAACCTGTCTTCTCTGTGCAAAAAAAGTAATGTCCAGAAAAGCGGGGAGAGAATACAGTCAAACCTGTCTTCTCTCTGCAAAAAAAGTAATGTCCAT